>CACSLK010027624.1:12604884-12645101 GCA_902706635.1 Striga hermonthica | reverse complement strand
CGAGCCCAGCCGACTGCCGGTTCGGTTGAACCGCAGTCCGGTCCAGACCGGTTCAGACCGGCTGGACCGGTTCAGTCTCATTTTAGTCGGGTTCATTTCATGTTTAAGTGTTCAGCCCGGTTTATAATTTTAAGGACATTTTCAGTTAAATTTCCAGGATTATTTCAGTTCAGTAAATTCATGTCCAATCAGTTCAGGTTAAGTCAGTTCCGGTTATCCCGGATAAGTCTAAATATCATGTTAAGTTCAGTAGAGCATCTTAACAAAAATTATCAGTTAAGTTAACAGTCTGAGCATAGTCATTAGTAATTGTTTATATTATTTTCAGTTTGATCAGGCATCAGCACTACCGATCAATTCCGGCAGTTCAGGTGGGGACTCAGACTACGTACTACATTGATTATAATTACAGTACTATGTTTGAGGTATGTATTTCAGTTGAGGTATCCGCTCAGAATGGTCGCCGGTCCATTCTGGGTTCTAGTGGCCCTAGTCTGCCCACTAGAGTGTGCACATGGTGTCCGGCTTTGCCGGCAGATGAGGTAACGGTCAGGGTCACGTTTGCGTGACGATTTCAGGGTCACGGTTGCGTGACAATTTCAGATTCATGTTTATTACCGGCTTGAGGTTGAGGTTATGTATATACTGATATCATGATGTTGTTATTATTTTCGATGTTTTACATTAGTATGAGTTTCCACGGAGCACAGTGCCATAATGCTCACTCCCCAGTTTTATCATGTTTTTCAGGTCAGGACGTCGGGCCGGGAGCATGAGCGTGACGTGACGGGGACTTCAAGATATTTATGTTTTGGACTGTATAAATATGATGATGACTTACGCTTCCGCTTGTGATATTTTGATGACTTGTGACGATGTTTTTGATGACTTTTGACGTACTCATTTTGAGAAACTTATGCTTTCAGTAACCGGACGATTTTATTAAAATTAAACCAACGGTTTTCTAAATTATGTCACGATTTTTAAAGGTAGCACCCCGAATCAGTTTTCGCAAAGTAAAAAGGGTTTTATTTTCAATAACTTTGCGGAATTTGCGTACTCTGGTTTTACAATATGGAGGGGTGTTACAGAGATGGCCAGCAATTTTTTCATCACCTCGTCATTTAGGGCTGGCGTTGATGATTTACCTAGCGATTTGTCCCCCATTGAAACCCTAAGATCGACAACTCCTGAGAATAGATGGCAAGATCACCTCCGACCACTCACTGATATGAATCAACACCAGAAATTACGCTTCCACCAGAAGAATTTTGGCTCTCAAGTGAGAGAATTTTGGCTCTCAAGTGAGAGAATTTTTATTTTTGGGATATAGTACTAGTATTCAATAAAACTTAATTATGCTCAATGTTTGACCCACAAAATAGTTTTAAACCTCATAAAATTAATCGCATGATTGGTGCTTCTCAGTTGACTTAATTGTCTTATTCTCAACAAAATGGTGTAGTAGATGAACAATAATTTTCAATCTAGCTTTACTTGAGGAAGGTTGATCTTTGAAACTTGCTTGTGATATACACTGGTCCAATATTTATACATATTCTAAGGCTGAATTAGTTGTCATAATAATCCATTAGAAGAATACATATAAACTTGACTCGGTACTAATGAATTCACAGACCTTGACATGCTCGAACTTATGCAATACTTACAGATATGCACGGCCTTTATTAACCAATTAAATGATTATTCTTAGTCTTGATGAACCAATTCCTATCATATTATTCATACAAGCTCGACTATAACTTAGCCTTCTCTGCACACCCTTTACTTGACTCGAAACCGTGTCACGAGGGAACGCTTTTAAAACATGAATAGCGCATCTAATTTATAAACTTAATAACTTAGAACTTAGAAAAATGTTAAGTATTTCATACTAAGGCTCGACTCATGACCGAACATGCTTGGTTCGGTTCTCAACTTATCTTAAACGATTAATCAAAATATATTCGATTTCGATTATTCGTCATCTTATAATAATTAATCCCATTTTTATAATGTCCATTTCTAAAAATAAACAGACTGGAATTAATTAATAATTAGAATTTAATCGAAACTACTTTCAACTTAAAATTGATCTTAAAACTGGATAACTTGATAACTAGCTCGGGACTAGAAGTGAGCATTATTAATAAAAGTAATTTAGTTAAAACTTGGAATTAAAATAATTATTCTATTTAATACGTACGAAAATTATATCTCGAGTCTTAAGCCAATGGTCCTTTCGGTCCAAAACTTAAATCGGCTGCTCCTCGTAAGTTTTATCTGGCTAAATCTGAAATTCATTGTGCTGAAGCACATACTCTGGATCGCTCACATACTTTTGTAATATCCATACATGAAACTCATTATCACATTGAACACATTTGTTGTCCAAAAGCAAGCTTTTAAGCTTTCTAATCATCTTCGTTTATTGTCTACCCATCAGTAGTATTGATGGAAATTCTAAGCACTTTTGGCTCGACCTGCTATGACTTGGAACCTGACAACGCGGCATGCTGCATGCGATTTACCCACTACCCGGGGCCCTTCGGGTGTGGAACATCAGCATGCGGTGTACCTGCGACGTCAATGTCACCTACAGTCACCAACACGCCGCAACCACAATAATTTATGTGCTATCATCATTGTCGACATCTCACATCTGGTTTTGGCTGCATTTAATGCATTCTGGCTGCATACTCTGACTTCCATATATTTTAATGTTAATCTTTATCACCAGAAACTTACCTCCTATTTATCTCTCTTCTATAAACAGGCTCACTGATCCTTCAACCTTCTTCAACAATGGTCCGAAATAAATGGATTTAGCATTTTCAAATATTTACAATTGTTATTCCTTTCTTCCACTTAATATCATAAGAAGAATCTATCGATCTGGAGTGGAAAGATTGAGAGTGCTAATGCTCAATAATATTCCAATTGATATTCGATGGTTGATTGAAGCAAAAGTCCGACTATCTGGAGAATTCCCAAATTCCTATAATTATCTGCCAGGTATGGGTAGAAGTACTCTTGCCAAGAAACGAAGGGCAAAAAAAAATAGGCGGCTGCTATAAATGTGCCCGTTGGAACTGTGACACACGTAGCACTTCTTTAGGATTTGTGTCCAATAATCGAGAGGATAAATTAACTTTTATACAGAATGGCTTGAATAAGGAATCTCTGGATCAAACCCTTCAACAAATTCTTGAGACACATCCGAGTGGATATGTGCATCGAGAGCTTATGTCTTTATGGGTCTGTTTCCAAGATGAACAACACCGCTATAGTCTCGAAAATATTGTTGCTAAAGATCCTGGTTGCAACAACTGTCTCTGTTAACCATATTTATTATAAGGTATTGAATATTTTATCCCTTCTGATAGATAATGCTCATTTAATGCTTAACTTCTTACTTGTTTGTTGCTTCTGTCAGAGTGCAACAATATAATGCCTATCTCTTCATAAACTTTCTCTTTAAATATACCGATCATTCTTTATGATCTCTCCACACCAAATGGAGGTTTCTGAGTCTTCTCAAGTTACTAAGGTTCTTAAACCTATAAAAACCATATGTATTCTTGGCGGTCCTAAACTTGTAGCTTCTTCTCAAAATATTGATATTGTATCTCAACTAGTAAGAGAACTAGGAAAACAAAAGATCAACTTATTGTATGGAGGAACTAGCCTCGCTTTCTTTGGTAGCCTTCTCTTGGCTGGAATATGCTTTGATATTGAAGTGAAATGTTCTACCATTTCACAGAACTCCTTCAAAAATTCTCAAATATTCTACAAGTCTGATGCTTTCTAACTCTATTTATGATTGCACTATGTTTATGGTGAACCATTGTGATGCTTTCATCATTCTTCCTGGTGGATATGAAACTTTAATGACCATGTTTACAATTGCTTCTTGGGCAGACATGAAATTTCATAATAAGCCAATTGGTTTATTAAATTCCCATCATATCTTTAATGGCCTTCTTGGTTTTCTTGATGACAGTTTATTTCAGACTTTTATATCTGATTCTACTAGAGAGATCTTCAAATGTGCTGATACTGCTGCTGGACTTATCAAGAAACTTAAAGAAAACATCACTTCTCAAGATTCTGTTGAAACTCAAGGGATAAAGCGAAAGCGAACTTTTGATCCAACAGATCTATCTTTATAAACCCTGATATCTGATTTGGGTGGCAGAGTTAAGGGGTCTTGTACTCTTGACACGCACCCTCCCTTATACATATATTATCTTGTATTAGTTAAGGATTCACTTTTACTTTATCTTTATTTCCTTTATCTGATGCCTCTGTATGAGTTTCTTAGTAATAATGATATCCTCAACAGTGTGCTTGAATCATCATGTATCTTTTCTGTTATTTCTATTTGAAGAATAGAAATGAAAACTTATTCGTCTTGGTCTTATTAAACAAACTATCTTGAACTTTCACATATCCATATGACTTTTTCTTAACCTCTAAAACTCTATCGAGAGATTTAACTAATCTTCTCGATGTTTGGAATGTGAAACTTATTGACTGACTGATATTGGTTGAAGTTCTACTTCAAGTATCCAGGTAAACTCGGTCTAGTGACTCTTATTCAAAGCCTCCATAATTTACCCAACTAATTAGCTATAATAAGCAAATATCTACAATTCATGAACATTGATCTTTATCTTGTAATTACCCGGTCTTGTGACTCTTATTTCAAGCCGCTATGATAATAATAATTAGTGAAAATCACCTGGCTCTATGGCTATTATTCACTGATACTCATGCTTATTGACTTCTGAAATGTAATGTTTAGGAATATTCTTACATTAACTGATCGCACAATTACTAATAACTTATTCCCGAACATTGCCAACAAAGATTCTCGGTATCTAACTGTTAATATACCTGCTTTATTGACTCTAAAGATTGACTACTTTCTAAAACTGTACTTCTACAGTTCAGTTTCAAGCCTCCATGATCTATCCGAACTTAAAGTTCTTATTTCAAACATCCATGATCTACCCGTCCTTATGGCTCTTATACACTGAAGAAGCGTTACTTCTGATACTGGCTTATGTACATTCTGATACTAGCTTATGTACATACTAAAAATAAGTCAACCTCCAGAGTCAGAATTTTAACTTAGAAACTTAATCTGATGGCTTATCTTTAGAATGTTCGGATAACTTTCTTAATCTAGTGAACTTTCAAGATTATAGTCGGGAATCTGGGCAACTATAGCTGAATGAATATCTCCTGTTAAACTTTACAGCGTGCCATCCGTATACTTGATCTGAACATGAGTTGAACTTAGAATTCCTGAAAAAGGAATATTGAATTTTTGAAAAGGCACAATTTCTTGACGAGCCACTAACTCGATAAGCTAGAGTTCAACTAGAATTCTGAATATAGTTCTGATTTCTGATATGAGGACATATCTGATACTACTAAGAGTACTTGATACTGATCTGAGCATCTATTCTGATTTCTAAGGGGCGAATATCTAAATCCTATTGAGCATAGACTTAGTAATTTTGCATATATTTTAAAAAAACTTTTGTAAAAACTTTTAACAGCACTTACCTGGTAGTCGGCGAAGTGTGCCTGTGGTGTGGTCGGTTTTCCTGAAACTTTCTTTCTGAAACTTAAACTTTTAGTATACAGAGAACTTAAACTTTAGCTCTGATACCAACTGCCCCGCTTATCAGAGTAAATTTTTCGCAACTCTTACTTCGAAAATACTTATAAATTTTTCAAAATCTTTTGCGCTTAACTCGGGATGCTACTAAACTTAACTTTGTTTAAAAATCTGTTTCCTTAAACCTTGGTCTAACAACTATTTTAGATATAAAACAGATTTAAAATATTGAACAAGTGTGAAAAACTAAACTCGGTCATACTAGTAACCGATAAATTATTAACTTCCAACTTTCAAATCACACAAGTTCAAACTTTAAATACATAGCGGAATTCTTACAAGCGTGGTATATCCAAACCAAAGCCTTATTAAATTTGATAATAAAATTTAACAACTCACGATCAAATTCACAACCGACACCACAATAGCTGAGCTCACACCCTCGGACCGACCCTATTACCTGAAAATGATAATAGTGAGGCGTGAGTACTAATCTACTGTACTCCGTAAAAACTCATACTAAAGTAAACAGCAAGAATAATATCAATATGATGATTGCCGGTATATATAAACTTAAACTTGATCTCCCAGACACTTGGACCGGTAACTTGAACTTAAACTTTTGGACACTTGGTCCTTTAACCGTGTGCACACTCTGATGGCATATTAAGGCTACTGTGCCTCCACCAGAACTCGGGATGGCATATTAAGGCTACTGCGCCTCCACCCAAAGCGGATAACTCATATACATACCTTTGACATGATAATAGCTATTATACTCAATGTAATACCCAGGCTGGGTCCCCACCTTTCTTCTTTGAAAAATTTTGAAAATCTGTAAGTGCTGTACTAGGTAGTTGTATATGCAAGCTACATAAAAATATAAATAAATATACTAAGTACTATGCTCGTATACTTAATAAAATTCTAGGATGCTCGACTCTATCAGATAACTTATCCGGATATAAAGAAACACTCTAAAGGTTCTATAAAATAATACTAATTCTGGAGTTTAACTGGTATACTTATACTCATCACTAATAATTAAATTCTCATGAATATAATTAAATATCAAGTAAATGAACCTTAAACACCTTTAAATCCTTCAACTAAAATCTAAATAATTAACATAGTATAAAATTATTACCTTTTTCGGAAACTCTACTAAAATGCTGAAAATTTGATTGATGTCGATTTACTCTCTCCATAACCTGCCGTCACGTCTATCTCTCTCTCTCTCTCTCATGCAAGCGCACTCTTTTTCACCAAAAACACTCTGTAATGACAGTTACTAATATTATTTTACCGAACAAAACTATTCTTTGGTTGTATGCTTTATGAAGAAATCTTTGATCATTTTTGAGATGTATATAAGCACTCTCCATCCAATATAATTGTCACCCACTTGAATTGAATTATATAAAAACTAACTTGAATGAGAAGAGAAATATAATCATCTTTTGTCAACTTCCGAGACTTATTTAAGTTCTCACAATCTGACCTCAACAACTCTGAAAGAAAAATTATTTAAAAATCATATCTTGTGGGAGGAGAAAAAAAGTAATGGGAAAGGATCATTAAATCTCATACACATATGGGACAAAACGTTAATAATGATGAAGAAAAAGAGCTCACTTGCTAATTGATAATGACCCCTTCAATTCTTAATAAAACTTAATCATGCTAAATGTTTGACCCACAAAATAGTTTTAAACCTCATAAAAAAAATCGCATGATTGGTGCTTCTCAGTTGACTTAATTGTCTTATTCTCAACAAAATGGTGTAGTAGATGAACAATCATTTTCAATCTAGCTTTACTTGAGGAAGGTTGATCTTTGAAACTTGCTCGTGATATACATTGGTCCAATATTTATACATATTCTAAGGCTGAATTAGTTGTCTTAATAATCCATTAGAAAAATCCATATAAACTTGACTCGGAACTAATGAATTCACAGACCTTGACATGCTCGAACTTGTGCACTACTTACAGATATGCACGACCTTTATTAACCAATTAAATGGTTATTCTTAGTCTTGATGAACCAACCCCTAGCATATTATTCATACAAGCTCGGCTATAACTTAGCCTTCTCTGCACACCCTTTACTTGACTCGAAACCGTGTCACGAGGGAACGCTTTTAAGACTTGAATAGCGCATCTAACTTATGAACTTAATAACTTAGAGCTTAGAAAAATTTTAAGTATTTCATACTAAGGCTCGACTCATGACCGAACATGCTTTGTTCGGTTCTCAACTTATATTTTTGATTTCGATTATTCGTCATCTTATAATAATTAATCCCATTTTTATAATGTCCATTTCTAAAAATAAACATACTGGAATTAATTAATAACTTGAATTGTCTCGATTAGAATTTAACCGAAAATACTTTCGACTTAAAATTGATCTTAAAACTGGATAACTTGATAACTAGCTCGAAACTAAAAGTGAGCATTATTAGTAAAAGTAATTTAGTTCAAACTTGGAATTAAAATAATTATTTTTATTAATTACTGAATGGGATATTACAATCTAGCCCCCGTAAAACTATTTCCGTCCTCGGAAATACTGAAACTGGATACATACTAACTGAGTACATATCAAAACTCAAAATCTGGTAAACTCACCTTAATATCAGCTTCTCGATCCCTATCATCTGATACTATGTGGCGATTCTATTTAATACGTACGAGAATAATATCTCGAGTTTTAAGCCAATGGTCCTTTCGGTCCAAAACTTAAATCGGCTGCTCCTCGAAAGTTCGATCTGGCTAAATCTGAAATTCATTGTGCTGAAGCACATACTCTGGATCGCTCACATACTTACGTAACATCTATACATGAAACTCATTATCACATTGAACACATTTGTTGTCCAAGAGCAAGCTTTTAAGCTTTCTAATCATCTTCATTTATTGTCTACCCATCAGTAGTATTGATGGAAATGCTAAGCACTTTTGGCTCGACCTGCTATGACTCAGAACCTGACAACGCGGCATGCTGCATGCGATTTACCCACTACCCGGGGCCCTTCGGGTGTGGAACATCAGCATGCGGTGTACCTGCGGCACCAACGTCACCTATAGTCACCAACACTTCGCAACCACAATAATTTATGTGCTATCATTATTGTCGACATCTCCCATCTGCTTTTGGCTGCATTTAATGCATTCTGGCTGCATACTCTGACTTCCATATATTTTAATGTTAAACTTTATCACCAGAAACTTACCTCTTACGCATCGCTCTTCTATAAACAGGCTCGCTGATCCTTCAACCTTCTTCAACAATGGTCCGAAATAAATGGATTTAGCATTGTCAAATATTCGCAATTGTTATTCCTTTCTTCCACTTAATATCATAAGAAGAATTTATCGATCGGGAGTGGAAAGATTGAGAGTGCTAATGCTCAATAATATTCCAATTGATATTCGATGGTTGATTGAAGCAAAAGTCCGACTATCTGGAGAATTCCCAAATTCCTATAATTATCTGCCAGGTATGGGTAGAAGTACTCTTGCCAAGAAACGAAGGGCAAAATAAAAATAGGCGGCTGCTATAAATGTGCCCGTTGGAACAGTGACACACGTTGCACTTCTTAGGATTTGTGTCCAATAATCGAGAGGATAAATTAGCTTTTATAAAGAATGGCTTGAATAAGGAATCTTTGGATTAAACCCTTCAACAAATTCTTGAGACACATCCGAGCATCGAGAGCTTATGTCTTTATGGGTCTGTTTCAAAGATGAACAAAACTGCTATAGTCTCGAAAATATTGTTGCTAAAGATCCTGGTTGCAACAACTTTCTCTGTTAACCGTATTTATTATAAGGTATTGAATATTTTATCCCTTCTGATAGATAATGCTCATTTAATGCTTAACTTCTTACTTGTTTGTTTCTTCTGTCAGAGTGCAACAATATAATACTTATCTCTTCATAAACTTTCTCTTTAAATATACCGATCATTCTTTATGATCTCTCCACACCAAATGGAGGTTTCTGAGTCTTGTCAAGTTACTAAGGTTCTTAAACCTATAAAAACCATATGTATTCTTGGCGGTCCTAAACTTGTAGCTTCTTCTCAAAATATTGATATTGTATCCCAACTAGTAAGAGAACTAGGAAAACAAAAGATCAATTTACTGTATGGAAGAACTAGCCTCGCTTTCTTTGGTAGCCTTCTCTTGGCTGGAAAACGCTTTGATATTGAAGTGAAATGTTCTAGAATTTCACAGAACTCCTTAAAAAATTCTCAAATATTCTACCAGTCTGACGCTTTCTAACTCTATTTATGATTGCATTATGTTTATGGTAAACCATTGTGATTCTTTCATCATTCTTCCTGGTGGATATGAAACTTTAATGACCATGTTTACAATTGCTTCTTGGGCAGACATGAAATTCATGATAAGCCCATTGGTTTATTAAATTCCCATCATATCTTTAATGGCCTTCTTGGTTTTCTTGATGACAGTTTATTTCAGACTTTTATATCTGATTCTACTAGAGAGATCTTCAAATTTGCTGATACTGCTGCTGGACTTATCAAGAAACTTCAAGAAAACATCACTTCTCAAGATTCTGTGGAAACTCAAGGGATAAAGCGAAAGCAAACTTTTGATCCAACAGATCTATCTTTATAAACCCTGATATCTGTTTTGGGTGGCAGAGTTAAGGGGCCTTGTACTCTTGAGATGCACCCTCTCTTATACATATATTATCTTGTATTAGTTAAGGATTCACTTTTACTTTATCTTTATTTCCTTTATCTGATGCCTCTGTATTAGTTTGTTAGTAATAATGATATCCTCAACAATGTGCTTGAATCATCATGTATCTTTTCTGTTATTTCTATTTGACGAATAAAAATGGAAACTTATTCGTCTTGGTCTTATTAAACAAACTATCTTCAACTTTCACATATCCATATGACTTTTTCTTAACCTCTAAAACTCTTCGAGAGATTTAACTAATCTTCTCGATGTTTGGAATGTGAAACTTATTGACCGACTGATATTGGTTGAAGTTCTACTTCAAGTCTCCAGGTAAACTCGGACTAGTGACTCTTATTCCAAGCCTCCATAATTTACCCAGCTAATTAGCTATAATAAGCAATTATCTAAAATTCACGAACATTGATCTTTATCTTATAATTACCCGGTCTTGTGACTCTTATTTCAAGCCGCCATGATAATAATAATTAGTGAAAATCACCTGGCTCTATGGCTATTATACACTGATACTCATGCTTATTGACTTCTGAAATGTAATGTTTAGGAATATTCTCACATTAAGTGATCGTACAATTACTAATAACTTATTCCTGAACATCGCTAACAAAGATTCTCGGTATCTAACTGTTAAGATACCTGCTTTACTGACTCTAAAGATTGACTACTTTCTTAAACTGTACTTCTACAGTTCAGTTTCAAGCCTCCATGGTCTATCCGGACTTATAGTTCTAATTTCAAACATCCATGATCTACCCAGACTTATGGCTCTTATACACTGAAGAACCGTTACTTCTGATACTGACTTATGTACATTCTAATACTAGCTTATGTACATACTGAAAATAAGTCAACCTCTAGAGTCAGAATTTAACTTAAAAACTTAATTTGATGGCTTAACTTTAGAATGTTCGGATAACTTTCTTAATCTAGTAAACTTTCAAGATTGTAGTCGGGAATCTGGGCAACTATAGCTGAATGAATATCTCCTGTTAAACTTTACAGCGTGCCATCCGTATACTTGATCTGAACATGAGTTGAACTTAGAATTCCTGAAAAAGGAATATTGAATTCTTTAAAAGGCACAATTTCTTGACGAGCCACTAACCCGATAAGCTAGAGTTCAACTAGAATTCTGAATATAGTTCAGATTTCTGATATGAGGACATATCTAATACTACTAAGAGTCCTTGATACTGATCTGAGCATCTATTCTGATTTCTAAGGGGCGAATATCTAAATCCGATTGAGCATGGACTTAGTAATTTGCATATATTTTAAAAAAAACTTTCGTAAAAACTTTTAACAGCACTTACCTGGTAGTCGGTGAGGTGTGAGTGTGGTATGGTCGGTTTTCCTGAAACTTTCTTTCTGAAACTTAAACTTTTAGTATACAAAGAACTTAAACTTTAGCTTTGATACCAATTGTAATACCCCGCTTATCAGAGTAAATTTTTCGCAACTCTTACTTCGAAAATACTTATAAATTTTTTGAAATCTTTTTCGCTTAACTCGGGATGCTACTAAACTTAGCTTTTCTGAAAAATTTGTTTCCTTAAACCTTGGTCTAACAACTATGTTAAATATAAAACAGATTTAAAATATTGAACAAGTATGAAAAACTAAACTGGGTCATATTGGTAAACCGGTAAATTATTAGCTTCCAACTTTCAAATCACACAAGTTCAAACTTTAAATACATAGCGGAATTCTTACAAGCGTGGTATATACAAACCAAATCCTTATTAAATTTGATAATAAAATTTAACAACTCACGATCAAATTCACAATCGACACCACAATAGCTGAGCTCACACCCTCGGACCGACCCTGTTACCTGAAAATGATAATAGTGGGGCGTGAGTACTAATCCACTGTACTTCGCAAAAACTCATACTAAAGTAAACATCAAGTATAATATCAATATCATGATCGCCGGTATATATAAACTCAAACTTGATCTCCCAGACACTTGGACCGATAACTTGAACTTAAACTTTTGGACACTTGGTCCTTTAACCGTGTGCACACTCTGATGGCATATTAAGGCTATTGCGTCTCCACCAGAACTCGGGATGGCATATTAAGGCTACTGCGCCTCCACCCAAAGCGAATAACTCATATACATACATTTGACATGATAATAGCTATTATACTCAATGTAATACCCAGGCTGGGTCCCCACCTTTCTTCTTTGAAAAATTTTGAAAATCTGTAAGTGCTGTACTAGGTAGCTGTATCTGCAAGCTACATAAAAATATAAACAAATATACTAAGTACTATGCTAGTATACTTGATAAAATTCTAGGATGCTCGACTCTATCAGATAACTTATGCGGATATAAAGAAACACTCTAAAGGTTCTATATAATAATACTAGTTCTGGAGTTTAACTGGTATACTTATACTCATCACTAATAATTAAATTCTCATGAATATAATTAAATATCAAGTAAATGAACCTTAAACACCTTTAAATCCTTCAACTAAAATCTAAATAATTAACATAGTATAAAATTATTACCTTTTTCGGAAACTCTACTAAAATGCTAAAAATTTGATTGATGTCGATTTACTCTCTACATAACCTGTCGTCATGTCTATCTCTCTCTCTCTCATGCAAGCACACTCTTTTTCACCAAAAATACTCGGTAATGACTATTACTAATATTATTATACCGAACAAAACTATTCTTTGGTTGTATGCTTTATGAAGAAATCTTTGATCATTTTTGAGATGTATATAAGCACTCTCCATCCAATATAATTGTCAACCACTTGAATTGAAAAATTATATAGAAAATAACTTGAATGAGTAGAGAAATATAATCATCTTTTGTCAACTTCCGAGACTTATTTAAGTTCTCATAATCTGACCTCAACAACTCTGAAAGAAAAATTATTTAAAAATAATATCTTGTGGGAGGAGAAAAAAAATAATGGGAAAGGATCATTAAATCTCCTACACATATGGGACAAAAACGTTAATAATGATGAAGAAAAAGAGCTCACTTGCTAATTGATAATGACCCCTTCAATTCTTAATAAAACTTAATCATGCTAAATGTTTGAGCCACAAAATAGTTTTAAAGCTCATAAAATTAATCGCATGATTGGTGCTTCTCAGTTGACTTAATTGTCTTATTCTCAACAAAATGGTGTAGTAGATGAACAATCATTTTCAATCTAGCTTTACTTGAGGAAGGTTGATCTTTGAAACTTGCTCGTGATATACACTGGTCCAATATTTATACATATTCTAAGGCTGAATTAGTTGTCATAATAATCCATTAGAAAAATACATATAAACTTGACTCGGTACTAATGAATTCACAGACCTTGACATGCTCGAACTTGTTCAATACTTACAGATATGCACGGCCTTTATTAACCAATTAAATGGTTATTCTTAGTCTTGATGAACCAATTCCTATCATATTATTCATACAAGCTCGACTATAACTTAGCCTTCTCTGCACACCCTTTACTTGACTCGAAACCGTGTCACGAGGGAACGCTTTTAAGACTTGAATAGCGCATCTAATTTTATGAATTTAATAACTTAGAACTTAGAAAAATTTGAAGTATTTCATACTAAGGCTCGACTCATGACCGAACATGCTTGGTTCGGTTCTCAACTTATCTTAAATGATTAATCAAAATATATTCGATTTTGATTATTCGTCATCATATAATAATTAATCCTATTTATATAATGTCCATTTATAAAAATAAATAGACTGGAATTAATTAATTACTTGAATTGTCTCGATTAGAATTTAACCGAAAATACTTTCGACTTAAAATTGATCTTAAAACTGGATAACTGTATAACTAGCTCGAGACTAGAAGTGAGCATTAAAGTAATTTAGTTCAAACTTGGAATTAAAATAATTATTTTTATTAATTACTGAATGGGATATTACAATCTACCCCCCTTAAAAGTATTTCCGTCCTCGGAAATACTGAAACTGGATAAATACTAACTGAGTACATATCAAAACTCAAAATCTGGTAAACTCACCTTAATATCAGCTTCTCGATCCCTATCATCTGATACTATGTGGCGATTCTATTTAATACGTACGAGAATAATATCTCGAGTCTTAAGCCAATGGTCCTTTCGGTCCAAAACTTAAATCGGCTGCTCCTCGTAAGTTTGATTTGGCTAAATCTGAAATTCATTGTGCTTCAGCACATACTCTGGATCACTCACATACTTACATAAAATCTATACATGAAACTCATTATCACATTGAGTAAATTTGTTGTCCAAAAGCAAGCTTTTAAGCTTTCTAATCATCTTCGTTTATTGTCTACCCATCAGTAGTATTGATGGAAATGCTAAGCACTTTTAGCTCGACCTGCTATGACTCGGAACCTGACAACGCAGCATGCTGCATGCGATTTACCCACTACCCGGGGCCCTTCGGGTGTGGAACATCAGCATCCGGTGTACCTGTGGCGTCAATGTCACCTACAGTCACCAACACGTCGCAACCACAATAATTTATGTGCTATCATTATTGTCGACATCTCACATCTGCTTTTGGCTGCATTTAATGCATTCTGGCTGCATACTCTGGCTTCCATATATTTTAATGTTAAACTTTATCACCAGAAACTTACCTCCTACTCATCGCTATTCTATAACCAGGCTCGCTGATCCTTCAACCTTCTTCAACAATGGTCCGAAATAAATGGATTTAGCATTTTCAAATATTCGCAATTGTTATTCGTATCTTCCACTTAATATCATAAGAAGAATTTATCGATCTGGAGTGGAAAGATTGAGAGTGATAATGCTCAATAATATCCCAATTGATATTCGATGGTTGATTGAAGCAAAAGTCCGACTATCTGGAGAATTCCCAAATTCCTATAATTATCTGCCAGGTATGGGTAGAAGTACTCTTGCCAAGAAACGAAGGGCAAAAAAAATAGGCGGCTTCTATAAATGTGCCCGTTGGAACTGTGACACACGTTGCACTTCTTTAGGATTTGTGTCCAATAATCGAGAGGATAATTTAGCTTTTATAAAGTATAGCTTGAATAAGGAATCTCTGGATCAAACCCTTCAAAAAATTCTTGAGACACATCCGATTGGATATGTACATCGAGAGCTTATGTCTTTATGGGTTTGTTTCAAAGATGAACAAAACCGCTGTAGTCTCGAAAATATTGTTGCTAAAGATCCTGGTTGCAACAACTGTCTCTGTTCCGTATTTATTATAAGGTATTGAATATTTTATCCCTTCTGATAGATAATGCTCATTTAATGCTTATCTTCTTACTTGTTTGTTGCTTCTGTCAGAGTGCAACAATATAATACTTATCTCTTCATAAACTTTCTCTTTAAATATACCGATCATTCTTTATGTCTCTCCACACCAAATGGAGGTTTCTGAGTCTTCTCAAGTTACTAAGGTTCTTAAACCTATAAAAACCATATGTATTCTTGGCGGTCCTAAACTTGTAGCTTCTTCTCAAAATATTGATATTGTATCCCAACTAGTAAGAGAACTAGGAAAACAAAAGATCAATTTACTGTATGGAGGAACTAGCCTCGCTTATTTTGGTAGCCTTCTCTTGGCTGGAAAATGCTTTGATATTGAAGTGAAATGTTCTACAATTTCACAGAACTCCTTCAAAAATTCGCAAATATTCTACCAGTCTGATGCTTTCTAACTCTATTGATGATTGCATTATGTTTATGGTAAACCATTGTGATGCTTTCATCATTCTTCCTGGTGGATATGAAACTTTAATGACCATGTTTACAATTGCTTATTGGGCAGACATGAAATTTCATAATAAGCCCATTGGTTTATTAAATTCCCATCATATCTTTAATGGCCTTCTTGGTTTTCTTGATGACAATTTATTTTAGACTTTTATATCTAATTCTACTAGAGAGATCTTCAAATTTGTGGATACTGCTGCTGGATTTATCAAGAAACTTCAAGAAAACATCACTTCTGAAGATTCTGTGGAAACTCAAGTGATAAAGCGAAAGAAAACTTTTGATCCAACAGATCTATCTTTATAAACCCTGATATCTATTTTGGGTGGCAGAGTTAAGGGGCCTTGTACTCTTGAGACGCATCCTCCCTTATACATATATTATCTTGTATTAGTTAAGGATTCACTTTTACTTTATCTTTATTTCCTTTATCTGATGCCTCTGTATTAGTTTCTTAGTAATAATGATATCCTCAACAGTGTGCTGGAATCATCATACATCTTTTCAGTTATTTCTATTTGACGAATAAAAATGGAAACTTATTCGCCTTGGTCTTATTAAACAAACTATCTTCAACTTTAACATATCCATATGACTTTTTCTTAACCTCTAAAACTCTTTCGAGAGATTTAACTAATCTTCTCGATGTTTGGAATGTGAAACTTATTGACTGACTGATATTGGTTGAATTTCTACTGCAAGTCTCCATGTAAACTCGGACTAGTGACTCTTATTCCAAGCCTCCATAATTTACCCAGCTAATTAGCTATAATAAGCAATTATCTAAAATTCACGAACATTGATCTTTATCTTATAATTACTCGGTCTTGTGACTCTTATTTCAAGCTGCCATGATAATAATAATTAGTGAAAATCACCTGGCTCTATGGCTATTATACACAGATACTCATGCTTATTGACTTCTGAAATGTAATGTTTAGGAATATTCTCACATTTAACTGATCGAACAATTACTAATAACTTATTCCTCAACATTGCTAACAAAGATTCTCGGTTTCTAACTTTTAAGATACCTGCTTTACTGACACTTTTAAGATACCTGCTTTACTGACTCTAAAGATTGACTACTTTCTTAAACTGTACTTCTACGGTTCAGTTTCCAGCCTCCATGGTCTATGCGGACTTATAGTTCTAATTTCAAACATCCATGATCTACCCAGACTTATGGCTCTTATACACTGAAGAACCGTTACTTCTGATACTGACTTATGTACATTCTGATACTAGCTTATGTACATATTGAAAATAAGTCAACCTCTAGATTCAGAGTTTTAACTTAAAAACTTAATCTGATGGCTTAACTTTGGAATGATCGGATAACTTTCTTAATCTAGTGAACTTTCATGATTGTAGTCGGGAATCTGGGCAACTATAGCTGAATGAATATCTCCTGTTAAACTTTACAGCGTGCCATCCGTATACTTGATCTGAACATGAGTTGAACTTAGAATTCCTGAAAAAGGAATACTGAATTCTTGAAAAGGCACAATTTCTTGACAAGCCACTAACTCGATAAGCTAGAGTTCAACTAGAATTCTGAATATAGTTCTGATTTCTGATATGAGGACATATCTGATACTACCAAGAGTCCTTGATACTGATCTGAGCATCTATTCTGATTTCTAAGGGGCGAATATCTAAATCCTATTGAGCATAGACTTAGTAATTTGCATATATTTTAAAAAAAGGGTTAATTGCTAAATAAACCTTAACCTTTTTGCATTTGGCAATTATATCCCAATCTTTAGGTAATTGCAATATAATCTCGACCTCAATTTACTTATTGCAAGTCAAACTTAATACCGATTGGAACTTCAAAAAATTGGTCGATTTGAAGGCGGTTCGAACAGATTGGAGCTCATATTTACCGATTCACTCCAGATCTAGGAGGAGACCCATCACCGGTAGCTTACATTGACGTGGAATCTTTGTGCGTGGATATATTAAATACGTAGAAATTGTTAACTTGCTATGTGAATGACATAAAAACCCGTGTCCATGGACGACTTGGACACAAAATCAATCCACAAATCCCTAAAATCAATCACTCTGCACCCAACTTTTGTAAAACCTTTTAACAGCACTTACCTGGTAGTCGGTGAGGTGCGAGTGTGGTATGGTCATTTTTTCTGAAACTTTCTTTCTGAAACATAAACTTTTAGTATACAGAGCACTTAAACTTTAGCTCTGATACCAACTGTAACACCCCGCTTATCAGAGTAAATTTTTCACAACTCTTACTTCGAAAATACTTATTAATTTTTTGAAATCTTTTTTGCTTAACTCGGGATGCTACTAAACTTAACTTTTTTGAAAAATCTGTTTCCTTAAACCTTGGTCTAACAACTATGTTAGATATAAAACAGATTTAATATATTGAACAAGTATGAAAAACTAAACTCGGTCATACTGGTAAACCGATAAATTATTAACTTCCAACTTTAAAATCACACAAGTTCAAACTTCAAATACATAGCGGAATTCTTACAAGCATGGTATATACAAACCAAAGCCTTATTAAATTTGATTATAAAATTTAACAACTCACGATCAAATTGACAACCGACACCACAATAGCTGAGCTCACACCCTCGGACCGACCCTGTTACCAGAAAATGATAATAGTGGGGCGTGAGCACTAATCCACTGTACTCCGCAAAAACTCATACTAAAGTAAACATCAAGTATAATATTAATATCATGATCGCTGGTATATATAAACTTAAACTTGATCTCCCGGACACTTGGACCGGTAACTTGAACTTAAACTTTTGGACACTTGGTCCCTTAACTGTGTGCACACTCTGATGGCATATTAAGGCTACTGCGCCTCCACCAGAACTCGGGATAGCATATTAAGGCTACTGCGCCTCCACCCAAAGTGGATAACTCATATACATACCTTTGACATGATAATAGCTATTATACTCAATGTAATACCCAGGCTGGGTCCCCACCTTTCTTCTTTGAAAAATTTTGAAAATCTGTAAGTGTTGTACTAGGTAGTTGTATCTGCAAGCTACATAAAAATATAAACAAATATACTAAGTACTATGCTCGTATACTTAATAAAATTCTAGGATGCTCGACTCTATCAGATAACTTATGCGGATACAAAGAAACACTCTAAAGGTTCTATAAAATAATACTAGTTTCGGAGTTTAACTGGTATACTTATACTCATCACTAATAATTAAATTCTCATGAATATAATTAAATATCAAGTAAATGAACCTTAAACACCTGTAAATCCTTCAACTAAAATCTAAATAATTAACATAGTATAAAATTATTACCTTTTTCGGAAACTCTACTAAAATACTGAAAATTTGATTGATGTCGATTTACTCTCTCCATAACCTGTCGTCGTGTCTATCTCTTTCTCTCTCATGCAAGCACACTCTTTTTCACAAAAAATACTCGGTAATGACTGTTACTAATATTATTTTACCGAACAAAACTATTCTTTGGTTGTATGCTTTATGAAGAAATCTTTGATCATTTTTGAGATGTATATAAGCACTCACCATCCAATATAATTGTCACCCACTTGAATTGAAAAATTATATAGAAACTAACTTGAATGAGAAGAGAAATATAATCATCTTTTGTCAACTTCCGAGACTTATTTAAGTTCTCAAAATCTGACCTCAACAACTCTAAAAGAAATATTATTTAAAAATCATATCTTGTGGGAGGAGAAAAAAAATACTGGGAAAGGATCATTAAATTTCCTACACATATGGGACAAAAACGTTAATAATGATGAAGAAAAAGAGCTCACTTGCTAATTGATAATGACCCCTTCAATTCTTAATAAAACTTAATCATGCTAAATGTTTGACCCACAAAATAGTTTTAAACCTCATAAAATTAATCGCATGATTGGTGCTTCTCAGTTGACTTAATTGTCTTATTCTCAACAAAATGGTGTAGTAGATGAACAATCATTTAAAATATAGCTTTACTTGAGGAAGGTTGATCTTTGAAGCTTGCTCGTGATATACACTGGTCCAACATTTATACATATTCTAAGGCTGAATTAGTTGTCATAATAATCCATTAGAAAAATCCATATAAACTTGACTCGGTACTAATGAATTCACAGACCTTGACATGCTCGAACTTGTGCAATACTTACAGATATGCACGGCCTTTATTAACCAATTTAATGGTTATTCTTAGTCTTGATGAACCAACACATAACATATTATTCATACAAGCTCGGCTATAACTTAGCCTTCTCTACACACCCTTTACTTGACTCGAAACCGTGTCACGAGGGAACGCTTTTAAGACTTGAATAGCGCATCTAATTTATGAACTTAATAACTTAGAACTTAGAAAATTTTAAGTATTTCATACTAAGGCTCGACTAATGACCGAACATGCTTGGTTCGGTTCTCAACTTATCTTAAACGATTAATCAAAATATATTCTATTTCGATTATTCGTCATCTTATAATAATTAATCCCATTTTTATAATGTACATTTCTAAAAATAAACAGACTGGAATTAATTAATAACTTTAATTGTCTCGATTAGAATTTAATCGAAAATACTTTTGACTTAAAATTGATCTTAAAATTGGATAACTTGATAACTAGCTCGGGACTAGAAGTGAGAATTATTAATAAAAGTAATTTAGTTCAAACTTGGAATTAAAATAATTATTTTTATTAATTACTGAATGGGATTTTACAATCTACCCCCTTTAAAACTATTTCCGTCTTCGGAAATGCTGAAACTGGATACATACTAACTGAGTACATATCAAAACTCGAAATCTGGTAAACTCACCTTAATATCAGCTTCTCTATCCCTATCATCTGATACTATGTGGCGATTCTATTTAATACGTACGAGAATAATATCTCGAGTCTTAAGCCAATGGTACTTTCGGTCCAAAACTTAAATCGGCTGCTCCTCGTAAGTTTGATCTGGCTAAATCTGAAATTCATTGTGCTGAATCACATACTCTAGATCGCTCACATACTTACGTAACATCTATACATGAAACTCATTATCACATTGAACACATTTGTTGTCCAAAAGCAAGCTTTTAAGCTTTCTAATCATCTTCGTTTATTGTCTACCATCAGTAGTATTGATGGAAATGCTAAGCACTTTTTCCTCGACCTGCTATGACTCAGAACCTGACAACGCGGCATGCTGCATGCGATTTACCCACTACCCGGGGCCCTTCGGGTGTAGAACATCAGCATGTGGTGTACCTGCAGCGTCAATGTCACCTACAGTCACCAACACGTCGCAACCACAATATTTTATGTGCTATCATTATTGTCGACATCTCACATCTGCTTTTGGCTGCATTTAATGCATTCTGGCTGCATACTATGACTTTCATATATTTTAATGTTAAACTTTATCACTAAAAACTTACCTCCTACGCATCGCTCTTCTATAAACAGGCTCGCTGATCTTTCAACCTTCTTCAACAATGGTCCGAAATAAATGAATTTAGCATTTTCAAATATTCGGAATTGTTATTCCTTTCTTCCACTTAATATCATAAGAAGAATTTATCGATCTGGAGTGGAAAGATTGAGAGTGCTAATGCTCAATAATATTCCAATTGATATTCGATGGTTGATTGAAGCAAAAGTCCGACTATCTAGAGAATTCCAAAATTCCTATAATTATCTGCCAGGTATGGGTAGAAGTACTATTGCCAAGAAACGAATGGCAAAAAAAAAAAAAAAGTGACTGCTATAAATGTGCCCGTTGGAACTGTGACACACGTTGCACTTCTTTAGGATTTGTGTCCAATAATCGAGAGGATAAATTAGCTTTTATAAAGAATGGCTTGAATAAGGAATCTCTGGATAAAACCCTTCAACAAATTCTTGAGACACATCCGAGTGGATATGTGCATCGAGAGCTTATGTCTTTATGGGACTGTTTCAAAGATGAACAAAACCGCTATAGTCTCGAAAATATTGTTGCTAAAGATCCTTGTTGCAACAACTGCCTCTGTTAACCATATTTATTATAAGGTATTGAATATTTTATCCCTTCTGATAGATAATGCTCATTTAATGCTCAACTTCTTACTTGTTTGTTGCTTCTGTCAGAGTGCAACAATATAATACTTATCTCTTCATAAACTTTCTCTTTAAATATAACGATCATTCTTTATGATCTCTCCACACCAAATGGAGGTTTCTGAGTCTTCTAAAATTACTAAGGTTCTTAAACCTATAAAAACCATATGTATTCTTGGCGGTCCTAAACTTGTAGCTTCTTCTCAAAATATTGATATTGTATCCCAACTAGTAAGAGAACTAGGAAAACAAAAGATCAATTTACTGTATGGAGGAACTAGCCTCGCTTTCTTTGGTAGCCTTCTCTTGGCTGGAAAATGCTTTGATATTGAAGTGAAATGTTCTACCATTTCACAGAACTCCTCAAAAATTCTCAAATATTCTACCAGTCTGATGCTTTCTAACTCTATTTATGATTGCACTATGTTTATGGTGAACCATTTTGATGCTTTCATCATTCTTCCTGGTGGATATGAAACTTTAATGACCATGTTTACAATTGCTTCTTGGGCAGACATGAAATTTCATAATAAGCCCATTGGTTTATTAAATTCCCATCATATCTTTAATGGCCTTCTTGGTTTTCTTGATGACAGTTTATTTCAGACTTTTATATCTGATTCTACTAGAGAGATCTTCAAATGTGTTGATACTGTTGCTGGACTTATCAAGAAACTTCAAGAAAACATCACTTCTCAAGATTCTGTGGAAACTCAAGGGATAAAGCGAAAGCGAACTTTTGATCCAACAGATCTATCTTTATAAACCATGATATCTGTTTTGGCTGGCAGAGTTAAGGGGTCTTGTACTCTTGAGACGCACCCTCCCTTATACATATATTATCTTGTATTAGTTAAGGATTCACTTTTACTTTATCTTTATTTCCTTGATCCGATGCCTCTGTATTAGTTTCTTAGTAATAATGATATCCTCAACAGTGTGCTTGAATCATCATGTATCTTTTCTGTTATTTCTATCTGACGAATCGAAATGGAAACTTATTCGTCTTGGTCTTATTAAACAAACTATCTTCAACTTTCACATATCCATATGACTTTTTCTTAACCTCTAAAACTCTTTCGAGAGATTTAACTAATCTTCTCGATGTTTGGAATGTGAAACTTATTAACTGACTGATATTGGTTGAAGTTCTACTTAAAGTCTCCAGGTAAACTCGGACTAGTGACTCTTATTCTAAGCCTCCATAATTTACCCAGCTAATTAGCTATAATAAGAAATTATCTAAGTTTCACGAACAATGATCTTTATCTTATAATTACCCGGTCTTGTGACTCTTATTTCAAGCCGCCATGATAATAATAATTAGTGAAAATCACCTAGCTCTATGGCTATTATACACTGATACTCATGCTTATTGACTTCTAAATTGTAATGTTTAGGAATATTCTGACATTAACTGATCGTGCAATTACTAATAACTTATTCCTGAACATTACCAACAAAGATTCTCGGTATCTAACTGTTAAGATACCCGCTTTACTGACTCTAAAGATTGACTACTTTCATAAACTGTACTTCTACGGTTCAGTTTCAAGCCTCCATGATCTATCCGGACTTATAATTCTTATTGCAAACATCCATGATCTACCCGGACTTATGGCTCTTATACACTGAAGAACCGTTACTTCTGATACTGACTTATGTACATTCTGATACTAGCTTATGTACATACTGAAAATAAGTCAACCTCTAGAGTCAGAATTTTAACTTAAAAACTTAATCTGATGGCTTAACTTTAGAATGATCAGATAACTTTCTTAATCTAGTGAACTTTCAAGATTATAGTCGGGAATCTGGGCAACTATAGCTGAATGAATATCTCCTGTTAAACATTACAGCGTGCCATGCGTACACTTGATCTGAACATGAGTTGAACTTAGAATTCCTGAAAAAGGAATATTGAATTCTTGAAAAGGCACAATTTCTTGACGAGCCACTAACTCGATAAGCTAGAGTTCAACTAGAATTCTGAATATAGTTCTGATTTCTGATATGAGGACATATCTGATACTACTAAGAGTCCTTGATACTGATCGAAGCATCTATTCTGATTTCTAAGGGGCGAATATCTAAATCCTATTGAGCATAGACTTAGTAATTTGCATATATTTTAAAAAAACTTTTGTAAAAACTTTTAACAGCACTTACATGGTAGTCGGCGTGGTGTGAGTGTGGTGTGGTCGGTTTTCCTGAAACCTTCTTTCTAAAACTTAAACTTTTAGTATACAGAGCACTTAAACTTTAGCTCTGATACCAACTGTAACACCTCGCTTATCAGAGTAAATTTTTTGCAACTCTTACTTCGAAAATACTTATAAAATTTTTCGAAATCTTTTGCGCTTAACTCGGGATACTACTAAACTTAACTTTTTTGAAAAATCTGTTTCCTTAAACCTTGGTCTAACAACTATTTTAGATATAAAATAGATTTAAAATATTGAACAAGTATGAAAAACTAAACACGGTCATACTGGTAAACCGGTAAATTATTAACTTCCAACTTTCAAATCACACAAGTTCAAACTTCAAATACATAGCGGAATTCTTACAAGCGTGGTATATCCAAACCAAAACCTTATTAATTTTGATAGTAAAATTTAACAAATCACGATCAAATTCACAACCGACACCACAATAGCTGAGCTCACACCCTCAGACCAACCCTGTTACCTGAAAATGATTATAGTGGGGCGCGAGTACTAATCCACTGTACTCCGCAAAAACTCATACTAAAGTAAACAACAAGAATAATACCAATATCATGATCGTCGGTATATATAAACTTAAACTTGATCTCCCGGACACTTGGACCGGTAACTTGAACTTAAACTTTTGGACACTTGGTCCCTTAACCGTGTGCACACTCTGATGGTATATTAAGGCTACTGCGCCTCCACCAGAACTCGGGATGGCATATTAAGGCTACTTCGCCTCCACCCAAAGCAGATAACTCATATACATACCTTTGATATGATAATAGCTATGGGTCCCCACCTTTCTTCTTTGAAAAATTTTGAAAACCTGTAAGTGCTGTACTAGGTAGCTGTATCTTCAAGCTACATAAAAATATAAACAAATATACTAAGTACTATGCTCGTATACTTAATAAAATTCTAGGATGCTCGACTCTATCAGATAACTTATCCAGATATAAAGAAACACTCTAAAGGTTCTATAAAATAATACTAATTCTGGAGTTTAACTGGTATACTTATACTCATCACTAATAATTAAATTCTCATGAATATAATTAAATATCAAGTAAATGAACCTTAAACACATTTAAATCCTTCAACTAAAATCTAAATAATTAACATAGTATAAAATTATTACCTTTTTCGGAAACTCTACTAAAATGCTAAAAATTTGATTGATGTCGATTTACTCTCTCCATAACCTGTCGTCACGTCTATCTCTCTCTCTCTCATGCAAGCACACTCTTTTTCACCAAAAATACTCGGTAATGACTGTTACTAATATTATTTTACCGAACAAAACTATTCTTTGGTTGTATGCTTTATGAATAAATCTTTTATCATTTTTGAGATGTATATAAGAACTCTCCATCCAATATAATTGCCACCCACTTGAATTGAAAAATTATATAAAAACTAACTTGAATGAGAAGAGAAATATAATCATCTTTTGTCAACTTCCGATACTTATTTATGTTCTCACAATCTGACCTCAACAACTCTGAAAGAAAAATTATTTAAAAATTATATCTTGTGGGAGGAGAAAAAAAATAATGGGAAAGGATCATTAAATCTCCTACACATATGGGACAAAAACGTTAATAATGATGAAGAAAAAGAGCTCACTTGCTAATTGATAATGACCCCTTCAATTCTGAATAAAACTTAATCATGCTAAATGTTTGACCCACAAAATAGTTTTAAACCTCATAAAATTAATCGCATGATTGGTGCTTCTCAGTTGACTTAATTGTCTTATTCCAACAAAATGGTGTAGTAGATGAACAATCATTTTCAATCTAGCTTTACTTGAGGAAGGTTGATCTTTGAAACTTGCTCGTGATATACACTGGTCCAATATTTATACATATTCTAAGGCTGAATTAGTTGTCTTAATAATCCATTAAAAAAATCCATATAAACTTGACTCGGTACTAATGAATTCACAGACCTTGACATGCTCGAACTTGTGCACTACTTACCTATATGCACGGCCTTTATTAACCAATTAAATGGTTATTATTAGTCTTGATGAACCAACCCCTAGCATATTATTCTTACAAGCTCGGCTATAACTTAGCCTTCTCTGCACACCCTTTACTTGACTCGAAACCGTGTCACGAGGGAACACTTTTAAGACTTGAATAGCGCATCTAATTTATGAATTTAATAACTTAGAACTTAGATAACTTTTAAGTATTTCATACTAAGGCTCGACTTACGACCGAACATGCTTGGTTCAGTTCTCAACTTATCTTAAACGATTAATCAAAATATATTTGATTTCGATTATTCGTCATCTTATAATAATTTTATCCCATTTTTATAATGTCCGTTTCTAAAAATAAACAGACTGGAATTAATTAATAACTTGAATTGTCTCGATTAGAATTTAACCGAAAATACTTTCGACTTAAAATTGATCTTAAAATTGGATAACTTGATAACTAGCTCGGGATTAGAAGTGAACATTATTAATAAAAGTAATTTAGTTCAAACTTGGAATTAAAATAATTATTTTTATTAATTACTGAATGGGTTATTACAATCTACCCCCCTTAAAACTATTTCCGTCCTCGGAAATACTGAAACTGGATACATACTAACTGAGTACATATCAAAACTCAAAATCTGGTAAACTCACCTTAATATCAGCTTCTCGATCCCTATCATGTGATACTATGTGGAGATTCTATTTAATACGTACGAGAACAGTATCTCGAGTCTTAAGCCAATGGTCCTTTCGGTCCAAAACTTAAATCGGCTGCTCCTCGTAAGTTTGATCTGGCTAAATCTGAAATTCATTGTGCTGAAGCACATACTCTGGATCGCTCACATACTTACGTAACATTTATACATGAAACTCATTATCACATTGAACACATTAGTTGTCCAAAAGCAAGCTTTTAAGCTTTCTAATCATCTTTGTTTATTGTCTACCCATCAGTAGCATTGATGGAAATGCTAAGCACTTTTGGTCGACCTGCTATGACTCGGAACCTGACAACGCGGCATGCTGCACGCGATTTACCCACTACCCGAGGCCCTTCGGGTGTGGAACATCAGCATGCGGTGTACCTGCGGCGTCAATGTCACCTACAGTCACCAACACGTCGCAACCACAATAATTTATGTGCTATCATTATTGTCGACATCTCACATTTGCTTTTGGCTGCATTTAATGCATTCTGGCTGCATACTCTGACTTCTATATATTTTATTGTTAAACTTTATCACCAGAAACTTACCTCCTACGCATCGCTCTTCTATAAACAGGCTCGTTGATCCTTCAACCTTCTTCAACAATGGTCCGAAATAAATGGATTTAGCATTTTCAAATATTCGCAATTGTTATTCCTTTCTTCCACTTAATATCATAAGAAGAATTTATCGATCTGGAGTGGAAAGATTGAGAGTGCTAATGCTCAATAATATTCCAATTGATATTCGATGATTGATTGAAGCAAAAGTCCGACTATTTGGAGAATTCCCAAATTCCTATAATTATCTGTCAGGTATGGGTAGAAGTACTCTTGCCAAGAAACGAATGGCAAAAAAAAAAAATAAGTGACTGCTATAAAAGTGCCCGTTGGAACTGTGACACACGTTGCACTTCTTTAGGATTTGTGTCCAATAATCGAGAGGATAAATTAGCTTTTATAAAGAATGGCTTGAATAAGGAATCTCTGGATCAAACCCTTCAACAAATTTTTGAGACACATCCAAGTGGATATGTGCATCGAGAGCTTATGTCTTTATGGGTCGGTTTCAAAGATGAACAAAACCGCTATAGTCTCGAAAATATTGTTGCTAAAGATCCTGGTTACAACAACTGTCTCGGTTAACCGTATTTATTATAAGGTATTGAATATTTTATCCCTTCTGATAGATAATGCTCATTTAATGCTTAACTTCTTACTTGTTTGTTGCTTCTGTCAGAGTGCAACAATATAATACTTATCTCTTCATAAACTTTCTCTTTAAACATACCGATCATTCTTTATGATCTCTCCACACCAAATGGAGGTTTCTGAGTATTCTCAAGTTACTAAGGTTCTTAAACCTATAAAAACCATATGTATTCTTGGCGGTCGTAAACTTGTAGCTTCTTCGCAAAATACGATATTGTATCCCAACTAGTAAGAGAACTAGGAAAACAAAAGATCAATTTATTGTATGGAGGAACTAGTCTCGCTTTCTTTGGTAGCCTTCTCTTGGCTGGAAAATGCTTTGATATTGAAGTGAAATGTTCTACCATTTCACAAAACTCCTTAAAAAATTCTCAAATATTCTATCAGTCTGATGCTTTCTAACTCTATTTATGATTGCACTATGTTTATGGTGAACCATTGTGATGCTTTCATCATTCTTCCTGGTGGATATGAAACTTTAATGACCATGTTTACAATTGCTTCTTGGGCAGACATGAAATTTCATAATAAGCCAATTGGTTTATTAAATTCCCATCATATCTTTAATGGCCTTCTTGGTTTTCTTGATGACAGTTTATTTCAGACTTTTATATCTGATTCTACTAGAGAGATCTTCAAATGTGCTGATACTGCTGCTGGACTTATCAAGAAACTTCAAGAAAACATCACTTCTCAAGATTATGTGGAAACTCAAGGGATAAAGCGAAAGCGAACTTTTGATCCAACAGATCTATCTTTATAAACCCTGATATCTATTTTGGGTGGCAGAGTTAAGGGGTCTTGTACTCTTGAGACGCACCCTCCCTTATACATATATTATCTTGTATTAGTTTAGGATTCACATTTGCTTTATCTTTATTTCCTTTTTCTGATGCCTCTGTATTAGTTTCTTAGTAATAATGATATCCTCAACAGTGTGCTTGAATCATCACGTATCTTTCCTGTTATTTCTATTTGACGAATAAAAATGGAAACTTATCCGTCTTGGTCTTATTAAACAAACTATCTTCAACTTTCACATATCCATATGACTTTTTCTTAACCTCGAAAACTCTTTCGAGAGATTTTACTAATCTTCTCGATGTTTGGAATGTGAAACTTATTGACTGACTGATATTGGTTGAAGTTCTACTTCAAGTCTCCAGGTAAACTCTGACTAGTGACTCATATTCCAAGCCTCCATAATTTACCCAACTAATTAGCTATAATAAGCAATTATCTAAAATTAACTAACATTGATCTTTATCTTATAATTACCCAGTCTTGTCACTCTTATTTCAAGCCGCCATGATAATAATAATTAGTGAAAATCACCTGGCTCTATGGCTATTATACACTGATACTCATGCTTATTGACTTCTGAAATGTAATGTTTAGGAATATCCTCACATTAACTGATCGTACAATTACTAATAACTTATTCCTGAACATTGCCAATAAAGATTCTCGGTATCTAACTGTTAAGATACATGCTTTACTGACTCTAAAGATTGACTACTTTCTTAAACTGTTCTTCTACGGTTCAGTTTCAAGCCTCCGTGGTCTATCCGGACTTAAAGTTCTTATTTCAAACATCCATGATCTACCCGGACTTATGGCTCTTATACACTGAAGAACCGTTACTTCTGATACTGACTTATGTACATTCTCATACTAGCTTATGTACATACTGAAAATAAGTCAACCTCTAGAGTCAGAATTTTAACTTAAAAACTTAATCTGATGGCTTAACTTTAGAATGTTCGGATAACTTTCTTAATCTAGTGAACTTTCAAGATTATAGTCGGGAATCTGGGCAGCTATAGCTGAATGAATATCTCCTGTTAAACTTTACAGCGTGCCATCCGTATACTTGATCTGAACATGAGTTGAACTTAGAATTCCTGAAAAAGGAATATTGAATTCTTGAAAAGGCACAATTTCTTGACGAGCCACTAACTCGATAAGCTAGAGTTCAACTAGAATTCTGAATATAGTTTTGGTTTCTGATATGAGGGCATATCTGATACTACTAAGAGTCCTTGATACTGATCTGAGCATCTATTTTGATTTCTAAGGGGCGAATATCTAAATCCTATTGAGCATAGACTTAGTAATTTGCATATATTTTAAAAAAACTTTTGTAAAAACTTTTAACAGCACTTATCTGGTAGTCGGCGAGGTGTGAGTGTGGTGTGGTCCGTTTTCCTGAAACTTTCTTTCTGAAACTTAAACTTTTAGTATACAGAGCACTTAAACTTTAGCTCTGATACCAACTGTAGCACCCCGCTTATCAGAGTAAATTTTTCGCAACTCTTACTTCGTAAATACTTATAAATTTTTCGAAATCTTTTGCGCTTAACTCAGGATGCTAGTAAACTTAACTTTTCTAAAAATTCTGTTTCCTTAAACCTTTGTCTAACAACTATGTTAGATATAAAACATATTTAAAATATTGAACAAGTATGAAAAACTAAACTCGGTTATACTAGTAATCCACTATACTCCGAAAAAACTCATACTAAAGTAAACAGCAAGAATAATATCAATATCATGATCGCCAGTATATATAAACCTAAACTTGATCTCCCGGACACTTGGACCGATAACTTGAACTTAAACTTTTGGACACCTGGTCCCTTAACCGTGTGCACACTCTGATGGCGTATTAAGGCTACTGCGTCTCCACTAGAACTCGGGATGGCATATTAAGGCTACTGCGCCTCCATCCAAAGCGGGTAACTCATATACGTACCTTTGACTTGATAATAGCTATTATACTCAATGTAATACCCAGGCTGGGTCCCCACCTTTCTTCTTTGAAAAATTTTGAAAATCTGTAAGTGCTGTATTAGGTAGCTGTATCTGCAAGCTACATAAAAATATAAACAAATATACTAAGTACTATGCTCGTATACCTAATAAAATTCTAGGATGCTCGACTCTATCAGATAACTTATCTGGATATAAAGAAATACTCTAAAGGTTCTATAAAATAATACTAATTCTGGAGTTTAACTGGTATACTTATACTCATCACTAATAATTAAATTCTCATGAATATAATTAAATATCAAGTAAATGAACCTTAAACACCTTTAAATCCTTCAACTAAAATCTAAATAATTAACATAATATAAAATTATTACCTTTTTCGGAAACTCTACTAAAATGCTGAAAATTTGATTGATGTCGATTTACTCACTCCATAACCTGCCGTCACGTCTATCTCTCTCTCTCTCTCTCCCTCTCTCTCTCTCTCTCTTATGCAAGCACACTCTTTTTCACCAAAAATACTCGGTAATGACTGTTACTAATATTATTTTACCGAACAAAACTATTCTTTGGTTGTATGCTTTATGAAGAAATCTTTGATCATTTTTTAGATGTATATAAGCACTCTCCATCCAATATAATTGTCACCCACTTGAACTGAAAAATTCTATAAAAACTAACTTGAATAAGAAGAGAAATATAATCATCTTTTGTCAACTTCCGAGACTTATTTAAGTTCTCACAATCTGACCTCAACAACTCTGAAAGAAAAATTATTTAAAAATCATATCTTGTGGGAGGAGTAAAAAAATAATGGGAAAGAATCATCAAATCTCCGACACATATAGGACAAAAACGTTAATAATGATGAAGAAAAAGAGCTCACTTGCTAATTGATAATGACCCCTTTAATTCTTAATAAAACTTAATCATGCTAAATGTTTGACCCACAAAATAGTTTTAAACCTCATAAAATTAATCGCATGATTGGTGCTTCTCAGTTGACTTAATTGTCTTATTCTCAACAAAATGGTGTAGTAGATGAACAATCATTTTCAATCTAGCTTTACTTGAGGAAGGTTGATCTTTGAAACTTGCTCGTGATATACACTGGTCCAATATTTATACACATTCTAAGGCTGAATTTGTTGTCTTAATAATCCATTAGAAAAATCCATATAAACTTGACTCGGTACTAATGAATTCACAGACCTTGACATGCTCGAATTTGTACACTACGTACAGATATGCACGGCCTTTATTAACCAATTAAATGGTTATTCTTAGTCTTGATGAACCAACCCCTAGCATATTATTCATACAAGCTCGGCTATAATTTAGCCTTCTCTGCACACCCTTTACTTGACTCGAAACCGTGTCACGAGGGAACGCTTTTAAGACTTGAATAGCGCATCTAATTTATGAACTTAATAACTTAGAACTTAGAAAAATTTTAAGTATTTCATACTAAGGATTGACTCATGACCGAACATGCTTGGTTCGGTTCTCAACTTATCTTAAACGATTAATCAAAATATATTTGATTTCGATTATTCGTCATCTTATAATAATTAATCCCCTTTTTATAATGTCCATTTCTAAATATAAACAGACTGGAATTAATTAGTAACTTGAATTGTCTTAATTAGAATTTAACCGAAAATACTTTCGACTTAGAATTGATCTTAAAACTAGATAACTTGATAACTAGCTCGGGACTAGAAGTGAGCATTATTAAGAAAAGTAATTTAGTTCAAACTTGGAATTAAAATAATTTTTTTATTAATTACTGAATGGGATATTACAGATCGAACTCTAGTTACGTTTAAATAATTTTAGACGTCGTAGCATTAATTAGTAAAGCATATCGTCGTCTCACACACGTGTTTGACTCTCGTCCGATCGTTGGAGCCGAACCACCGAGTGCGACGAGTTCGAGTCAAACCACCGACTGCGTGCCCGTGCAGTTTCCGTTAGCCGTGGTCCAAGCACGCCCCTGCGTCAGTGACCGTGGCACCGTTTCAATTTCGTGCGTCGGCTAAGCCTTGTCAGTTGAGTTCTTGCCGGCCCGAGTTGCCACGCCGAACCCGGACCACTGTCAAACCGAGCTACACATATTCAAGCGAATGATTGACCGACTCCGAGTGAGCCTTCGGTCCAGTTCAGTCTAACCAGTCCGGTCAGTCCGGACGATTCGAGATATATTCTGGATAGAATTTCAGATATATTTAAGATTCCAGATATATATATATATATATATATATATATATATATATATATTCCATATAAAGTTTCAAATAGAATTTTAGATATATATTTTTGATAGAATTTCAGATAGATTTAAAATCCAGATATATTTCAGATAAATTTCAGTCAAATTTAATTTCAGTTTAGCCGAATCAGTCCGGGCAGTCCGAACAATTTGGAAGTTTCAATTCGGAGCATCGGTTTCAACGTGAACCGAGATTTTCAGTATCTTTCTGAACCAGTCAGATTGAAAGCCAGTTAGAATATAGTTCTAGACTTAGAAATATTTCAGATAACTCTAGTATGCCTCAAAGACAATAAACTTTCAAAATCAAATCGTAAATCCCTAAAATGATTTTTTTTAAAGACGAGTGAGCGTACCTAAACAGATAAGATAATAAGATTCGATTTTTTAGTTTAAGTCTAGTACTTAGATTATATTTTATGCTTATATATTTTGTAACTTGTGGAGAGTCAAGCTTCCGACAGTTGCAAACCATTTAGCACTCGCACTTCAGAATATCAGGTGGGGACCCTGTACTGGGTACTACATTTTCTATAATCATAGTATCCTGGCTGAGTTATGTATGTAAGAGTCTGCCTAAATAGGGACAATTACCTAGCGAGTAGGTCCTTTCTAGCTAAGTGAACCAAACACTAGTTTAGGTGAGATAAAAATTCTAGTGCAGCTTTAAGATAAGTTGAATTTAGACAAGGTTAGAATAATTCTTCCCTAAAGGGCTTTGACCTATAGATAGGTTTCGTCATAATCAAGCGTTTCTAACCCAGTTAGTATCAAGGACTCCAGTGCAGTTGTGAGTTAAGCTCCAACCTTAGAAGTGCGTAAGAGTTAGTTCTGCCTCAGTATTAGGCAATGACCTACAGATTAGGTCCTACAGTTGCTTATCGCGAGCGTGAGGACCAAGAGTCCTTCTCGTCAATTAAGCAGTCAGTTGAGCAACAATTATAGATAGTCAGTTGAGCATCAGTTATATACAGTATACTTATTTATAAGCATTTGTGATGTGTTGTATCATATTAGATGTATGTTTTAGGTTTTGATGTGCTTTATCATATTAGATGTATGCTTAAGTTGTGGTGTGCTTATCATATCAGAGGTATGTTTAGTTTGCGATGTTGTAGTTATAGTCAGTTAGTTGAGCAACAATTATAGTTAGTCAGTTGAGCAGCCATTATAGTTTGTCTGTTGGGCAGCAATTATAGTCAGCCAGTCGAGCACCCATTAAAGTTAGTCAGTTGAGCCGCAGATATAGTCAGCCAGTCAAGCAGCAATTACAGTCAGTCAGCTGAACAACAGTTATAGGCAGTCAGTTAAGTAACAATTATAGATAGTTGTCAATTTAAGTGTTTATTGGATGAATGATTAATCCTCAATCTGTTTGTAAAATTTTCATCATCGTATTGTTCTACCAACCCAGTAAGTACATGCATATATGTCGATGTCATGCTATGTTATTATATTAGCTGTATAATTCAGTGCTGGTTCTGGCGGAGCATCTTTGATTCATTTATCCTAACGCCCCGTCCCCCCCTCACTAAACATTTTTCAGGTGATGGTGTCGAGCGTGGAGCGTGAGCCGATGATGTGGTGGTGGTAATATCAAGGATATTTTTAGTAAACATGTCATGTATATTTGAACATGTTTGAGTTATTATCATGCTTTGTTGACGCATGCTTTCATTTGCTTCCGCACTCAGTATTTCAATATTACAGTATTTTGGTATCTAGAATTTTAGTCTATGCATGCTTAAATCTTGAGTTATTTAGATAAATGAATTATACTCGGTTGCGTAATAGTGGCTTAAAGATACTAAAGATTAAAGATCTAAGATTAAAGTAGTAGCATCCTGCATATTAAAGTTAAAGTATTTTCGAAAGATTAATAAGAGTTTTCAGAAATTAAATTAGAGCTTTCCTTTTATAGCGCAAAAAATTTACTTTGATTTTAGTAAGTTTAGGTGGGGTGTCACACTAAATGTATAGATGTCTTTATTGCGTTGGCTAAGTTCTTTGTCATACCTAACGCCTAAAGACGTAAATGAAAATTGATTGTTGATTGTTCTTATGCAGTTCGTAAATAGTTGTGCTTCACTTGTGCGCGAAAACAACAGGTCTTTCAAAATGACAAGCAAGGAATGACTCACCAATCTTATCTACCTTCACCACAACAAAATTTAAGAGTTTCAAACTGCAACCTTGTTGTGCCACAGTAATTGCAAGCACGCTGCAGGTGCAGGGAGGAAGCAACAAATGGAAAATTAAGAAGCAGGTTGCGCCATCTTTCTTTTCATGCGCTACACGCCCGAAACATTTACAGATGAAAAACAAGTGTCAATATTGCAAAACAAACCACATGAACATACCCTAGAGAGTAGAACAAGAAACCTGATTATTAGCATTACGCGTTTGCGAATGTGCCTTCTAAACGCACCTGCACAAAAAAAGATAATATACACATAACAACAATTTGGGGCCGCACATGCACAAACCAAAGGAGAAACTCAAAACAAGAAGACATATGCTCCCGCCGAGAAAGTACAAACATGTATTGATCTACGAACCCAAATAAGGTGTCAATGCAAGGCCAGAATGTAGCGTCCCACTCGATTTATAGAATTTTCCAAATTATTCTATTTATCGAATTTTATTTACGAGATTATATTATTTGTATTGGTTGTGATGTTTAAATTATATATTTAAGTACTCAATTTGTTTTATTGTAAAACGTTCAACGATTTTGGTTTAATCGCGTAAGCCGAATTTAATCCGTTCGAATATTAGATTTTATGTGAGTATTAGATATTATTCTATATTGGATTAATTGACTATATGGTATTAATGCCTGGTTAATACATAATATTATGTGAATATATATACATGATTTATTGTGTGATTATATATATATTATTAGAGAGAATAATATATATACACGTATGTTGTTGCCGGTTAATTGTTTTATTTTTTTTTTTTTGAATCGTTGTTCAATTTCCGGAGTAACTAAACCATGCGCCAAGCCTGAAACCGCGCACCTGAGCCCCACCCGTTCTCTCTTCCTCTTTTCTTGTTGGGCAAGTTTACATTAACCCTAGTATTATATATATACATGAGATATCCCTCTCCTTCTCAATTTCACACAGACATCTCCTAATCTCTCATATCTCTCATCTCTCATTCACGTCAAAATAAAAATAGAGAAGAAGGAGAAACCCTACTTCACTACCCTCTTTTCCTTGTAGCGACACAACACCCTGGCCATCGATCTGCTCGCACATCCGACCATGATCTGCTCTCTTCTTTACCTTGGACGTTGAGATTGAACCCCATGGACGTCGAAGCCAAACCCCAGGATGTCGAAGTTGCTCACCGGAGTCACGTCAGGCCACCCGATAGCCAATCGTCGAGCCGACGCCGAGCTTGCCGCCCGAGGCCACCTCTGATCAGGTTCATTAGCTCATTGAGTCCATTGGTGTGCGGTCATTTTGATCCATTTGAATTGATCCCTTTGAAGGCTTTACCCTCTGAGCGTACGTCATTTTGATCCATTTGAATTGATCCCTTGGGTATTGAAGTGAATTTACATGTGTTATGTGGTGTTCTATGTTTATTTGAGTTGAAGTATTGTTAAATCTTGTTAAATAGATAAAACCGCATTTATTCTTATGTGTATGGGTGTTATATTGGTGTTCAAAGGTTTAAATGGAGTTGCTTATGATATAGAGATTAATTTGATGAAGTTTCATTGAGAATTGCAAGATTTATCGCGATTTTATGGTCTTTGTTGTGCTTCTGTTATGACCTTCAAGAACTTGTTTATTGAAGATGTGTTCTTCACATGAAATGTAGTCTATTCTGTTAGCGTTCAGTGAGCTTTGGAATTTTGAAAATCCGATTTAAATTGAGTGAGATATGATTTTTAAAAAATAATTGCGCAAGTAGTTTTCTGTAACCCCGACAGCATATATATATTAAATGTTTGGACTGCAATCGCCATTCTAACATGCTAAAATATGGAAGCAGTCTTCATGAAAGATGTAGCCCTATGTGTTAGCTTCCTGTTAGTTTTTGAATTAAGTCAAAAGAATGTCTGTAGCATTAGATATTCCAATTTTACTGAGGCTCTGTAAGTTGTATAATCTTCTTCTCGGACTGAAACCATGTTTCAAATGTATGATGGATAATCTATGGTAAAAACCCTTATTTGCCATTCATGTCTTCATAAAAGTTGTTTCTTACTTCTTAGCTGTCTGTTGGTTTTGGAATCAGGTCATTTGGAGGTCTGTAGCATGAATTACATCATGTATAGAATTTTAGTTTTCTGGCTGCAACTCTGTAATGAATGCTTGTTGAATTATCTCATTGTAAATGACCTTATCTGTTGTCGATGTCTTCATAAGAATTGTAGATGCATGTCTTAGGGTTCAAATGAAACAGGAATAATGCTTATATGACCTATGTGCTGCAAGTTATGTTCATTTTAAAATCGTTGCGCGGGTTAAGTTTTGAAAAACTTGTGTTGTACATTCGAAAATGGGATTTACTTGTTAAATGCATGCTTATATGACTTATATGAGCTGAGATAAACCAAGTGGTTGTTATTATATGTTGTCTAAGTGTTGGTATAGTCATTGATAGGACTATCATGTTATGTAGGTGTTTGAGGAGTCAAACCCTCGACTCACGTACCTGCTTGGTGTGTGATTTCTCCACTACAGTAACCAGGTGGGTTTGTTATTTTAAAATATCTATGTCGTAAATGGTTTATTTGTTGTTGGGTTGGTATGATCAATGTATGCACGTGAACCACGTAACCATCGATGTGAGCTGGATGTCCTTCGAACAGTTGTCCCCGTCGATGTGAGCTGTATGTCCTTCGCTGGTGCCCTAGTGAGACAGTCTCCCCAAGTCCTAATGAAAGGCCATATCGGACTAAGTAACATAGCGTGACATCGATATGCGTGTCGAACTAAGTCACATGGCGTGCTTTCGACATGTACTCCTACTGTCTGGTTGACGAGCTAAGTCACATGGCGTGCCCTCGAACAGACCAGCAGTAGTCTAATGATAGGTGTGTACTGTGTACACATGAGTAAGGTGAATTGTTGTGTTATGATTGGAGATGTGACATGTTGATTGATTTATGTTCATGCTGCGACCATACCCCTTGTTACATTATGTTGTTATTTACGTGCATAGTGGTGAACACCATGAATTCCATTTGTGCTCACCCCCATCTGTTTCTTCACGGATGTAGGTTAAGCAGGTGTCGAGCATGACGAGGGAAAAGACGAGTGGATGGTCATTTATTATTGCTTATGCTTCCGCTTATGTTGAATAATTGCATGGTTTTATGAACCTTGTTTTGGTTGAGACATGTTGAACTGTTTTTCAAACTTATGCCTTGAATTGTTGGATATTGGATTGTTTCGGAAAAACATATGTTGGTTTCGTTTTCTTTATGGAAACATGATGGATTTTGGATATTCTCGTTTTATGTGCTACTTGAATATCATGTGAAGTGTTGTTTATCGGTTAATGAAAACCATGTGAAAAACTGGGTAATGAATCCCCGTGAGATCATACACGATTTGATCTATGTAAATGTTGAATAATGCCCATGTTTTCGAAAAAGAGCTCGAAAAATGTTTTATTGATTTTTAGAATCAAAGTGGGGTGTTACACAAATAGACCTCCACGACAAAAAATACCCCAATTGGGCGAACTTAGCGCAGAAGCCACAGAAAATTACAAGAGAAATTAACTATGCGACAAATTCAAACAACACTAAAACCTCCAGTTTCTACAACACGCGATGGCAGACTTGAGCTTTGCTGCGGCGCCAAACGGCCATTGTCCTTCATCGAAACCTGCCGCACAATGGCCGGTTTGGCATGAAACTTTATGTTTGTACCGTCGGCTGCTGACGAAGGCTGTTGTGACGTCGTAGGCTGATCCACACGCCTTTTTTTGCCCCACACTGCACACGAAGTCTGACGTTGAAGGCTGATCCACACGGCTTTTTTTCCCCTCCACTTATGAATACCAGATTGCCGGCTAGTTGTCTCCGATGCGGAAACATCACTGCCGACTTGTTGCTGCACAGGTTCCATAAGATTGTTTTGTAATAAAAGAAACTGCGCATAATGAACCACACACATCATTAATGGGTAAACCTCCTAAAAAAGGCTTTTACTTGAAACAGACACTTTATCAAGCAACTGAAGCACACAGAGCATGATTTGGTTAAAAAGAAAAGCATAAAATGTATCTATGGCCTACCAAAGGCCAACACCTAAAGCCAGCTTTTCAAAAATTAATGAAAAAAGAAAAAAAAAAGAAAGAAAAACACAGCAGCATATACTTATACACATTAAATACCACAGGATGAGCGTCCTAAAGCGCAGGTCTCAAACAAGAAAGCAACATCGCCACACACCACAACAGCAAAAAAATTTAACCCCAAACCCATGTCGCCGAACACACAAACTCTTTTTTTTTTTTGAAAAAATGGCAGACACGAAGCAGAGACGCACAAAAATTAACCCATACCGAAATCCCACAGGTCGTTCACATCGTGCAAAAAGGTGAGGGAAATCATTCGTACCCAAATTTTGCGGGCAATAAATCTACTTAACGGCGTCAGTCAACACCACCGCTAAGCGCCGTACATCCCGTCTCAGCAGGATCTGCGGTTGGTTTGCAAGGCAACGGGTGTAGCAGGAGAAAAAGGTAATTGAAGCCCTTAAAAAAGCCAGTGGCAGATAAGTAAAAAAATTTCAAAATACAGATCCTTTATAAGGGATAGAAAAGGACGGGTATCCATAAAGGCCCTCATTGTAAGGGATATAT
>CACSLK010027624.1:12568472-12602899 GCA_902706635.1 Striga hermonthica | reverse complement strand
AAGGAATAACAAGTGTAATATCCACTAAAGCAAAGCTTAAGTATATAACACCAACAGCCAGTGCCCCGCAACATGTCCGTGATAGTGCCCAGTTGCGCGACAGCCGCACACCGCGCTCGGCAGCGCCTCAGCCATGCCAGTGGCAGCCGACAGCTTCATGTCGTGCCCAGTTCACGCAGCAACCATGCCCACGGCCTTAGTAGGCCGGTTGGCCGAGTCAGCAGCCAAACGCCCGGTCACAGCGGACCGGCAGTTCGGCCAGACCTCAGACCGACCGGTTCAGACCGGTTCAACCCAAATTGACTATTTAAGGTTCTGGTTCATGTGTATGTTCAAATTTCAGTTAATTTCCGGGTTCAGTCCAGTTCAGTAAATTCATGTCCGATTCCATGTTAAACAGGTTCCGATTATACCGGTTCAGTTCAAATATCATGTTCAGTTCTAGTAGAGCATCTTAACATATTAAACAACTATTGTTATCAGTCTGAGCATAGTATTTAGAAATTATTTATATTATGTTTCAGTTTGATCAGGCTACGATTATCAGCACTACCATTTTATACAGACGGACCAGGTGGGGACAACTACTGAGTATTACATTGATTATAATTACTCTACCATGTTTGAGGTATGTATTATCAGTATCCGCTTGGAATGGTCGCCTGTCCATTCTAGGTTCTAGTGGCCTTAGTCTGCCCACTAGAGTGTGCACATGGTGTCCGACATTTTTATGCTGGCAGATGTTCAGGTATCAGACAGGTGATGATTATCACGATATCAGTATCAGATCATGCTTATTCAGTACCGGTTTCAATTCAATTCAATTATATATGCCAGGATCATGTTATTGCAATTATTTTCACTGTTTACTTCAGTATGAGTTCCTACGAAGCACAGTGGACTTTAGTGCTCACGCCCCACTTTTATTATGTTTTTCAGCTCATGGAGTTAGACCGGAGGTGTGAGATGGCGATCGGTTCAGGATTATGCTTATAAAGTTTGAATTATGCGGGAATTATGCTTATAAAGTTTGAATTAGGCATAGTAGTGCCGTTACTATCTCCCGTAGGGAGATTTACCTATTTTACTGCTAGGGTTTCTGCTGAGTTTTCACTGTTTGTTAAACTTAGCCCTTTTGATCCGATGACCCGTTATCAGACTGTTAGTCCGTTTTCTTAAAAACAAAAACATCAAATTTAAAGTAAAGTCATGTATTATGGTAGCACTCTGAATCAGTATTTCGCAACTTAAATGTCTTTATTTTGAAAAGCTTTGCGAAAAATGCACTCTGATTTTCATTAAATAGCGGGGTGTTACAGTTGGTATCATAGCACGTTTCTGCGTCTCTGAAAATTTTTACGAGTCAGAAAATTTTTCAAAAACCTGAACACGTCACGCTCACGCCTCGCCGACTAATGGTAAGTGTTGATTCATGTTTTTAAATTATAAACAAATTACTATGTCTATGCTCAGAAAACTACAGTTATGAATTAGTTAAGATGCTCGAATCATGTTCAGGATCCATAGTTCAGTCTATCCATGATTTAGTCCAGTATATTCATGATAAATGTCAGTATTTCTCAGCCATGTTAAGCAACTCGTCAAGAGATTTGTGCGCTTTATTAATCAGCTAAAGTATTTTCCTTGTGTCGGATAATGTTGAACCTTTTCAATATTAGATGTCGCCCCGTAGGGATCCCGATCGTCCGGTTGTCCCCCATGCCACAATAGTCGCACAGTTTCCCGACTATCACCCTCAGAAATTCTCCAGCCAGGGAGATCCTCGTATTGTGGACGAATGGGTTCAGGGCCTTGAAATGATTTTCGAGGTCATGGACTGTCCAGATCGCTATCGCGTTTTATGCGCACAACTTCAGTTAACCGGTGATGCTCGACTCTGGTGGAACGCTTACTGGAGTATGCGTCTCGGCGAAAATGAAGGTTGTACCTGGGACAGATTCAAGGAGTTGATTCGTGAGAAGTACTATCCCACGTACTACCGAGCAGAGATGGAGCGTCAATTCCTGGCGCTCAAACAGGGTACTCGTTCTGTTGATGAGTAGGAGAGAGAATTCACTAGACTCGGAGCCTTTATTCCCGACCTGGTGCGTACAGAGGCCCAAAGGGCACAGCATTTCACTGACAGGCTTTCCCCAGCAGTCCGTCACAACATTGTAGGTCACGGAGTCCAGACCTACGCTCGTACCATTTCTATCGCCCAGGAGGTTGACGCCAGCATTCGGAGTGAGGCTAACCACGATCGTCTGCAGCCATTTGCCCCTGCCCAATCATCCACAGCTCCACCAGTTCCACCAGCTGCTGCCCAACCACCGAAGTACCAGAAGAGAAAGGGGAAAGGCGCCCAGACCGACAGGAGGACCCGACAGGAGGACCCGACAGAGGCCACAACAGGTTCCACCATGCCCCACTTGTGGATGACTTCATCGCGAAGAGTGTCACGTTGGCCAGGATATTTGCTATTATTGTCACGAGCCCAGACATTTTGCTAACCGCTCTCTGAAGAAGCCACAGCAGCCCCAACAGCCATAGCAGCAGCAGCAGTCCCGACAACAGGCTCAGAGGCCACCCCAGCAGCAGCAGAGGGGCAGACAGCAGACTCGAGTTTATGCAGTCGATCAGGCCGAGGCGGAACAACACCAAGGTACCATGTCTGGCATGCTTATGCTTAACGATGTTCCTGTTTTTGCCTTATTTGATACTGGAGCGACTCATTCTTTTATATCACGACGATGTCTCGATGCCATCGGAGTACATGCTATTACCGCTGTCGATCTTATCGAGGTGAGTTTAGCCTCGGGACAAAAGATAGTGACTACTGCTAAAGCTACAGACCTCAGTCTTTCTATCGTTGGCCGTATATTGTCTACCGACGCTTATGTTCTCGAGATGAGGGACTTTGACCTCATACTCGGCATGGATTGGCTAACGTATTTTCATGCAGATATTCGATGCCATGATCAGGAGATTACTCTTTATCTTAGGGAGATGATCATATTACTTTCTTTAGCACCAAGACTCGTTCCTTGCCCCATGTTATTTCTATGGCGAAATCCAAGAAGATGTTGCGACGAGGCGACTGTCAGGGTTATCTTGTAAGCCTTGTCGATGATTCACCGAAGGCAAGAACACCTCACAACGTTCCTGTTGTTCGTGAGTTTGTGGACGTGTTTCCGGACGAACTTCCAGTAGGACCACCTTTCCGACAGGTAGAGTTCTCTATTGATCTTATTCCAGGAGCCGGCCCAATTTCCGAAGCACCTTATCGTAATGCACTGAAAGAATTGCAAGAGCTTAAGACGCAAATCCAGTAGTTATTGCGACTCGGTTTTATCCGACTGAGCGTGTCACCATGGGGAGCACCCGTTCTTTTCGTTAAAAAGAAGGATGGCTCTATTGTAACACCCCGCCTTATCGTGAAAATCAGAGTGTGTCGTTTCGCAAAACTTTTCAAAATAGAACAATTAGTTTGCGAAAACTGATTCGGAGTGCTACCGTAAAAACATGACTTAATGTATTATTTAACTGAAAGTCTGATCAAAAGATAAGTTCGTCAAAACATCATAACTAGCAAAAACGCAGCATCATCAAAATATTTACAATCACATGAGCAAAAACTCCTGAATCATCCGTCATCTCACACCTCCGGCCCGGCGTCCTGACCTGAAAAACATGATAAAAGTGGGTCGTGAGCACTAAAGTGCACTGTGCTCCATAGAAACTCATACTAAAGTAAACAGTGAAATTAATTACAATAACATGATCTTGGCATGAACATGAACATGAACATGAAACCGGTACTGAATAATCATGATCTGATACTGATGGTGAGATAATCGTCACCTGCCTGATACCTGAACATCTGCCAGCAAAAATCTAATGTCGGACACCATGTGCACACTCTAGTGGGCAGATTAAGGCCACTAGAACCCAAAACGGACCGACGACCATTCCGAGCGGATACTGATAATACATACCTCAAACATGGTAGAATAATTATAAACAATGTAATACCCAGTCTGAGTCCCCACCTGAACTGTCTGACTGAAAAGGTAGTGCTGATAATCATATCCTGATCAAACTGAAAATAATATAAACAATTACTAAATACTATGCTCAGCCTGATAAAATAATCTTTTAAATATGTTAAGATGCTCTACTGAATTAAATATGACTTTTGGATTTAACTGGTATATCCAGAACCGGCTAATATCGGAACTGAACTGATATGATTTTATTGGACTGAACCGGACCCAGAAATTTGACTGAAAATGGAACTGAAATCAGGAACCGAGTCTTAAATATAAAATCTGGGTCGAACCGGTCCAAACCGGTCTGAACCGGTCTAGCCGAACCACCGGTCTGCTAGGATCAGTCGGTTGGCTGCTGACTCGGCCCACGGCCTTACTGCGGCTTTGGGCACGGTTGCTGGCGGCTGGGCGCCAATGGACGCGCATGAAGGAACTCCGGCGCTGCCAAACGCTATATGCGTTGGCACCAAGCACCGCTGGACGCTGCCGGGTGCTGCCGTGCACCGCGACAGGGACTTGGACACATGAACGCGCACATGGGCGCTGGCTGGACATGACTGGCGCTACGTGGTCGCTAATGAGCGACACCCGCGACGCTGGCTACTCGAGCGGCCCGTTGGGCGATGCCGGGGCTATTGACGCATGATATTGCTCGCTGGCGTGCGTGCCTGCACGCTGGCGTGCATGACTAGATGTTGGTGTGCGTACGCGCATCGCCAACAGTTACCTGCTGCGGGTACTGACTTCACGCGGTGCTATACCGCGTATCACCTGCGCACCCGCACACCCGCCGGTACGCTGCGGCCGCTACGTGCGGACAACGTGAGTACGACCGACCCTCGTCGGCCGTCCGGTGTCTTTCTCCAACAAACATAACATGATTCAACGAGATATAACATGACATGATTATATATATATATATATATATATATATATATATATATATATATACTGACCTTACTGAATTTCGTTCGAAGGACTTGACTTATGTCGAGGTGTGCGCACCATGCACACGGATTCGGCGTTAAGCCTATGCTAAACGTGAAATTTCTCCGAACAATATTAAAGGTCTGACTTCAATACACCATATTAAAGTTGTTGAGACAATAATTGCACGGATAAACTTGATTATAACAAAAGCTAACATGACATGGCCGGTCATGGTCCGTAGGCGTGCGCTACCGACGGATTAAAGCCAATTCATGAATAAACCTTCGACTTGTCTCGAACAACATGAAGTAACTGAATATAACATGATCTAAAATGATCAAATAAACATGAATTGTTTGGAAGTTGCCGGATAAAAATGGATTTCACTCGGTCATAGCCTAAAATGACATAAACAGAATACATCGAAGCATTTCATGAACTTCTTGGAACATGAGCTGAATTATTCAACACTTCACGAACTCATTAACATGGAAATAGGTTGAAAAAGCAGTTACCTTCCCAAGCGTTCGGTGAAATTCACAAGAACGGACGTGATCTCTTTGTCCCGTACGTGTACGTGTGTTCGTTGCCTTGTGCGTGTTATAAGACTAATTGAGTTTAATGTATCTTAACTTTGCTTAGTGAATGCGTACGAGTATGCTGAACTTTTTCCCCCAATATTCAGATTTATAGCTAATTGAATGATGTAAATTGGGGTGAATGTGAAAGTAAAATCCGTGGCCAATCATCAAGCACCACTTGCCGTGAAATTAGGCCTTAAAGTGGCACTCATTTGCTTACTCCTCACTTCTAAAGCTTAGTCAACTTCCCTTATGCACTCTCAATCTTCCACGTGGTTTGGTAATGATGAACACTCATATGAAAAATTGATGCAATACTCTCGGTCATAAAGGAATACTAAGCTCGGCTAAAGCGTGCTAATAAATGTGCTAAGCACCAACTTAGAATACTAATGCCATGCACAATAAGCGTGTGCTTATGTCGGTTAATGACGTGTGGAAACATGACTTAACATATGATCAAGGACCGATTAAGTCACTCAACAAGAAATTAGCATGCGACCAATGAACTTTAGCTCGGTAAAAAAAATTATCGAGCAATTAAACATGAATTAATTATCGAAAAATTATTCCGAACATGAACGCGATATTCGAAAATTAATTCGAACATCCTTAACTGAGTAAATAATTCCGGACGATAACATTGAATAAAATAAATATTCCGAAATTAAACATGATATTTCCTTAATAACATGACGGGATATTACAATCTGCCCCCCTTAAAATTTTTCCGTCCTCGGAAATATAAACAAAACATATATACATGAAACATGGAAGATATATACATCAAAACTGAAAACCAGGAAAACGAGCGCGAATATTAGCCTCCTGCTCCCAAGTAGTTCCGTGGAGATCCCACTGAATACGAACGAGGGAAACATCACGCTTCCGGAGCCGTCGAACCTGTCGGTCCAACACAGCTACCGGTCGCTCCTCGTAAGATAAGTCTAGATTGATCTGAATATCAGTATGAGGAATGACATGATCAGGGTCGCACACGTACTTGCGTAACTTGGATACATGAAAAACATTATGAACACTAGATAACTCGGGAGGTAAGGCCAATCGATACGCAACGTCGCCCATTCGCTCGAGTACTTCGAACGGGCCAATGAACTGAGGGTGCAGCTTCCCTCTCTTCCTGAATCGAATAACTCCGCGAAATGGACTAACTATGAGAAAAGCTCGCTCGCCAACCTCAAACTGAATATCTCGTCGATGCTGATCGGCGGTTGATTTCATTCGACTCTAAGCTGTCTTAAGTCTCTGCCGGATCAACTCGACCTGCTCCGCTGTCTCCTCGATCAATTTCGGACCGAGTACTCGACGCTCGCCGACGTCATCCCAATAAAGAGGGGAACAACACTTACGACCGTAAAGTGCCTCGTAAGGAGCCATCTGAATAGCAGAATGGTAACTGTTGTTGTACGCAAACTCATCGTATGGCAATAACGACTCCCACTTAGCACCCCTGTCAACAACCAAAGCTCGCAACATATCCTCTAACGTCTGAATGGTCCTCTCTGTCTGATCGTCAGTCTCTGGATGGTAGGCTGAACTGAATGCTAATCTCGTGCCCATCGCCTTGTGCAAACTCTGCCAGAATCTGCTAGTGAATCTGGGATCTCGGTCTGACACGATAGTAACGGGCACGCCGTGGAGTCGGATAATCCCACGGGTATAAATCTCAGCCAACCTATCCAAAGACATACTCATCGATACTGGTAAGAAATGAGCCACCTTAGTGAATCTGTCGACCACGACCCAAATAGCGTCATGATGTTCAGACGACCTCGGTAAATCCGTAACGAAATCCATCGTAACCTCCTCCCACTTCCACCGCAGAATCGGCAGTGGTCGTAGAAGGCCTATAGGACTCTGGTGCTCGGCTTTGACTTGCTGACATGTTAAACACATTCTGACAAAATCGGCTACGTCTTTCTTCAAACCTTTCCACCAGAACGACCTTTTCAGGTCATGATACATCTTTGTACTTCCTGGATGGGCTAGATATGGTGCGGTATGAGCCTCTGTCAAGATCTCCTTCCTCAATGTCTCGACTTTTGGCACCACAATCCTGCTGCGAAACTCCAAGGCTCCATCTGTGCCTCGGTGAAAACCCTCAACGCCTCCGACTCGAACTTTGGCATCTATCGCCTGAATAAACTCATCTGAAGCCTGCTCTCGCCGGATTCTCTCCCTCAGTGTCGGCTGAACCTGCATGGAACTGACACTCCCTGAACTAACTGTAGGAAGTGCATCAACCACCTGAATTTGCATCCGGGCAAACTCCTGAATCAACTGACTCTGCTGAGTAACCACGTACGTCAAGTCACCCTTCACCTTTCGTCTTAGGGCATCAGCAACAACATTCGCCTTCCCCAGATGATACTGAATCGTACAATCATAATCCTTGACCAGTTCTAACCAGCGGCGCTGTCTCATGTTGAGCTCCTTTTGGGTGAAAATGTACTGTAAGCTCTTATGATCGGTGAAAATATCGCATCGACCACCGTATAGATAATGTCGCCAAATCTTAAGGGCATGAACAACTGCAGCTAGCTCCAAGTCGTGCGTCGGATAGTTCTGTTCGTGTGGCTTTAGCTGGCGTGAAGCATAAGCAATGACCTGGCCATCCTGCATAAGGACACATCCCAAACCCTGTCTCGAAGCATCACTAAAAATGGTGAAACCCCGGGAAGGATCGGGAATAGTCAACACCGGTGCTGAAGTCAATCTCTTCTTGAGCTCCTGAAAGCTCGATTCAAAACGATCACTCCACTCGAACTCCACAGACTTCCTCGTTAGCTGGCATAAAGGAAGAGCAATCTTGGAAAAGCCCTCGATGAATCTGCGGTAATAACCAGCCAAACCGAGAAAACTGCGAACCTCGGACGGACTCTTTGGTGTCGACCAGTTTTGAACGGCTGCAACCTTGGAAGGATCAACCTCAATACCTGCCTGCGTAATCACATGACCAAGAAAGGCTACTCATCGGAGCCAGAATTCGCATTTGGAGAATTTTGCATATAACTTTTCTCGTCTAAGGGTCTCAAAAACAACCCTCAGATGCTCCTCGTGTTCCTTCTGGCTCTTTGAGTAGATAAGTATATCATCAATGAAAACAATGACAAACTGATCGAGATAGAGATGGAAAATACATTTCATCGGATCCATAAATACTGTAGGGGCATTGCTGAGGCCAAATGGCATGACAATGAACTCGTAATGACCATAACGAGTACGGAAAGCGGTCTTGGGAATATCTGACTCCTTGATTTTCAGCTGATGGTAGCCTGATCGCAAATCAATCTTAGAGAAAACACAAACTCCCCTCAGCTGATCAAATAAATCGTCAATTCTGGGAAGCGGGTACTTGTTCTTGATCGTCAACCGGTTTAGATCCCGGTAGTCGATACACATGCGCATGGATCCGTCCTTCTTCTTGACAAAGAGAACGGGTGCTCCCCAAGGTCAAACGCTCGGCCGAATGAAACCGAGTTGTAATAACTCCTGAATTTGTGCCTTAAGCTCCTGCAATTCTTTTGGCGCCATACGATAGGGTGCTTTAGAAACTGGACCGGCTCATGGAATAAGATAAATAGAGAACTCCACCTGCCGGTTAGGCGGTCCTCCTGGAAGCTCGTCCGGAAACACGTCCACGAACTCACGAACAATAGGAACGTCATGAGGTGAGCGTGCCTTCGGAGAATCATCAACAAGACTGACGAGATAACCCTGACAATTGCCTCGTTGCAACAACTTCCTGGCTTTCGCCATAGAAATGACATGGGGCAAGGAACGAGTCTTAGTGCTGAAGAAAGTGATCTGATCATCTCCCGGAAGATAAAGGGTAATCTCCCGGTCATGACATCAGATATCTACATGAAAACGTGTTAGCCAATCCATGCCGAGTATGAGGTCAAAATCCCTCATCTCGAGAACATAGGCATCGGTAAACAATATACGACCGCCGATAGAAAGACTGAGGTCTGTGGCACTAGCTGAAGTCACTATCTTTCGTCCCGAGGCTAAACTCACCTCGAGAGGATCGACAACAGTACTGACATGAACTCCGATGGCATAGAGACATCGTCGTGATATAAAAGTATGAGTCGCTCCCGTATCAAACAAGGCAAAGACAAGAATGTCATTAAGCATAAGCATCCCAGACATGGTACTTGGGTGTTGTTCTGCCTCGGCCTGGTCGACCGCATAAACACGGCCCTGCTGTCTGCCCCTCTGCTGCTGCTGGGGTGGCCTCTGAGCCTGCTGTCGGGGCTGCTGCTGATGTGGCTGTTGGGGCTGTTGTGGCTGCTGGGGCTGTTGTGGCTGCTGCTGGAGTTTCTTCGGACAACGGTTGGCAAAATTTCCCTGCTCGTGACAATAGCAAATATCTTGGCTCATGTGGCACTCTCCCCGATGAAGTCGTCCGCAATTGGGGCACTGTGAGATCTGCTGCGGCCTCTGTCGGGTCCCCCTGTCCGTCTAGGCACCTTTCCCCTTCCTCTTCTGGCCTTTCGGTGGCTGGGCAGCAGTCCACTGGTGGGGCTGTAGATGTCTGTCCTGGGGCAACTGGCTGAATACGATCACGGTTAGCCTTCCTCTGAATACTGGCATCCACCTCGTGAGCAATGGAAACAGTACGAGCGTAGGCCTGGACTCCGTGACCTACAGTATTGTGACGGACTACTGGGAAAAGCCCGTCAGTAAAATGTTGTGCTCGATGTGCCTCAGTACGCACCAAATCTGGAACAAAAGCTCCCAATCTGGTAAACTCTCTCTCGTACTCATCAACAGTACGAGTACCTTGTTTGAGCGACATAAACTGCAACTCCATCTCAGCTCGGTAGTACGTGGGATAATACTTCTCACGAATCATCTCCTTGAACCGGTCCCAAGTACAACCTTCTTTCTCGCCGGGACGCATGCTCCAGTAGGCATTCCACCAGAGTCGAGCATCACCGGTCAACTGAAGCTGTGCGCAAGTAACGCGATAGCGATCTGGACAGTCCATGACCTCGAAAATCAATTCAAGGCCCTGAACCCACTCATCAACGATACGTGGATCTCCCTGACCAGAGAACTTCTCAGGATGATGGTCGCGAAACTGTGCGACTGTCGTAGCCTGAGAAATAACAGGATGGTCGGGTTCTCTACGGGGCGACATCTGATCATTGAAAAGGTTCAACATGATTAAGATTCAATGAAATACTCTAATTGATCATTAAAGCACACAGATCTCTTGAGGAGTTGCTAAACATGACGGGGGAATACTGACTGATATACTGACTACTGATCCTGAATATGATTCGAGTATCTTAAATTTTATATCTGAAACTTTCTGAGCATAGAAATAGTACTTGTTTATAATTTGAAATCATGAATCAACACTTACCAGTAGTCGGCGAGGAGTGAGAATGACGTGTTCAGGTTTTTGAAATTTTTCTGACTCGTAAAAATTTTTCAGAGACACAGAAACGTGCTCTGATACCAACTGTAACACCCCGCCTTATCGTGAAAATCAGAGTGCGTCATTTCGCAAAACTTTTCAAAATAGAACAATTAGTTTGCGAAAACTGATTCGGAGTGCTACCGTAAAAACATGACTTAATGTATTATTTAACTGAAAGTCTGATCAAAAGATAAGTTCGTCAAAACATCATAACTAGCGGAAACGCAACATCATCAAAATATTTACAATCACATGAGCAAAAAGTCCTGAATCATCACCTCCGGCCCGACGTCCTGACCTGAAAAACATGATAAAAGTGGGTCGTGAGCACTAAAGTCCACTGTGCTCCGTGGAAACTCATACTAAAGTAAACAGTGAAAATAATTACAATAACATGATCTTGGCATGAACATGAACATGAAACCTGTACTGAATAATCATGATCTGATACTGATGGTGAGATAATCGTCACCTGCCTGATACCTGAACATCTGCCAGCAAAAATCTAATGCCGGACACCATGTGCACACTCTAGTGGGCAGATTAGGGCCACTAGAACCCAGAATGGACCAGCGACCATTCCGAGCGGATACTGATAATACATACCTCAAACATGGTAAAATAATTATAATCAATGTAATACCCAGTCTGAGTCCCCACCTGAACTGTCTGACTGAAAAGGTAGTGCTGATAATCGTATCCTGATCAAACTGAAAATAATATAAACAATTACTAGATACTATGCTCAGCCTGATAAAATAATCTTTTAAATATGTTAAGATGCTCTACTGAATTAAACATGACTTTTGGATTTAACCGGTATATCCAGAACCGGCTAATATTGGAACTAAACTGATATGATTTTATTGGACTGAACTGGACCCGAAAATTTGACTGAAAATGGAACTGAAATCATGAACCGAGACTTAAATATAAAATTTGGGTCGAATCGGTCCAAACCGGTCTGAACCGGCCTGGCCGAACCACCGGTCTGCTCGGATCGGTCGGTTGGCTGCTGACTCGGCCCACGGCCTTACTGCGGCTTTGGGCACGGTTGCTGGTGGCTGGGCGCTAATGGATGTGCATGAAGGAACTCCGGCGCTGCCAAACGCTATATGCGTTGGCACCAAGCGCCGCTGGACGCTGTCGGGTGCTGCCGTGCACCGCGATAGGGACTTGGACACATGAACGCGCACATGGGCACTGGCTGGACATGACTGGCGCTGCGCGGTCGCTACTGAGCGACACCCGCGATGCTGGCTACTCGAGCGGCCCGCTGGGCGATGCCGGGGCTACTAACGCATGATATTGCTCGCTGGCATGCGTGCCTGCACGCTGGCGTGCATGACTAGGTGTTGGCGTGCGTACGCGCATCGCCAACAGTTACCTGCTGCGGGTACTGACTTCACGCGGTGCTATACCGCGTATCACCTGCGCACCCGCAGACCCGCTGGTACGCTGCGACCGCTACGTGCGGACAACGTTAGTACGACCGACCCTCGTCGACCGTCCGGCGTCTTTCTCCGACAAACTTAACATGATTCAATGAGATATAACATGACATGATTATATATATATACTGACCTTACTGAATTTCGTTCGAAGGACTTGACTTATGTCGAGGTGTGCGCACCATGCACACGGATTCGATGTTAAGCCTATATCTCGACTAAACGTGAAATTTCTCCGAACAATATTAAAAGTCTGACTTCAATACACCATATTAAAACTGTTGAGACAATAATTGCACGGATAAACTTGATTATAACAAAAGATAACATGACATGGCCGGTCATGGTCCGTAGGCGTGCGCTACCGACGGATTAAAGCCAATTCATGAAAACCTTCGACTTGGCTCGACCAACATGAAGTAACTGAATATAACATAATCTAAAATGATCAAATAAACATGAATTGTTCGGAAGTTGCCGGATAAAAATGGATTTCACTCGGTCATAGCCTAAAATGACATAAACCGAATACATCAAAGCATTTCATGAACTTCTTGGAACATGAGCTGAAATATTCAACACTTCACGAACTCATTAACATGGAAATAGGTTGAGAAAGCAGTTACCTTCCCAAGCGTTCGGTGAAATTCACAAGAACGGACGTGATCTCCTTGTCACGTGCGTGTACGTGTGTTCGTTACCTTGTGCGTGTTATAAGACTAATTGAGTTTAATGTATCTTAACTTCGCTTAGTGCATGCGTACGAGTATGCTGAACTTTTTCTCCCAATATTCAGATTTATAGCTAATTAAATGATGTAAATTGGGGTGAATGTGAAAGTAAAATTCGTGGCCAATCATCAAGCACCACTTGCCGTGAAACTAGGCCTTAAAGTGGCACTCCTTTGCTTACTCCTCACTTCTAAAGCTTAGTCACCTTCCCTTATGCACTCCCAATCTTCCACGTGGTTTGGTAATGATGAACACTCATATGAATAATTGATGCAATACTCTCGGTCATAAAGGAATACTAAGCTCGACTAAAGCGTGCTAATAAATGTGCTAAGCACCAACTTAGAATACTAATGCCATGCACAATAAACGTGTGCTTATGCCGGTTAATGACGTGCGGAAACATGACTTAACATATGATCAAGGACCGATTAAGTCACTCAATAAGAAATTAGCGTGCGACCAATGAACTTTAGCTCGGTAAAAAAAAAAATTATCGAGCAATTAAACATGAATTAATTATCGAAAAATTATTCCGAACATGAACGCGATATTCGAAAATTAATTCGAACATCCTTAACTGAATAAATAATTCCGGACGATAACATTGAATAAAATGAATATTCCAGAATTAAACATGATATTTCCTTAATAACATGACGAGATATTACATCTATGCGCATGTGTATCGACTACCGGGATCTTAACCGGTTGACGATCAAGAATAAATATCCGCTTCCCAGGATTGACGATTTATTTTATCAGCTGAGGGGAGCTTGAGTTTTCTCTAAGATTGATTTACAATCAGGCTACCATCAGCTAAAAATCAAAGAGTCAGACATTCCCAAGACAGCTTTTCGTACTCGGTACGGTCATTATGAGTTCGTAGTCATGCCATTTGGTCTCAGCAACGCTCCAGTAGTATTTATGAACCTGTTGAACCGTATCTTCCATCCTTATCTTGATCAGTTTGTTATTGTTTTAATTGATGATATTCTTATCTACTCCAAGAGCCAGAAGAAACACCGAGGAGCATCTGAGGGTTGTCCTTGAATCCCTTAGACGAGAAAAGTTATATGCTAAATTCTCCAAATGAGAATTCTGGCTCCAGCGAGTAGCCTTTCTTGGCCATGTTATTACTCAGGCAGGTATCGAGGTTGATCCATCCAAGGTTGCCGCTGTTCAGAACTGGTCAACACCGAAGAGTCCGTCCGAGGTTCGCAGTTTTCTCGGTTTGGCTGGCTATTACCGCAGGTTCATTGAGGGCTTTTCCAAGATTGTCCTTTCTTTATCCCAGCTGACGAGGAATTCTGTGAAGTTTGAGTGGACTGATCGATGTGATTCGATCTTCCAGGAGCTCAAGAAGAGACTTACCACAACACCGGTGTTGACTATTCCCGATCCTTCTCGGAGTTTCACCATTTTCAATGATGCTTCAAGGCAGGGTTTGGGATGCGTACTCATGCAGGATGGCCAGGTCGTTGCTTACGCTTCACGCCAACTAAAGCCACATGAGCAGAACTATCTGATGCACGACTTGGAGCTAGCCGCAGTTGTCCATGCCCTCAAGATTTGGCGACATTATTTATACGGCGGTCGATGCGAGATTTTCATAGATCACAAGAGCATACAGTATATCTTCACTCAGAAGGAGCTCAACATGAGACAACACCGTTGGTTAGAGCTTGTCAAGGATTATGATTGCACGATCCAGTACCATCCGGGGAAGGCGAATGTCGTTGCCGATGCCCTAAGCCAGAAGGTGAAGGGTGACTTGACTTATGTTGTTACTCAGCAGAGTCGTCTGATTTAGGAGTTCTCCCGGATACAGATTCAGGTTATTGATGTACTTCCTACGGCCATTACGGGGAGTGTCAGTTCTATGCAGGTTCAGCGGATGTTATGGGAAAGGATCCGGCGGGAGCAGACTTCTGATGAATTTGCTCGTGCCATTGATGCCAAAGTCCACGCCGGAGGCATCGAGGGTTTTTACCGAGGCACTGGGGCCTTTGAATTTCGAGGCAGGATTGTTGTGCCAAAAGTCGAGGCATTGAGGAAGGAGATATTGATTGAGGCTCATACCGCACCCTATTTAGCCCATACAGGGAGCACGAAGATGTATCATGACCTGAAAGGGTCGTTCTGGTGGTGAGGGTTGAAGAAGGACGTAGCCGACTTTGTGAGAAAATGTTTAACCTGTCAGCAAGTCAAAGTCGAACATAAGAGTCCCTTGGGCCTCCTGCAACCACTGCCGATTCTGAAGTGGAAGTGGGAGGAAGTTACGATGGAATTTGTCACGGGGTTACCGAGGTAGTCTGAACATCACGATGCTATTGGGTCGTGGTCGACAGGTTCACTAAGGTTTCTCACTTCTTACCAGCATCGATGAATATGTCTTTGGATAAGTTGGCTGAGATTACCCGTAGAATCATTCGACTCCACGGAGTGCCTGTTACTATCGTGTCAGATAGAGACCCCAGATTTACCAGTAGATTTTGGCAGAGTTTGCACGAGGCGATGCGCACGAGGCTAGAGTTCAGTTCAGCCTACCATCTGGAGACTGACGGACATACCGAGCGGACCATTCAGACGTTGTAGGACATGCTAGGAGCTTTGGTTGTTGACAAGGGTGCTAAGTGGGAGTCGTTATGGCCATTGGTCGAGTTCGCATACAACAACAGTTATCATGCTTCTATTCAGATGGCTCCTTACGAGGAACTTCACGGTCGTAAGTGTCGTTCCCCTCTTTATTGGGACGATGTCGGTGAGTGTCGAGTACTCGGTTTGAAGATGATCGAGGAAACTGCAGAACAGGTCGAGTTGATCCGGCAGAGACTCAAGACAGCTCAGAGTCAACAGAAGTTGTCACCCGATCAGTATCGACGAGATGTCCAGTTCAAGGTTGGAGAGCGAGCTTTTTTCAGAGTTCGTCCATTCCGCGGAGTTATTCGATTCGTGAAGAGAGGGATGTTGCACCCTCGATTCATTGGCCCATTCGAAGTTCTCGAGCGAGTGGGCGAAGTTGCGTATCGATTAGCCTTACCTCCTGAGTTGTCCAGTGTTCATAATATTTTCCATGTATCCATGTTACGTAAGTACGTGTGCGACCCTGATCATGTCATTCCTCATACCGATATTCAGATCCATCCAGATTTATCTTACGAAGAGTGACCGGTTGCTGTGTTGTACAGAGAGGTTCGACGACTCCGGAAGCATGATATTCCCCTCGTTCATATTCAGTGGGATCGCCACAGAGCCACTTGGGAGCAGGAGGCTGATATTCGCGCTCGTTTTCTCGATTTTCAGTTCTGATGTACATGTTTTTTTATGTTCCAAGTATATATGTTCCGTTTTTGTATTTCCGAGGATGGAAATATTTTAAGGGGGGCAGATTGTAATATCCCATCATGTTATTAATGTAATATCACGTTTAATTCCGAAATATTTATTTTAAGCATTGTCGTTCGGAACTAATTATTGAAGTCAAGAATGTTCGAATTAATTTTCGAATGTCACGTTTATGCTCGGAATAATTTTCTGATAATTAATCCATGTATAATTGCTCGATAAAATATTTTACCGAGCCTAATCAAGCTTAAGAATTGCTAACGGCCGTGCATTATCAAGTAATACCTTCAATCATGCATAGTCTAAGTCTAAGCACAGAGCATGCATGCTCAATACACATCATAAGCACGACTATGCTTAACATAGTACCAAGTGCATTTAATTAGCGCATGATCACACTTAGGCTATCCAAATTGCCGTAAATGTTGGAATAACTTTCACGTGAGACATCATCATGACCATAGTACATGTGGAGGTTTGTAGTTCACTTGGGAAAATGACTAAGCAATAGAGGTGATGAGTAAGCAAGGAAGAGGCCATCTAAAGGCTTGTGCGTGCGGCAAGTGGCGCAAGCCTATTTGCTATGCCCTTGTCATCAAATTTTACCCAAACCCACCCCTCTTTTGACCGTCTATAAAAATTAGATTTTGGGTGAAAAATTCAGTTTATCTCAAGTTATATAATTAGCACAAGTTAAGTGAGATTAAGCTATATATTACACACACGCTCTCGGAGAGGAAGAACACGCATACGCGTACGCAAGGTCCATTGGCAAGGAGTCACGCATCATTGATCGAGAGTTCGAGGAGGTAAACACAATCTAACCTTCTTTTTATGTTAGTAAGATCATGTTAGGGTCATAATATTCAGTTATGTCCGACAATTCATGAGGAAGTTCAAGTCATGCTAGGTTAGGCTATGTTAAACCATGACCGAGTGGTGTTTGATTATATTCGACAACTCCCGATCAAATTTCATTCCTTTAGTCATTATTTAATTAATTATGTTCAGGCAAGTGATGGTTGTTGAGGGAAGTGATTGGTTGGTCGAAGAATCGGCTCAAAGCCGTAGGCAGCGCAAGGTGCGCACGCCACCGGCCACTAATGTATTAACGGGCTAAGTTCATGATTTTTGAGTATATTGAGCATATTTGATCATGTCATGTTAAATCATGTTGAATTTATCTTGAAATGGTCAGGAGAAGTTGTCGGACGGCCGACAAGGGCCGGTCGTGGTCGCGCTGCCCGCACACAGCGGCAGCAGCGCACTGGCAGTCAGACAGTGCGGGCGGACAACGTGTGTGCATGCCATGGGGCGTCGCGCTTCCCGCACACAACGACAGCAGCGCGCCGGCAGTCAGAAAGTGCGGGCGAACAGCGTGTGTGCATGCCATGGGGCATCGCGCATAGCTGCCCGCAGCAGCAGCCGTCAGTTGGCAGTACGTATGCGCATGCCAACAGGCAGTCGCGCATGCCAGTGTGCAGTAGCGCATGCCAGTGCGCACGTCCGCATACCAGTCGGCCACAGGTAGTGCCCAACAGCACGAGCGAGTGGCCAGTACCGCGAGAGTCGTACGACAGTGCCCGCGCGGTACCCAGTCATGCTCAACCTGCGCCTGTGTGTGCATTCATGCGTCCAGTCACCTGTCCCGGTGCGCGGTAGCGCCCGACAGCGTTCAGTGGCGCAAGTTCCAACGCACATACCATTTGGCAACGCTAGTCATCATCTTGCACGTCCAATAACTCCCAGCCAGCACGCGAGGGCTTGTCAGTGCGCGCTAATGCAAGTGTGCACGTCCTGGTCTGGGTTGGGGTAGATCGGTTCTTGTCCACACTGGTAGAACGTCGGAAACCTGCAAATAACTCTCACACCGGGGGTTGTGTCCGGTAAAGAGCCTCCGATGCTTAAGTCGGTATGTGTATGAGTATACTGAAGTGAATATTGGAAAAATCGTGTTAAGGGAGAAAGGCTCACCCCCTTTATATAGGGGTGATATACCTGCCCTAATAGCTGCCCAGATAAGGATGAGTTGGCTGCCCAAGCTTCCCGTCCGTACTCTGACATGCCGCGCACATGTCAGAGGTGGCGCGGGGTGTTGGGAGCTGTCAGAGGTGGTTATCGCTATCACTCAATACATACTCGACACGTGTTCTCCTGCACATGGGGTAAATATTCTCCTGGAATTTGGTTGGAGGCTCTTACACGCGCCTGTGACTTAGGCCGATCTGTTGAGTGTGGAGTCCACGAGATGCTCGACCTGCTGAGGTCGATAAGGTTGATCGATCATTTGTCTGGTCGAGCGATGGGTTGGTCGACTGTTTGACTGGTCGACAAGTTATTTTGAAGTATATAATATGACTCCCCAAACCAGTTTAGTAGACCGGTTTATCTTGGAGTATATAATATCCTATATCATCTAGTCCCCCCTCCCACTCTGGTCGAGTCTAAATGACTCGATCTAAGAGTGAATATTTACTTCATCGACCTCCTGGATGACGTGGTGTCAGATATCGACCATCTGATGGATTTCCCACTTAGTTTTTTAATAATGCCTCCTTAATTGCCAGAAATAAAGTCTTCTGCCATACGCCATTCTTGTTGTCCCTACTTTTTCGCCACGTGCCCCACTTGTCAGGCATTTTTCTGGCGTTTTAATGATAACGCCTCCTCTCATAACGCGCCCACTTTGAGTACCGTGCTAATTAATGTTTCCCACCGTACGATCTGGCTTTAATCTAACGGTCTTCATCTTCCCAACTCTTCTACTTTTCAGGTATAAATTCAGTACTTAGCGAAATTTCTGAGTTTTTCCGCCTTTGTAATTTTGAACTCTCCTGCGCTCAAATATACCCCTTGCAAGAACTCTAATTTTTCTTGGCGATCTCCCCTGCGACCTTTGAGTTCTTCCAAATCTCTCACCCGCGATTATGAGTAAGTCGCTTCTCACCTGATTTTACTTTTCCAGTATCTGGGATTTTGCGTTTCAAATTTTTGAATTGGGTGTCTTGAGGTTTGCTGCTTGAGGATTTTTAGTTTGTGTATTGGGTATCGGTTTTCACTTGTTAATCGTTGTAGATTTCGTCCTCTCCTTTTGAAATTCTCCCGGAATCCCTGTTCTCCTTCTTCAATTTCTCCAAAATCACCCCTTTTCGTGGAACCCTAATTTTGAAAACCTTCCCTTCTCTCCTCTTTTTTGATATTGTTCCTCTCTTTTTTGTTTTCAGATCCTGCTACCTCGACCACGTCCTCTAACTCGGTTGAGATCTTGTCTTCCGCAGTCGAGGCCGTTCCTCTTTCGATTCTTCGTCACAGCAAGACCGTCCCAACCATCATTTTTACTGCCTGTGTCGCCTCTTCCAACTCAGGGGACACCATGGATAACATTCCTCTCTGACGTCGTCGACCTGCCATTGGTGAGTTAGACGAACTGGAGGTGGGCGAGGTTATATCTCCTCAGCCCACTTCTCCTCCATCTTCGACCATCCCTCCTTCTTCCTCTCAGCCTGATACTTGAAACTCTCCTTCCAACAAAACCTCGACCAAAAACCCCCGCAGAACTTCCACCAAGCGCCCTTCTCTCTCTCTCATGTCTGGTATTCTCTTGAGAAGATCGGCCATCCCAGCGGTTGGTTATTCCTTAGCTCTTCCTCCACTGACAAATACGATCATCCACCCAAAGATTGTTATACGTTCTTCGAGATCCAATTTAAATTTGGTCTCTGTTTTCCCCTAAATCCCGAGCTACTTCGCATTTGCGAGTGGTTCTCACTTCCTCTGTATCAACTTCCCCCAACGCCATTCACTTTATGACCACTTCTATCATCCTTTGTCGCGTCCGCTCGGGTCAATTTGACCTAGCCTTCTTTCATTACTGTTATGTCCCTTCTAAACAACGCCGAGGCATATACCTTAAAAGCCGCAACGGCGCTCATTTCATCAATGACATTCCTTCCAACCTCCCTAAGTGGAGTGACAAATTCCTTTTTGTCAAGCCTACCGCCCCTTTCCCTTAGCCCTCTATTCCTTGGGTCAAGAAGGTCTCCCAAGAGGCAGCCTAGGCTCCTCCTCCTAGCCACCTCTTCGACCAACAGATCCACATTTGGAATTCCAAGTCCGTTGCGTCTGAAGTACTTCTTAAGGACGATAGTCTTCTTCATTATTGTGGTATTCTTACCCACAAGACTTGTCCTTCTCCCAGCGATGAGGTCCTCGATCTCATCCGGATCGATAATGACCTAGGTAATCTTCGACCAGATTATTCAGATGTTTCGACACCCCTCTGTGTTCGTTTTAATTATTTTTCTGTAAATGTTTGGTTCTAATCTTTTTTTTTTTTTTTGCAGAAGTACCCAACTTCAACATTCATCCGAGGAAAACCCCTTTAAAAAAGAAGTCAGGGGCAGCCTCTGGCTCGACCGGCGACAAAGCCGAGGGATCGGCCAGTTCTGGTGGATCTCGACTGGGGCCGCAGCAACGATCGCCTCCGTGAGAGATCCTGCCACCTCCCCCACTGCTGCCGAAGGAACAACAACAGCAACAACCTCGGCAACAACAACAACAACAACAACAACGACAACAACAACAACAACAACAAATGCACCGAACCCCTCCACCTCCTCCTGGCAAAACATCACAACAGTCTTCTACCTCGGCCGCTGCCAAAGAGTCCTCGGACACCTCAAAAGTTGACGATCGTCAAACCAAAACCACCGATCGCCAACAGAAAACTGACAGTCGCCATAAAAAACCGACTACCGCCATCGAACCGACAACCGCCAAAAAATCGACCATCGAGCTCCCAATCCCGAGGATGCCACTTGTTCGAAAGCCACGGACAAGCCTTCTGACCCAACATCCTGTCCAAAACCAGGACCCAAGAGAGACCTCCCTCCAACCAACAGTCTTCTACCACCCCCCTCCCCCCTCCCGAGGGATCGACCAAGGCTTTGGTCGAGTCCCGCAGTCAAGATGATGGGGGACAGGAAACTGCCCTGGGGAAGCGCTCTCATACCGATCAAGGCGAAGTGGTTTGGAAGCGAGCGCGCGACAGCCATCTTCCGCCAAAACCTTTAGCTCCACGGTCTACTTCTCTATTGTCGGCCTCTGCGAATGAAGTGTTCGACCATCTCGAGGGTGCTCTCCTCGAGGATGACCATAAAAAGGGGTGTGCCACACTCCCAGAGGTTGGCGATAAGCTTTCCTGATGGCTCCCCCAGGTATCACTTTTGTCTCATCTTTGCTTCGATTTTTTCTGACCTCTTCTTCTTGTCGTTATACATGTTTTGAGCCATTTCAACCTCTTTAATTATAGGGTTGAGTCGAGTATTTGCCTCTGGCTAAAGAGGTGTGAGACAGCTCGGGGAAGTCTATAAAGGGCCTCAAGGGCACCATTGGCTACCTGCAAGATAAAAACTCGACCCTCGTACAGCACAATGCTAAACTCCCCGATGCACAGATAGAAGAGAAGACCGAGTTCGAAGTCAAGCTTAAATCCCTTAACGGAGAGCTCGCAAAGAAGGATGAGGCTCTCGCTGAGAGAGAAGCCGCCCTTACGGTAAAGGAGGTTGCGGTGGCCGAAAAAGAAACCGCACTAAAAGTGAAAGAGGCTGCGCTCGAGCAAGAGCGGTAAGTTCGGGCCCAGGCAGAGATGGCTCGAGCCCAAGCAGAGACTGCACGAGAGAAAGCAGAGGCTGCTCGAGCCCAAACAGAGGCTGCTCGAGCACAATCAGAGGCTGCTCGAGCCGAGCTGGAGGCTACCTTAGCCAAAGAAAGGGCTGCCCACGCCGGTCAATGTAAATGCTATGCTGATGCTGCTGTTCTTCGAGCTCGGCAAATAATATGGGGTACCACCACTAGGGAGCTTTTCCTCTGCGAATACTGTGAGCAAGTGGTGGCCGACTATATGCAGTCACCACAATTTTTGAAGGAGGTGCAAGACTTTGGGGTGGACTGTTTTCAGTTCGCCCTTCAGAAGGCCGGCGAGCAGATCGCCGAGGACGATTTCGAGCAGCTGGACCCTGGGGCTATCTGGGAGGCCTTGCCCAAGGTTCCCTCTAGCTTCCAAGGTGATCCTACCTTACCGCCTGAGCACGAGTGGTGGTCGGGGTTGCTTGAAAGGACTCTGGCTCGTTCAGATATCCTGAAGAAAACTTATGCTCTGCCTGATGGTGTAACTGCTCCAGCTCCGATGCTGGCCGCGTTGGCCGAGTCTATTCGACAACATCTTCTTAATGAAGCTTGTGACTCGACCTCCGGGACCAGCCATCCGCCTGAGCCAAACGCTAATAAGAGCAACGCAGACTCGACCGCAACTCTTCCTCCTTAGATTTAGCTTTGTTGTTTCTGCTTTATTTGTTTTGAATCTGAGCTATGTACTCCTAACAATGTATCATGGTTATTGGAATATGAATTTTTTGTTTAATTCGTCTTTGTTGTCGAAGATCTTTTGAATGAGCTGATTTGATGTTCTTGTATGTCTCTTTAACGATTCTCCTCATTAATTATGCCAGTGTATTTGCTTTGTATTCGATTAATTATCCAGATTTTTGTTATAATACGCATCACATTCATTGTACCTTTCACATAAGGTTTTCAAACATGATGAGTTTCAGATTTTTGAACACATGCCCACCTTAAGAGGAGGTCGAAGCATGCGACCATCCATCCTCATGGCCTTGAACCTGATGGATTTTAAATTTTTAACACATGCCCACCTTCAGAGGTGGTCGAAGCATGTGACCATCCAGCCTCATGGCCTTAAACCTGATGGGTTTAAAATTTTTGAACTGCTTCCTCTTTCTTTACTTCGTTATCCTAGCGCTCGTTCACTGGGTGTTTGGTCACCGGGTTTTAAGGTCTCGCTTGTCTTGACTCTTTGGTCTTCGTATCTCCTTGCCAGGCTCTCAGGTCTTGGTCGTGGGGGACCTGTCTTCACGCTTTCCCACCCGCGAGGAATGTTCTAAACAGCAGGCCACCCAGCCCGAGGGCGTGAGTAATCGACCAACCTGCCCACCCCAAGGGATATTCTAAACAAGCGACCACCCAGCCCGAGGGCCTCAGTCATGGTGGGTTTCGGTCTTCACACTTGCCCACCCGCGAAGAATGTTCTAAACAGGAGGCCACCCAGCACGAGGGCGTGAGCAATCGACCAACATGCCAACCCCAAGGGATGTTCTATACAAGCGACCACCCAGCCCGAGGGCCTTAGTAATGGTGGATTTTGGTCTTCACGCTTGCCCACCCGCGAGGAGTGTTCTAAACAGGAGGTCACTCAGCCCGAGGGCGTGAGTAATCGACCAATCTGCCCACCCCAAGGGATATTCTAAACAAGCGACCACCCAGCCCGAGGGCCTTAGTAATGGTGGATTTTGGTCTTCACACTTGCCCACCCGCGAGGAATGTTCTAAACAGGAGGCCACCCAGCCCGAGGACGTGAGTAATCGACCAACCTGCCCACCCCAAGGGATGTTCCGAACAAGCGACCACCCAGCCCGAGGGCCTTAGTCACAGTGGGTTTTGGTCTTCACACTTGCCCACCCGCGAGAAATGTTCTAAACATGAGGCCACCCAGCCCGAGGGCGTGAGTAATCGACCAACCTGCCCACCCCAAGGAATGTTCTAAACAAGCGACCACCCAGCCCGAGGGCCTTAGTCATGGTGGTTTTTGGTCTTCACACTTGCCCACCCGCGAGGAATGTTCTAAATAGGAGGCCACCCAGCCCGAGGACGTTAGTAATCGACCAACCTGCCCACCCCAAGGGATGTTCTAAACAAGCGACCACCCAGCCCGAGGGCCTTGGTCATGGTGGATTTTGGTCTTCACACTTGCCCACCCGCGTGGAATGTTCTAAACAAGAGACCACCCAGCCCGAGGGCATGAGTAATCGACCAACCTGCCCACCCCAAGGGATGTTCTAAACATGCGACCACCCAGCCCAAGGGCCTTAGTCATGGTGGGTTTTAGTCTTCACACTTGCTCACCTGCGAGGAATGTTCTAAACTGGAGGCCACCCAGCCCGAGGGCGTGAGTAATCGACCAACCTGCCCACCCCAAGGGATGTTCTAAACAAGCGACCACCCAGCCCGAGGGCCTTAGTCATGGTGGGTTTTAGTCTTCACACTTGCCCACCTGCGAGAAATGTTCTAAACATGAGGCCACCCAGCCCGAGGGCGTGAGTAATCGACCAACCTGCCCACCCCAAGGGATGTTCTGAACAAGCGACCACCTGTTGGGTTCGATATACCGTACGGAACAGAGTATGCAGCGGAATTTAAAAATTTTATAAGTATTTATCTCATAAATACTTATTCCGTACATAATTATAACGAGATCACAAATAAGCATCATTTAAAATCAAGTAACTTTTACTAATTTTGATTTGATATGATAATTTCACAAATTACCTTTTATTTTGAACTCCTTCAAAATCGACGATGATTGAGGAAATCAATTTCCGGTTGAATCCCGTCTCGCTTTAGGAATCCAAATGTCTTCCCTCTAATATAGTCCACCTTTTGAAATCCAACATCGATATCTCTTTCTTCGCTAGTAGAAAAATATCGGTTTCGATATAGGAATATTAAAATGATTTAATTGGAAGATAAAATATTATTTTAATATAATTTAAGAACTCTTTCTTAAATTTAATTTTTATTTAGAATAACTTTTCTTCTTTCTCTCTCTTTTCAACTCTTGAAAAAATTTCTCAAAATGACATAGCATTTTGTGCAAACATTTTGCACCTATTTATACTAAACATTTTAGTATAAAATAATCAATATTTGATAATTATTTATTTTAAATGAAATCATATTTTATTTAAATAATCATACCAAATATTAACTTTAATTAATAATGTGGAGTGGTTCATAACCACCATCAACCACCATTATTTTGTCTCTTCATTATTTTTAATCTTTAATCATATTAAAGATAAAATAATAAAATAATATTTTCAAAAATATTTTTCAACATAATTATAATATTATTCTCTTTATAATAATCATATTATTATTTTTGATTTGAATTTTAAAATCATATTTTAAAATCCAACTATTAATTTAGTAATTAAATTAATTACTTAATTAATATCCAAAATCCAATTAATCAATCCAATTGATTAATTTATAATATTCCTTTCATTGATATCTAATTCATAATTAGATAATTAATTAAATAATCATATTATTTAATTAATCTTTATCAATTAATTCTAACTCTTTAGAAATATCATTTTAACTTGTTTTCATTCAAAACTTAGTGTGACCTTTTAGGTTCACGATTAATACTAGTAGTGGGCTTACAACTCTTTGTAATTTGAGTTAATCTTATTAACTCTTATTCATGAATTAACTCCTTAATTCAAGAACCCACATATCATGGGATCATCTAGCAAGTAGCATGAATCTAGTATTAAGTGAATAGCGAGTAAACCTATTTCAATTACAAGTCCATATATGTAAAATCCTTTTGACATCCAATTTCCCGATTAAATCTTGGGTATGAATTTATAAGTCGAAACCCAATTGATTTTATAACTATGATTCTATTTCAAGTATAGTAATTCATTTATGAATCTCTATTCATCCCGCCTTGGCCAAGGACTTTTAATTACTAACTATGAAATACATAGGAAATTCACTTATCTCATAAGTGTCGAATCCTTTGCTGGCCACTGACAAACTTCCATACATAGTAATATAATACCCAAATATTCCTTTATACGATTGTGCTAGCAATCAAAAGGATAAATCAAAGTAAAATGTAATATGCACAAAGTTACCATCGTGCCTCAAGTCTAAGGATTAATCATGTACTGTTGTAACATGAAAATTCTTATTCGACATGATAAACTTTTGTAATACCCCGTTCGATTGTGGATTATTTTGGTATAATTATTAATTATTGCTAATATTTATTGCCTTTATAATTATTATTATTATTATTATTATTATTATTATTATTATTATCATTATTATTATTATTATTATTATTTAGTTTGCTAAATGCCTAAATATTATTAAATGTCTAAATATTTATTATTATTATTAAATAAATGTTATTTGTGTGTATGATTATTATATACTAATAATTATTGTGTATTTTATATATATATATGTAAATATTGATGTTTCGATTTTATTTTAATTTACCGTTTGATCAAATCGAGCCGAAATATCGTAAGTATCGAACCGAGGAAACCCGAATCGTGAGCCGTGAACCTTAACCGGTCGTGACCCGTAACCTGTTCTTCTTCCTTTGGATTTTAAATGGTCGTCTCTTAATTGAGAAAATTTTTAAGCCTCATTATATCATTACTATTGGTGATAATTTAAACCTCATTATTTTTTTTAGTTATTATTAGTATTAAGTTTCCTTTTAATTTCAACCTCTTAATTCATTTTCTTAATGGGAGAAAGGAAATTAAGCCTTCTCTTTATTTTGATGGCCATTGAATAGTGGATTACTAATCCTTTTGTTAAGGAAATTCAAGCCAATATTAATTTCTTTATTCATGACAATATTATGGCCTTCAAATCCTTCCAACCGTTGCAAATAATTCTAGCGTGTATATGTTTCGACAACATCAATCTTTTTCTCTCCCTCACAGACTCTCAACTTCCACGCAACATTTTTCTTCCTTCTTGTTTTCTATCCCACGATCGCACATCATCTTTATCGCCCATCACCTCTTAAGTTTACATTTCCGGCAAGACCTCCAACCGTTGCTCGTGAGTTTCCAGTGGTCGGGTCCCGTTGAGTCTCGTCGGAGTGCTAAACGTAGTCGTTGAATTCCGTCGAGCCCCGTCGGTGCATTTGTATAGCCGTTTCAGCCCCCTTTCGTCCCGAAAGATTTCCAACCAAGCGGGTAGTTCCCGAAGAAAGGTAATCGGAGAACCCTCTCGATGTATTTGTGCTCGTGTTTGCTCGAACATCGTGATATTGAATAGATGTTGTGCGTGCTATCGAATCTTAGTTAGAAGTCGGATTTGTTTAGTTTTGTCGATATATTCGTTTGTTTAATCGTTCATGGTATCGTGTCTTAACGAGGATGATTGGAGCTTTCGTTTTTGTAATAACGTGTATCATTATGTTGCTGTGATTATTTAGATTTGTTTAGGAGTGTCGATATCATTTTCGAGTTGTCATTCCATCGTTTGTTCGCTTTGTTTATAACATGAATGAGCTCCAAAAGTACTACCCTGTTGTTCTGCTAAAATGACCCTCAAACGTTCATAATCTGAAGTTGAGTTCTTCTTATGAAATGATGTTTTGTTGGCTTTCTCTGAGATTTGGAATTTCGAAGTTTGGAGTTGATTTGAATTTATTATGAATTTTTGAATTTAATCACGCATGCAGTTTTTATAAAACCTGGCAGTTTTGGTAATTAAGATGTTCGGCTAATTTTGATGATCCTAATATGGATATATGATAATGTGATCATCACTAAAACTGTAGTACATATCATAATCTTTCAGTGGGAGTTAAAATCATGCAATTTAAAATTTTGGTTGATTTTATATGATTTTTACAAGTAGGGGTTGTGCCCAGATTTTTAAAACATTAGCTGTGATTATTATCAGGATGTATGCTCTGAAATGAGGCTCTTAAAATAGTCATTTGTACAAATGCTCTTCTTAAAACTTGTAGCATTTCAAGTGTAGTTTCTGTAGGTTTTGAGTTTGTATGGTTTGGAGTTTTATAACATGAGATAATGCTATTTTAGTGAACAGCTATAAATTGATAATAATTATATTGGCAGATTTCTTGACCTAAATGTTTGATGCTTAAACTCGATTTTAAAGTTATTTTTGGCTTAAGTGATCAACATAAAAGTTGTAGATTTATGTGTTAGCTACTCATTGGTTTTAGAATCACCTGAATAGCATATATATAGCTCTTGTTATCTTGGAAATGCTGAGGTATACAAGTTGTTCATTTTTATTTATGAACTACAGTCATATTTTGCGTCGTTGTTGAACTATGTGGCTAAGTTATATCACATGAGTGTAGTTGAGTGCTCGTGTGTTGGATAGTCTTTCATAGGACTATTTTGTGTAATGTAGGTGTGTGACGAGTTGTGTCTCGGCCTACCTTTTTCCCTCAAATTACTGTGATTTCGTCCTTCGGATACCAGGGGGGTTGTAATTGTAAAATTTGCTATGCTTTAATTAATTGTTTTTGCTGTGGTATGATCAAAGTATGCATGTGAACCATGTAGCCTTCGATGTGAGCTATATTGGCCGTCGAACGGTTATCCCCGTAGCTATAGAATGTACCTTCGGGTAGTCTCCTTTATTACTGTTGGCAGTCAAGGCGTGAGCCTTGGCTGGTGATCCTCGTATGTAAGGCCAAGGAGTGAGTTTTGGCATTCGGGGTGGATTATTGCTCCTGTTGGTCGGGCACTCGTTGTAAGGCCTTCGAGGAAGGCGTTCGGTATATAGCTCGGCAGTAGTCTATTGCTATAGGTGTGCACATGAGACCATTATTGATTATTGATAGGAGATGGGACAATTATTGATTCGTATACATGCTGCGACCATACTTAAATTGTTATTGCATAGCTGTGAGCACCTCGATTTTCCTATTGTGCTCATCCCCACCTGCTCTTCATGGATGCAGGTTAGTTAAGCGGGCACGGCGAAAGGGACGCGAGTGGTGGTCTTTAAATTTGATTAAATGCTTCCGCCTTAAAAACTGAATTTGAATATTATTGCATTATTGATTATTGTTTTTCACTAGTACTGGATTATTGAATGATTGATAGGGATTATTTTCCCTAAAATTTATTATTGGATTGACATTATTGAAATATTAATATGGATTATGAGTATTGATTATTGCTGAGTATTGAGAATGTGTTTAGTATTGATTATTGTTTTGAAAATAAGTAGCGCCTCAAATATTGGTTTTGAAATAAATTCGAAAAATTTATCCTGGATTTTGGCAAATAAAAGTGGGGCGTTACAGTATGGTATCAGAGCCAGTCTGCGTTTTTGTAGACTGGTTTAAATATAAAAAGTTGATTATGTGATTATGTGTTTCGAATTCATGTTAAGACCACTCGCTCTCGTCGTGCCAGCTCAGGTACGAGTACCTGAATAACTTTGAGATTATTGCATATTGTTTGATTATTGATTATTGGAATGAAATCGGGGTTAGGACTAATCCACCTTTAAATTCGAACTCTAGTGTTGAACTCTAGACTTCTTTTATTATTGTGCTAAACTGTTCGACCCACTTTCAATGTAGAACTATGGCTCGTCGTAATGCTCGCAACCGTCAGCCTACTCCATCTCCACCTCCGTCCCCATCCCCATCTCCACCTCACCAGCAGGCTCCCAATCCGGCTGGGGCTCATCTCAATATTGTGATTCAGTTTCGCCAGTTGACCCCTCCGACTTTCACCGGGGTCGAGGGGCCCGAAGCTGTGGCGGAGTGGATTCGTCAGTTAGAGCAGAATTTCGATTTGCTGCAGTGCACCGACGCCCAGAAGGTAGTCTGTGGCCGTTATATGCTGAAGGGCGATGCCGCCCTATGGTGGTCCGGCTATTGGAGGTTGAGGCAGGCGGAGTTTAATGCCCTGACTTGGGATCGCATGAAGGAGGTGATCATGGATAAATATTATCCTCAGAGTTATCGCATGAGGATGGAGCGCGCTTTCTGGGATCTTACTCAGGGGACTGGTACCGTTGAGGAGTACGAGCAGGAGTTCACCCGCATGAGTGCCTTTGCTCCACATATGGTGGACACTGAGCTGAAGAAGGCCCACAAGTTTCGAGATGGACTGAACCGAACTCTCCGTATGCATGTTGCCAGCCAGGGAAATCTTTCATTTGATGAGACCGTTATCCGAGCCGTCCAGCTTGAGAGTTATCAGACTCTCGATGCTTTCGTCCCTTCTGCTCAGCTAGTTCAGCATATTTCCTCTGCACCACCCGACTCTAGTTCGGGTAAGAAAAAGTTTGATTCCCGCCGGGATAACTGAAATGGAAAGCGTGGAGCACCAGACCGCCGTGACGTTCCACCAGCTGCCCAAGGTCAGAACCCGAAATGCACTAAGTGTGGCCGCTATCATCATGGAGTTTGCCGTTTCACTCAGAAGGTTTGCTTCAACTGCATGAAGCCTGGTCACTTCTTCAGCCACTGCCACGAACCCCCGAGGCAGCAGCCTTACCAGCAGCCCCATCAGCAGCAGCAGCTTCCTCCTCCACCTTACCAGCAGCAGCAGCTCAGGCAGCCCCCACCACATCAGCAGAGAGCTGGGGGCCAGGCTCCTGTTTATACCATCGCTCATGATGAGGCGGCCAACAACGCAGGTACTATGTCTGGAATGCTCTCTATATCGAATGTGCCTGTCTTTGCATTATGTGATACTAGAGCCACTCATTCTTTTATCTCTTCTCGTTGCCTTGAGGCTCTATCTATTAGTAGTGTGTGCAAAGTCGATCCTCTCGAGGTTAGTCTAGCCTCGAGAAAAATTATCATCTCCGATTCCTTGGTTTGTGATCTTTCTGTTTCTATCGGCGGTCGAGTTTTGGGTGTTGATGCTTATGTTAATGAAATGTGAGACTTTGATGTAATCTTGGGCATGGACTGGCTCACTCGCTATCGAGCTGACATCCGGTGCCAAGAGCGCGAAGCCACTCTCTTTCCTGATTCCGATCAGCCAGTTGTTTTCTTTGGGGTGAAATCGAGGACTGTACCTCGTGTTATCTCTTCTATGCAAGCTAGGAAGAGCCTTTCCAAGGGTAGCTGTCAAGGCTATCTTGTATCTGTGGTAGCCGAGAATGATTCTGAGCGAACTCCGGAGCGAGTTTCTATTGTTTGCGAATACCTTGATGTTTTTCCTGATGAATTGCCCAGAGGACCGCCTGATCGCCAGATTGAGTTTACCATTGATTTAGTACCGCGAGCTGGTCCCGTGTCTAAGGCCCCTTATCGTATGGCGCCAAAGGAGCTTCAGGAGCTCAAGGCTCAGATTCAAAAGTTGCTTAATCTCGGTTTTATTCGACCGAGTGTTTCTCCATGGGGAGCACCCGTCCTATTCGTGAAGAAGAAAGACGGATCGACGCGCATGTGTATTGACTATCGGGAGTTGAATGCCCTTACAGTCAAGAACAAGTATCCTCTTCCTCGCATCGAGGACCTTTTCGACCAGCTGAGGGGAGCCAGCGTCTTTTCGAAGATTGACTTGCGTTCTGGCTATCATCAGCTGAAAATCCGAGAGTCTAATATTTCTAAGACTGCCTTTCGTACCCGCTATGGCCATTATGAGTTCGTGGTTATGCCATTTGGACTTAGCAATGCCCCGGCCGTGTTTATGGACCTTATGAATAGGGTCTTTCATCCTTTCTTAGACCAATTTGTCATTGTGTTTATCGACGACATCCTGGTTTATTCCCGAGACATCGACCAGCACAAGGAGCATCTGAGGATTGTGCTGGAGACTCTTCGTCGCGAGAAGTTGTATGCAAAGTTCTCGAAGTGCGAGTTTTGCCTGGATCGTGTGGCATTCCTTGGCCACATTGTGACAGCTCGAGGCATAGAGGTGGATCCCAGCAAGATCGAGGCAGTAAGCAAGTGGGATACACCAAGAAGTGCCGCTGATGTTCGTAGTTTCCTGGGGTTAGCAAGATACTACCAGAGGTTTATCGAGGGTTTCTCGAAGATAGCCCAGCCACTAACCAACCTTACGAAGAAAGCCGTGAGGTTCAATTGGAGTTCTAGGTGTGAGGAGAGTTTCCAGGAGTTGAAGAGGAGACTCACTACCGCACCCGTTCTGTCCATTCCAGACCCTACTTTGGAGTTCACCATCTAAAGTGATGCTTCGAAGATGGGTTTGGGATGTGTCCTTATGCAGCAGGGGAGGGTTGTAGCCTATGCTTCGAGGCAGCTGAAGCCTCACGAGCAGAACTACCCCACTTACGATCTTGAGTTAGCAGCAGTCGTTCACGCCTTGAAGATTTGGCGACACTACCTCTATGGAGGCAAGTGTGAGATTTTTACCGACCACAAGAGCCTAAAGTACATTTTCACTCAGAAGGAGATAAATATGCGGCAGCGTAGGTGGTTGGAACTGGTCAAGGACTACGATTGCACGATTAGCTACCATCCGGGGAAAGCTAACGTGGTGGCCGATGCCCTTAGTCGGAGGAGTTATGGCAGTTGTCCTGTCTCTTTACTGAGCAAGATGTCCTTCTTCGAGAGTTCGAGCGGCTACAGCTAGAGGCAGTGGAGTCACCTTCGACAACCAGGGGTATGTTGACCTCTTTAGTTGTGGGACCGACTCTTCGTGAGAGGATAGTCGCCGAGCAACCGAATGATCGTTTCTTTTGCCGGATGAAGGAGTTGTCGGAAGCTGGTAGAGTTGGAGGATTCACAATCGCATCTGATGGGGCCTTGGTCTTCGAGGGTAGACTTTGTGTTCCGAAGGTGTGGGAATTGCGAAGGGAGATTTTGAGAGAGGCCCATAGTGCCCCGTACACCATCCATCCTGGTAGTTCGAAAGTGTATCAGGACTTGAAGAAGTCTTTCTAGTGGCGAGGTATGAAGTGGCAAGTGGCAAGGTTCGTGAATGGGTGTCTGGTATGTCAGCAAGTGAAGGCTGAGCATCAGAAACCGAGAAGGAAGTTGCAGCCACTTGAGGTTCCCTTGTGGAAGTGGGAGTGCATCACCATGGATTTCTTAGTGGGATTGCCAAGGTCGAGGACCGGGCATGACTCTATTTGGGTGATTGTGGATCGCCTTATGAAGTCGGCCCACTTTCTGCAAGTCCGGACGACTATGAAGGCTAGTCAGTATGCCGAGTTGTTCGTGGATGAGATTGTCAAGCTTCATGGAGTTACTGTGGAGATCGTGTCTGATCGAGACGCGAAGTTCACTTGCAAGTTCTGGAAGACCCTGCACCGAGCCATGGGGACGAGGCTGGAGTTCAGTACAGCTTTTCATCCTCAGACAGATGGCCAGTCGGAGCGGACAATCCAGTACTTGTAGGACATATTGAGAGTTGTGGTCTTGGACCGTAGCCTAACCTGGGAGAGTGCCTTGCCTTTGGTCGAGCTGACTTACAACAATAGCTACCACTCCACGATCAAGATGGTCCCATTCGAGGCTTTGTATGGACGTAAGGTCCGAACACCCTTGTACTGGGATGAGGTCGGGGAGAGGAAGATCATGGGTCCGGAGTTCATTCTTAGAGCTGCGGAGAGTTGAGGCTATCCGGAAGCATATCCGGTCAGCCCAAGAGAGGCAGAAAGTCTATGCCGACCGGAAGAGGGATGAGCATGAGTATGTCGTCAGAGATCATGTCTTCCTGAAGGTTTCTCCTATGAAGGGCGTGATTCGCTTCGGGAAGAAGGGGAAACTTAGACCGCGTTATATTGGGCCATTCGAGATCCTTGCCCGAGTCGGGAATTTAGCTTATCGGCTGGCTTTACCATCTAACTTGTCGGGAGTGCATGACGTGTTTCACGTCTCTATGTTGCGGATATACGTACATGATCCCACTCACGTGGTGGACTTCGGCGAACTGCAGGTCGTGTGAGACCTTACCTACGAGGAGGTATCGGTAGCCATATTGGACCAGAAGGTCCATCAGTTGAGGAACCGGGCAGTGAGCTTGGTGAAGGTGCTTTGGAGCCGTCATGACGAGTCGGAGGCGACTTGGGAAAAGGAGGCCGAGCTTCGGAGGCGATATCCGAACTTTGAGTTTTGAGTTTTCCTTTGTATTTTAGTGCTTTATAGTTTTGTTTTCGAATTCCGAGGACGAAATTCTTTGTAAGGTGGATAGACTGTAATACCCCGTTCGATTGTGGATTATTTTGGTATAATTATTAATTATTGCTAATATTAATTGCCTTTATTATTATTATTATTATTA
>CACSLK010027624.1:12539757-12555406 GCA_902706635.1 Striga hermonthica | reverse complement strand
TAATTAGTTCAAACTTAGAATAATTACTTTTATTAATTACTGAATGGGATATTACAGGTAAGGCCTCCCAAATAGCCCCAGGGTCGAGCTGCTCGAAGTCGTCTTCGGCGATCTGCTCGCCAGCCTTCTGAAGGGCGAATCGAAAGCAATCCACCCCAAAATCTTGCACCTCTTTCAAAAAATGTGGTGACCGTGTGTAATCGGCCACCACTTGATCGCGATACTCTCGGAGGAAGAGCTGCCCAGTGGTGGTGCCCCACATCATCTGCCGGGCTCGAAGAGCAGCGGCATCAGCGTAGCGTTTGCATTGCTGAGCTTGGGCAGCCCGTTCCTTGGCCAATGTGGCTTCCATCGCGATTCGGGCGGCCTCTGCCTCCGCTCGAACACTTTCTGCCTGGGCCCGAGCAACTTCGGCCTGGGCCCGAGCAGCCTTCTCCTGCTCGAGAGTAGCCGCCATCTCCTTCAAGGCGGTCTCCTTTTCCGCCATAGCCACCTCCTTCACCGCGAGGGCGGCTTTTCTCTCTGCGAGAGCCTTATTTTTGTTCGAGAGCTCCTCATCGAGAGACTTGATTTTCACCTCGAACTCGGATTTTTGCTCGTCTTGCGTCTCGCGGAGCTTAGAATTATGAGTCAGGAGAGTCGAATTCTTGTCCTGCAAGTAGCAGATGTTTTTCTCTAGGCTCTTTATCGACTTCCCCGAACTGTCTCGGGCCTCTTTAGCCAAGGGGCAGAAAATCGACCAAACCCTATTGACACAAATGACAAAATATCTCAATACATGGATCGACGAAAGAAAGCAAGAAGGACCAATGTGGAAAGTAGGGATGAATAATACCTGAGCGAACCACTGCACAAGCTTATCGCCAACCTCGGGTAGCGTGACGATAGCTTTCTTGCGATCATCCTCGAGGAGGGCACCCTCGAGGCATTCGGCCACCTCATTCACAGAGGCGGACAGCAGAGAGGTCGACCTCGTGGCGAGAGGATTAGGAGGGAGCTGGCCAGCGCGCCCCCGCTTGCAACGGTCTCGCCCTGCTCAGTTCGAGGGCGTTTGCCCAAGGCTGACTTGCGTCCCCCGTCATCGCGATTGCCAGACTCGACCAGGGCTTTGGTCGACATGACGGGGATGGTTTTGGAAGATTGGTGGACGAGAGGCAGCTTCTCTTGGGTTTTGGTTTTGGATGAGGTGTTGCGCTCGGAGGCTTTATCGACAGTTTGGCCTCGAGAGTTATCTTTGGGATTGGAGGCTCCAGGACCTGTCTTCTGTGAGCGGTCATCCGGTTTCTGATGGCGGTCAGTGGCTTTCAGACGGTCGTCGGATTTGTGTGGATGGTCGACAGTTTTCGAGGAGGACGAGGACTTGGAGGTCGATTGGGAATCAGGTTTGTGCTGGGGGTTCTTCTCAGGAGGAAGTGAGGAAGATCGCCCCTGCGAGGTCTTGGAGGGATGTTGTTGTTGTGGTTGTGTTTGCTTTTGCAGTTGTTGTGGTGGTTGTTTCTGCTGTTGCTGTTGTTGAGTTTGCTGTGGCCCCGGTGGCGGGGGAGGGGGTAAGGGGGTCTCTCGTGGAGGCGACTGCGGTTGCAACTCTGGTCGAGACCCCGAGGAAGTGGTCGATCCCTCGGCCTGACCCCCGGTTGAACCAGAAGTACCTCCAGTCTTCTTTTTCAGAGGCACTTTCCTCAGAGGAATGTTGAAGCTGGGAGCCTCTGCACGAGCACATCAAGCAGAATAGAACCAACATTAGCACTTACTTCAACAAGAATAACAAATATATCACAACATTCAAAATGAACTGATCGGGAACTACCTGGGTCATCCTCAAGGCGAACAAGATCGAGAATCTCCTCGGTAGGGGGAGAAAGGGTTTTGTGGGTAAGAAGACCACAAGAATAGAGAAGATTCTCGTCTTTGAGAAGTTTTTCAGACGCAACGGTCTTGGAATTCCAAGTATGGATCCGTTGGTCGAAGAGGGGGTTTGCTTGAGGGGCCGAGGCTGCCTCTTTCGAAACATCCTTGACCCAAGGAATGGAAGGCCAAGGTAAAGGGACGTCAGGTCGAACGAAGATGAACTTATCACTCCACTTGGGAAGGTTGGAGGGGATGTCATTGATGAAGTGCGCACCATTGCGACTTTTCAAATAAAGACCCCGGCCCAGTTTAGAGGGGCAGTAACAATAATGGAAGAAATCTAGGTCGAATCGACCTAGACGGATGTGACAAAGGATGATGAAAGTGGTGATGAAACGGATGGCGTTAGGAGGAAGTTGATGCAAGGGAAGCGAGAACCACTCGCAGATGCGGAATATATCACGGTTCAAAAGAAAACGTAACCCGAGCTTAAACTGGACCTCGAAGAAAGGGTAACAGTCTTGCGGAGGATGATCATACCGGTAGGAGGGGGAAGATCTAATGAACACCCAACCAAGAGGTTGGCCGATTTTCTCGAGATCAAACCAGGGGTGAGAGAGAGGTAGAAGATGGTCGTTTGGAAGGTTTCTTGGTCGAGGACCGCTTGGGCGGAGAATTCGAAGAAAGAGGAACGGTCGAAGATGCGGGAAAAGTGGGCTGAGAAGAAATAGCTTCGTCTTCCTCTGGCTCATCCATTGAACCAAAGGCAGGTCGACGACGGCGGAGAGGGATATTATCCATAGTGTCGCCGGAGTTGGAAGAAGCAACACGAGCTACGAAGATACGGGTAGGGACAGTATCGCCGGGGCGAAGGATGGAGAGAGGAACGGCTTCAAGTGCGGAAGGCAAGATCTCAACCGAACCAGAGGAGGTGGTCGAGGTAGCAGGATCTGAAAACAAAAGAAGAGAGGAACAATATCAAAAAGAGAAATTTTGGCAAAAAAGGAGAAAGGTAAGAGGAGAAGGTTTTCAAAATTAGGGTTCCACGAAAGGGGCTATTTTGAAGAAAATGAACAGGGATTCAAAGAGAATTTCAAAGGGGAAGGGCGAAATCTACAACGATCAACAGACAAGCACAAAAATTCAATGGACAGATTCAAAACACTGAAACAGCAAACTTCAGATACCCAATTCGAAAAAGAAAAGAGAGAAAAAATTTCTCAAAACACAAAAGCCCAGATACAGGAAGTACAAAATCAGGAGAAAAACAACTTACTCATAATCACGGAGGAGAGAATTGGGAAAACTTGAAGATTGCAGGAAGAATCGCCGACGGAAGCTAGGATTTTTTGCAGAGAGAACTTTGAATGCAAAGGAATTTGGGAGAGATGAAGGTGGAAAAAGTCTGAAATTCTGCTAAGTACTGGTTTTATACCTTGGAGAGTTTAAGGGGTGAAAGAGGAGGACCGTGAGATTAAAGTTGGATCGTGCGGCGGAAAAATTAAATTACACGGTACTCCAAGTGGGAACGTTATACGAGGGGGCGCCATCATTAAAGTGTCTGACACACGCGAACAGGCGTGACGCGTGGCAAAAAAGCAGGAGCGACAGGAAGGACTTGAAACAGACGACTTTATTGCTGAAAATTAATGGGAAATTATTTGAAAACATGAGCGGGAAACCTATTGGCTGGTCGATATTGGATGACGAACCATCAAGGAAGTCGATAAATACCAATTCACTCTTAGATCGAGTCATCTAGACTCGACCAGAGTGGGGGGGGGGACTAGATGATATAGGATATTATATACTCAAGGATAAACCGGCCCACTTGGCCGGTCGAGGAGGCCAAACCGTAAGTAAGTCGAACCAAAGAGGCGGGAGGATTAACGCTCGAGCAGCTCTAAGCTCGACCAAAGAAGCAATCGAGCAACCCAACGCTCGACCAGACAAGCAATCGAGCAGTCCAATGCTTAGTCAGATACATAGGGCAGTCTATCATTCGATCAGATAAGTGATCGAGCAAGCTAGTCGATCCCAGCAGGGTGATCGCTTCGAGAAATTCATAATCGACCTAGTTATGGGCGCTTGTATCATAGACGCGCGTAGGAGCCTCTGACTGAAATCTCCAGAGAATATTTACCCCATGTGCTGGGGAAACACGTGTCAACAATGTATTAGGTGATGGTGATAACTACCTCTGACGACTCCCAACGTCCTGCGCCACCTCTGACATGTGTGCGGCGTGTCAGAGTACGGACGGGCAGCTTGGGCAGCCAGCTCACCTCATCCGGGCAGCTCTTAGGGCAGGTATCTCACCCTTATATAAAGGGGGTGAGCCTTTCTTCCAAAACACATTCTATTCATTCTCTCAATTCCAGTATACTCATACACATACTGACTTAAGCATCGGAGGCTCTTCACCGGACACAACCCCCGGTGTGAGAGTTATTTGCAGGTTTCTGGCGTTCTACCGGCGAGGACCAAGATCTATCCGTTCAAACCGGACCAGGACGCTTACACTTGCATTATCGTGATATTGAATAGATGTTGTGCGTGCTATCGAATCTTAGTTAGAAGTCGGATTTGTTTAGTTTTGTCGATATATTCGTTTGTTTAACCGTTCATGCTATCGTGTCTTAACGGGGATGATTGGAGCTTTCGTTTTTGTAAAAACGTGTATCATTATGTTGCTGTGATTATTTAGATTTGTTTAGGAGTGTCGATATCATTTTCGAGTTGTCATTTCATCGTTTGTTCGCTTTGTTTATAACATGAATGAGCTCCAAAAGTACTGCCCTGTTGTTCTGCTAAAATGACCCTCAAAAGTTCATAATATGAAGTTGAGTTCTTCTTATGAAATGATGTTTGTTTTTTTGGCTTTCTCTGAGATTTGGAATTTCGAAGTTTGGAGTTGATTGGATTTATTCTGAATTTTTTAAGTTAATCACGCATGCAGTTTTTATAAAACCTGGCAGTTTTGGTAACTAAGATGTTCGGCTAATTTTGATGATCCTAATATGGATATATGATATTGTGATCATCATGAAAAATGTAGTACATATCATAATCTTTCAGTGGGAGTTAAAATCATGTAATTTAAAATTTTGGTTGATTTTATATGATTTTTACAAGTAGGGGTTGTGCCCAGATTTTTAAAACATTAGCTGTGATTATTATCAGGATGTATGCTCTGAAATGAGGCCCTTAACATGGTCATTTGTAAAAATGATCTTCTTAAAACTTGTAACATTTCAAGTTAGTTTCTGTAGGTTTTGAGTTTGTATGGTTTAGAGTTTTATAACATGAGATACTGCTATTTTAGTGAACAACTGTAAATTGATAATAATTATATTGGCAGATTTCTTGACCTAAATGTTTGATGCTTAAACTCGGTTTTAAAGTTATTGTTGGCTTAAGTGATCAACATAAAAGTTGTAGATTTATGTGTTAGCTGCTCATTGGTTTTAGAATCACCTGAATAGCATATATATAGCTCCTGTTATCTTGGAAATGCTGAGGTATACAAGTTGTTCATTTTTATTTATGAACTACAGTCATATTTTGCGTCGTTGTTGAACTATGTGGCTAAGTTATATCACATGAGTGTAGTTGAGTGCTCGTGTGTTGGATAGTCTTTCATAGGACTATTTTGTGTAATGTAGGTGTGTGACGAGTTGTGTCTTGGCCTACCTTTTTCCCTCAAATTACTGTGATTTCGTCCTTCGGATACCAGGTGGGTTGTAATTGTAAAATTTGTTATGCTTTAATTAATTGTTTTTGCTGTGGTATGATCAAAGTATGCATGTGAACCATGTAGCCTTCGATGTGAGCTATATTGGCTGTCGAACGGTTATCCCCGTAGCTACAGAACGTACCTTCGGGTAGTCTCCTTTATTACTGTTGGCAGTCAGGGCGTGAGCCTTGGCTGGTGATCCTCGTATGTAAGGCCAAGGCGTGAGTTTTGGCATTCGGGGTGGATTATTGCTCCTGCTGGCCGGGCACTCGTTGTAAGGCCTTCGAGGAAGGCGTTCGGTATATAGCTCGGCAGTAGTCTATTGTCATATAGGTGTGCACATGAGACCATTATTGATTATTGATAGGAGATGGGACAATTATTGATTCGTATACATGCTGCGACCATACTTAAATTGTTATTGCATAGCGGTGAGCACCTCGATTTTCCTATTGTGCTCATCCCCACCTTCTCTTCATGGATGCAGGTTAGTTAAGCGGGCACGGCGGAAGGGACGCGAGTGGTGGTCTTTAAATTTGATTAAATGCTTCCGCCTTAAAAACTGAATTTGAATATTATTGCATTATTGATTATTATTTTTCACTAGTACTGGATTATTGAATGATTGATAGGGATTATTTTCCCTAAGATTTATTATTAGATTGGCATTATTGAGATATTAATATGGATTATGAGTATTGATTATTGCCGAGTATTGAGAATGTGTTTAGTATTGATTATTGTTTTGAAAATAAGTAGCGCCTCAAATATTGGTTTTGAAATAAATTCGAAAAATTTATCCCGGATTTTAGCAAATAAAAGTGGGGCGTTACAACTTTCATTAAGAATTTTCATACGGTCATGTTCAATGAACTTGTTCTCTAACAAGCACCCACATATATGTATTTTCGTCCCACGCTAATGTTGATGGAATGCAACATTCTTATATAATAAGCATACATACTATGTGCAAGTCTTTTTCGGATTTATTCGATATCCCATCTCGAAACATCCAACGACTTGGAACTGTATTTAAGATCACATCTATCAATATATGTTCCATGATAACCAATTCTATACGCAACCATATCTTATAGCTATAAGCGATCTAGGGACTTTATCTTAAGTACAAATATAAGATAAATGCTTACTCTTAAAATAAAGTAATGCCTTATTTTTTAATATAATTCCAATAGATTGTATTTACAAGTAGAATACATCCAATCCGATTGGAACGCGGGGTATACTACTCTAACAATCTCCCACTTGTCCTAGTTCCAATCACTCATGTATCTTAGACCCAGCTTCTCAAGATGTCGTTCGAACACTTTCTGTGATAAAGGCTTAGTTAAGGGGTCTGCTATATTTTCTGCTGAGTCGACTCGCTCCATTATGACGTCTCCTCTACCAATGATTTCTCTAATCAAATGGTATCGTCTCATAATGTGTTTGAATTTTTGATGAGATCTTGGTTCCTTTGCTTGCGCAATAGCCCCATTGTTATCACAATAAATCGTTATTGGATCAACAACAGATGGTACTACACCCAACCCTTGGATGAAGTTCTTTATCCAAACAGCTTCCTTTGCAGCATCAGATGCAGCAATATATTCAGCCTCTATTGTAGAGTCAGCAATCGTTTCTTGTTTGGAACTTTTCCAACTAACTGCTGCTCCATTCAGAGTGAATAAGTATCCAGACATGGATTTATAGTCGTCTTTATTGGACTGAAAACCAGAATCTGTAAAGCCTTCTAGTTTCAATTCTCCATTGCCGTATACCATAAAGATATCCTTAGTCCTTCGTAAGTACTTAAGAATCATCTTAACGGCTTTCCAGTGTTCTTCACCTGGATTAGACTGATATATGCTCGTTACACTAAGTGCATGAGCAACATCAGGTCTTGTACATAACATTGCATACATAATGCTACCAATAGCTGATGCATAATGTATATGATTCATCCGTTCTCTTTCTTCAGGTGTCTTTGGAGACATCGTTTTAGAAAGTGAAACCCCATGACTCATTGGAATATATCCACGTTTGGATTCTTCCATACTAAACCTTTTTAGTCCCTTATTTATGTACGTAGACTGCCTATCATCCTTTTAAATCTATCTCTATAGATTTTTATCCCTAGGATAAAAGATACTTCTCTCAAATCTTTCATGGAGAACTGTTTAGACAACCATGTCCGTGTTGATTGTAACATTCCTATATCATTCCCAATGAGTAGGATGTCATCAACATAGAGAACAACAAATGCAACTGCATTCCCACTAACCTTCTTATAAACACATGGTTCATCCGGATTCTTATGAAAATCAAACGTTTTGATTGTTTCATCAAACCGAATGTTCCAACTCCTCAAAGCTTGTTTAAGTCCATAAATGGACCTTTGAAGCTTACAAACTATTTGTTCTCTCCCACTGGATATAAAACCCTGCAGTTGTTTCATATAAATGTCATCCTTAATGTTTCCATTAAGAAAAGCAGTTTTCACATCCATTTACCATATCTCGTAGTCATAATACGCAGCTATGGCTAGCAATATCCGAATAGATTTAAGCATTGCTACTGGTGAAAAAGTTTCCTCATAATCAACACCTTGTTTTTTAGTATAACCTTTAGCAACCAGTCTTGTTTTAAAAGTATTAACTTCTCCATCTACACCACGTTTTCGTTTGTAAACCCATTTACAACCTATGGGTACTATACCCTGTGGTGGATCAACCAAAGTCCATACTTCGTTTGAATACATGGAGTCTATCTCGGATTGCATAGCTTCTTGCCATTTATCTGAGTCAATGTCTGACATTGCCTCATCATAGCTTATTGGATCATTATCCAAAAGGAGTCCCTCTTCATTGTTCTCTAACAATAGGTATAGCCTCTCAGGTGCCCTAGAATTCCTTTCAGATCTCCGAAGAGATTGTGTTACAGATGGTCCAGTCTCTACTGGTATGTTATTTGTGGCATATTGTGGAATTTCCTGTGGTTCTTCATTAAGTTCTATGACTCCGCTATTCTTTGAGAGAAACTCTTCCTCTAAGAAAATAACATTCCTCGAAAAAAACACCTTTTGTTCAGAGGGGTCATAGAAATAGTATCCAATAGACTCTTTTGGATACCCCACAAATTTACATAAGATGGATCTCATATCCAACTTACCTCCCACTAACTGCTTCACATAAGCATTACAACCCCATACTTTCATATACTTGTACGAGGGTGTTTTGCCACACCATATCTCATAAGGTGTGTTGGATACAGCTTTACTCGGCACTCTATTCAAAATATGTGATGTTGTTTCTAAGGCATTGCCCCAGAATGAAAGAGGTAAACTTGTGGAACTCATCATTGATCGAACCATGTCCAACAATGTTGGATTCCTTCTTTCTGAAACCCCATTTAGTTGTGGAGTTCCAGGAGGTGTCCATAGTGAAATAATCCCATTATCTCTTAAATAATCAAGAAACTCATTGGTCAAATATTCACCTCCTCAATCTGATCGAAGAACTTTTATACTACGACCAATTTGTTTCTCCACTTCACTTCTGAATTCTTTGAACTTTTCAAATACTTCAGATTTGTACCTTAATAGGTATACATAACCATACCTTGAATAATCATCAGTAAATGTTATGAAATATTGGTAGTTCCCCTTGGCACTAACATTTAGTGGTCCACATACATCTGTATGGATCAAATCCAACAGACCTTTAGCTCGCTCCACTTGTCCAACAAATGGTGATTTTGTCCTTTTACCTTTAAGACATGACTCACAAGTAGGCAACCTTTCCTCTCCCCTATAGTCGAGTTTTGGTCCCAATTTGTGAATTCTCTTTTCAGATATATGACCTAATCGAGCATGCCAAATTGTGAACGAACTATGATTATCTAATTTTCTTTTATTTTGTTGAATAGTTAGGATGGGACTTTGTGGTGTAATGGTATATAACCCATTTGTCAAATTTCTGGAATATATAAAAGTTGTATCTTTGAAAATGGAACATCTTCCATTCTCAATAACAAACTTAAAACCTTCTCTATCCATTACTGGAATAGAAATAATGTTTCTTATAACATCCGGAACATACAAACAATTTGTAAGACAAATTTTTACATCATTATTTAAAGCTAGATAAACAATCCCAATTGCTTTGGCAGCAACTTTTGCCCCATTGCCCATCCTTAAGATTGTTTCTTCATTTTCTAGGTTATTACTTCTTGCCATCATTTGCAAATCATTGCAAATATGTGAGCCACAGCCGGTATCCAATACCCAAGAAGAATTGTTAACTGATAAGTAAACTTCAACAAAATAAATGCCTAAACTTTTCAGGCTTGCAAGATACTCCTTGCAGTTCCTCTTCCAATGCCCAGTTTTACCACAATGATAACATTTATTAAAATTAGGTTCAGTTAATTTGTTTTGCTCAAGAATACTTGCAATTGGATTTTTAGCCATTTTAGTAGACTGATCTACAAAAACACCAAAAGAAGCAGAAAATAATTAGACTATGGAATTTATATTCAATTAATATTAGGTCCTTAATATTAAATATCTCACACTATTTTAATTAAAACCCCATTTTAATTATGAAAATCTAATTTTCATAGTGGACTTGAAGTCCAATAAAATTATTCCATATCCTAATTTTATGAGTACTCATGAAACAATTATATCGGTAGTCAACTTTTGACAATTGTATCACTATACAACCTTCAAGATGTTTTGCCTCACTTTTCCTTATATACCTCAATTTTATGACCGTATATATTACTAAGTGTCAAATCAAACCCATCAAACATTCATGATAATGGTCCACCAGAATATCCCACGACTCATGGTCAACATAAAGAGGAATCCACCTCACGAGTATCACTATACTTAGTAGGGATCACAGTTTTCGACACAAAACAACCCGACGACTCATGGTCGGTGATAAAGCATCGTAGCATCTCATGTCGTCTACTTTTGATGGAAGACCTGGATTAATAAGTTCCAACTTATTTTTATCCATTAATGATTTGATATAGAATTAATCAAATTAATTCTTTAGGGTTCCTTAGATCTCATCAATTACCATCTTTACGTGTGTTTATCTACTGCATTATTCATCGCATGAATCACAAGCATATATAAACCTAACATACATCTAATTCATGCATACGGTGGGATGATCATGACCTTGCCTATACGACCCATTCGAGCCAAAATGGGTTTATGCCTATGTACGTGATAAAACAAATAAATAGAACTACTTCTATTACAATTTATTTTATCTACCCGTACAAGCACAGGCCTTCATAATTTACAACATGTAAAATTACCCACACAGGCATGAGCCTTTTGCATCGAACGATCTCCACCTTGATCTAATCTTTTAACGATACAAAAATTTAAAATTTTACAAATCATAAGTCAAGAGACTTGCAGGTCTCGATAAATTACATTTATTCCATCATATCAAATAAAAATGCGATTATTCAATCATTAAGAATAAAAGGCTCATGATCATCCCTAAATTAACCATTCATCATATGAATTCAACCATATAAATTCACCAATTTAATATGTTGATTTAGTAATGACTCATATTTAGTCAAAACGGCTCGTTTACGATCACAGAAACAGTCACACGACTCGTGTAACAAGTCACACGACTCATGCGACAAGTCACACGACTCGTGTGACTAACTCACACGACTCGTGTGACAAATGCGAGAGTGACATTGAAAAATCTGGGAAAAATTTTATGTCAAACGACTCGTGTCACACCTCACACGACTCGTGTGAGGTGACACGACTAGTCACACGACTCGTGTGACTCCTCACACGGGTCGTGTGACCCCACACGACTGGTCACACGAGTCGTGTCATCCTGCTCGACTCGTGTTTTCGAATACTGTATTCGATTTTTAGTCCAGTTCGTGTTTTTAACAATTTTTCAAATCAAAATCTGATTTTAAAGATGCAAATTGTAACGTGGCTCTGATACCACTGTTGGGTTCGTGATACCGTACGGAACAGAGTATGCAGCGGAATTTAAAAATTTTATAAGTATTTATCTCATAAATACTTATTCCGTACATAAGTATAACGAGATCACAAATAAGCATCATTTAAAATTAAGTAACTTTTACTAATTTTGATTTGATATGATAATTTCACAAATTACCTTTTATCTTGAACTCCTTCAAAATCGACGATGATTGAGGAAATCAATTTCCGGTTGAATCTCGTCTCACTTTAGGAATCCAAATGTCTTCCCTCTAATATAGTCCACCTTTTGAAATCCAACACCGATATCTCTTTCTTCGCTAGTAGAAAAATATCGGTTTCGATATAGGAATATTAAAAGGATTTAATTGGGAGATAAAATATTATTTTAATATAATTTAAGAACTCTTTCTTTTTATTTAGAAGAACTTTTCTTCTTTCTCTCTCTTTTCAACTCTTGAAAAAATTTCTCAAAATGACACCTATTTATACTAAACATTTTAGTATAAAATAATCATTATTTGGTAATTATTTATTTTAAATAAAATCAGATTTTATTTAAATAATCATACCAAATATTGACTTTAATTAATAATGTGTAGTGGTTCATAACCACCATCAACCACCATTATTTTGTCTCTTCATTATTTTTAATCTTTGATCATATTAAAGATAAAATAATAAAACAATATTTTCAAAAATATTTTTCAACATAATATTTTTATCTTAATTATAATATTATTCTCTTTATAATAATCATATTATTATTTTGGATTTGAATTTTAAAATCCAACTATTCATTTAGTAATTAAATTCTTAATTAATATCCAAAATCCAATTAATCAATCCAGTTGATTAATTTATAATAATCCTTTCATTGATATCTAATTCATAATTAGATAATTAATTAAATAATCATATTATTTAATTAATCTTTATCAATTAATTCTAACTCTTTAGAAATATCATTTTAAATCTCTTTACTTCAGATGGCAGCAGAGGAGGAGATTCAATCCTTCACCTGATACCTCAAACTGTAACAACCGAGATGAATGAAGCTCTTGTGAAACAAGTGTCAGAGGAAGAAGTTAAATCTGCTTTATTTCAATTACCTTCTGATAAAGCACCGGGGGAAGAAGGCATGACCTCAACCTTCCATCAGCATTTTTGGGATCTGATAAAACATGATCTTCTGAGTGCTATTCAAAGTTTCTTTCAAACAGGTACACTTCTCAAATACTGGAATCACACAGTCCTTTCTCTAATCCCTAAGTGTTTGAATCCTGAAACTATGAGTCAATTTAGGCCAATAAGCCTTTGCACTGTGGTTTACAAAGTCATTTCCAAAGTTTTAGCTCAGAGATTGAAGGTTTGCCTCCCATATTGCATAAGTGACTTCCAATCTGCATTTGTTGAGGGAAGACAGCTGATGGATAATGTGATTGTTGCCCAAGAGGCTTTTCACTTTTTAAACAGGCACTCCTCTGGATCTAATTTTTTCATGGCCCTCAAACTGGATTTGATTAAAGCGTTTGATAGAGTTGAGTGGAGATGTGTGCATGATATTATGATACAGATGGGCTTTCACAGAGACTTTGTCAAATGGATTATGACTTGTATCTCAACTACATCATTCTCCTTCAAAATCAATGGAACTGTAAGCAGTTATGTCACTCCTTCTCGTGGCATAAGACAAGGAGATCCACTATCTCCTTATCTCTTTATAATAGTAGCTGAGCTGCTTACTGCCTTAATTCTTCATTCAGTTGCATCTGATCAGCTTAAAGGCCTAAGGCTCTCCAGGAATGGTCCCTTGCTTACTCACCTTCTGTTTGCTGATGACTCTATCTTCTTTTGCAAAGCAGGCTCTGATCAAGCAGGCACTCTAATGAACTTGCTTGAAAAATATAGACTCTTCACTGGCCAAGCAGTTAATATGAACAAATCAGCAGTTTTTTTCAGCAGAAATACTCCTTTGCCACTCCAGAATTCTATTTGTTCTACTCTCAATGGAATAACAGCCCATAGATCCACCAGATACTTGGGACTGCCATTGGGAATTGGAAAATCCAAAAAGGAAGTATTTATTACCTACTTCTTTCTGTCAAAAGCAAACTGCAAAGCTGGAAGTCCAAACTTTTAAGCCCAGCTGGGAAGGAAGTGCTCCTCAAATCAGTTGCTCAAGCTTTACCTATTTTCACTATGTCATGTTTCAAATTGCCAGTTACCCTTTGTGCCGAAATTTCACAACTTTGTGCTAACTACTGGTGGCAAACAAATGATCAAACACAGGGAATTCATTGGAAGAAGTGGAATAACCTGTCTCTGCCTAAAGAAAATGGAGGTTTGGGTTTTTTGGATCTGCAACTCTTCAATCAAGCACTAATTTGTAAGCAGCTCTGGAGAATAGCATCAAACCCAGAGCTTCTTGTGAGTAGATTATTGAAAGATAGATATTTCCCTCACACAGCCATCACTCATGCCACCAAATCTCAGAAAGGATCCTGGATGTGGAACTCATGGATGCAGGTGATCCCTTTTTTTTGCTAAGTGGTTGAAGACTGAGATTAGAAATGGAATGTCTACTCAAATTGCAGATTCTAATTGGGTGCCAAAGCTCTCAAAACCATCCCCCACTCTATTGCCAATTGCTAGAGGACACCTCATATGGGTTAAGGATCTGCTGAACTCAGATGGAGCTTCTTGGAATGAATGGCTTGTTAAGCAAGTCTTTGATAACAATGACAGTGAAGCAATTTTAAGCATTTCATCCCTACATCCTGACAGGCCAGATAGGCTTCATTGGGGGCTTGATAAAAAAGGACAGTTTACAGTGTCCAGTGCCTATAAGCAATTGTCTAGCATTAAACTTGCTCAGCTAGACTTCCCTGAGAGTAGCTCCAGTTCAAAAATTTCAAAAGCAGTGCAATGCAAACTTTGGAAAGTTAAAGTTGCTGGAAAACTCAAACACTTCCTCTGGAAGTGCATCACAGGTACATTACCAGTTGCTAGTTTGCTTAAAAAGAGGAAGTTAAACATTGATCACATTTGTTCTGTGTGTGGAGACTCTTCTGAAACTATTGAACATGCACTACTGAATTGTACAAGAACAAAAAGAGTCTGAGACCTTTCTCCAGTGTCATGGGATGGAATTGCTGACTGCACTGATTCTTTCAAATTGTGGTGGTTCAAGATATGCTCCCTTGATCATTCTGAAGTTGCCGAAGCTAGAATTCAGCTATCCACATAAATTCTTTGGTGGCTTTGGAAGTCAAGGAACTTGTGGGTATTTCAAAAATCCATGATGCCTGCAGTAGCTGTGGTAAAGGTGGCTCATTCAGACTGGACACACTTCACCTCAGCTTTAGGACTGCTGGCTTGATTTGTCTGTATTTAGTCTTTTGCTTGTTCTTCATTTTTGGAGTTCAGCTCCCTTTCTAGGCTTTTAGCAGTAGAAGGAGGTTGTTCTTTGGATTTTATGTCTTTTTCAGTTTTTTTCCTCTTGTTGAGGTTCTAGACCATCTAGGATGTGTCTCTCACTTTTTATTTTCGTATTGCCATTGTACTCTGAACAATGTATTAGGACTATGTCCTCGTTGAGTTTTTATGATATTATCTCTGTCGTTTCGGGAAAAAAAAACTTGTTTTCATTCAAAACATGGTGTGACCTTTTAGGTTCACTATTAATACTAGTAGTGGGCTTACAACTCTTTGTAATTTGAGTTAATCTTATTAACTCTTATTCATGAATTAACTCCTTAATTCAAGAACCCACATATCATGGGAACATCTAGCAAGTAGCATGAAAGTGAAAGTTAGTGAGAATTGAGGAGGTGAAGAGTACTGGACGACAATCAGCTACACCGCAAGCTTAGCACACACGCACCGCACGCTACACCGCCGAGAACTTCGCACACACGTACGGACGCGTCGGGTACCTAGTGTTCCGAGAAGTTCAGTGTGAGCAGGCGAATTAGTGAAGAGGTAATTTTGTTACCTTGAGTTATTCATGTTATAGGCATGTTAGCTTTGAATTATGCGTGGTCATGGCACGGCTT
>CACSLK010027624.1:12512820-12524161 GCA_902706635.1 Striga hermonthica | reverse complement strand
GGCAGGCCGCTGGCCGAGCCAACATCGACTGCCCGGTTCAGCCGACCGGCAGTCCGGTCCAGACCGGTTCAGACCGGCTGGACCGGTTCAGTCTGTATTTTATAGTTTCAGCCCCGGTTCTTGATTTCAGTGTCATTTTCAGTTAAAAATTCTGCTTTCAGTTCAGTTCAATAAATTCATGTCTGATCAGTTCATGTCAGATCAGTTCCTGTTATACCGGTTAAGTCCAAATATTATGTCACGTTCAATAGAGCACCTTAACATAATTAATCAGTTAATTTATCAGTCTGAGCATAGTCAGTAGTAATTGTTTATATTATATTTCAGTTTGATCAGGCATCAGCACTACTTTCAGTTTCACGGATCAGATGGGGACTCAGACTAAGTACTACATTGATTATAATTACGCTACCATGTTTGAGGTATGTATTATCAGTATCCGCTCGGAATGGTCACCGGTCCATTCTGGGTTCTAGTGGCCTTAATCTGCCCACTAGAGTGTGCACATGGTGTCCGACATTAGTTTGTGTCGGCAGATGAGGTAACGGTCATGGTTCACGTTCACGTGATGATATCAGATTCATGTTCATGTTATTACTGGTTTCATGTTCAGGTTATGTATATGCCAGGATCAAGATATTGTTATTATATTCACTGTTTACTTTAGTATGAGTTTCCATGGAGCACAATGTTATAGTGCTCACGACCCACTTTTATCATGTTTTCAGGTCAGGATGTCGGGCCGGGGGTGTGAGATGACGGATGGTTTAGGACTTTTGTGCTTATGACTGTATATATTTTGATGATGCTACGTTTCCGCTGATTTTGATGTTTGACGAACTTATCTTTTTGATCAGACTTTCAAAAAATTAATGCTTTCAGTAAACCGTAGATTTTGATAAAAATTATAATAATGGTTTTTCAGAATAAGTCACGTTTTCCGGTTAGCACCCCGAATCAGTTTTCGCAAATCAAAAGATTTTATGTTTAAAAAGACTTACGCACTCTGATTTCACGATAAGGCGGGGTGTTACAATGAATCTAGTATTAAGTGAATAGCGAGTAAACCTATTTCAATTACAAGTCCATATATGTAAAATCCTTTTGACATCCAATTTCCCGATTAAATCTTGGGTATGAATTTATAAGTCGAAACCCAATTGATTTAATAACTATGATTCTATTTCAAATATAGTAATTCATTTATGAATCTCTATTCATCCCGCCTTGGCCAAGGACTTTGAATTACTAACTATGAAATACATAGGAAATTCACTTATCTCATCAGTGTCAAATCCTTTGTTGGCCACTGACAAACTTCCATAGATATTATTATAATACCCAAAATATCCCTTTATACGATTGTGCTAGCAATCAAAAGGATAAATCAAAGTGAAATATAATATGCACAAAGTTACCATCGTGCCTCAAGTCTAAGGATTAATCATGTACTGTTGTAACATGAAAATTCTTATTCGACATGAAACTTTCATTAAGAATTTTCGTACGGTCATGTTTAGTGAACTGTTCTCTAACAAGCACCCACATATATGTATTTGCGTCCCACGCTAATGTTGATGGAATGCAACATTCTTATATAATAAGCATACATACTATGTGCATTTCTTTTTCGGATTTATTCGATATCCCATCTCGAAACATCCAACGACTTGGAACTGTATTTAAGATCACAACTTTCAATATATGTTCCATGATCACCATCTCTATACGCAACCATATCTTATAGCTATAAGTGATCTAAGGGCTTTATCTTAAGTACAAATATATGATAAATGCTTACTCTTAAAATAAAGTAATGCATTATTATTTAATATAATTCCAATAGGTTGTATTTACAAGTAGAATACATCCAATCCGATTGGAACGCCGGGTATACTACTCTAACACCACCCAGCCCGAGGGCATTAGTCATGGTGGGTTTTGGTCTTCACACTTGCCCACCCGCGAGGAATGTTCTAAACAGAAGGCCACCCAGCCCGAGGGCGTGAGTAATCGTCCAACCTGCCCACCCCAAGGGATGTTTTAAACAAGCGACCACCCAGCCCGAGGGCCTTAGTCATGGTGGATTTTGGTCTTTACACTTGCCCGCGAGGAATGTTCTAAACAGGAGGCCACCCAGCCCGAGGGCGTGAGTAATCGACCAACCTGCCCATCCCAAGGGATGTTCTAAACAAGCGACCACCCAGCCCGAGGGCCTTAGTCATGGTGGGTTTTAGTCTTCACACTTGTCCACCCGCGAGGAATGTTCTAAACAGGAGGCCACCCAGCCCGAGGGCGTGAGTAATCGACCAACCTGCCCACTCCAAGGGATGTTCTAAACAAGCGACCACCCAGCCCGAGGGCCTTAGTCATGGTGGATATTGATCTTCACACTTGCCCACCCGCGAGGAATGTTCTACATAGGAGGCCACCCAGCCCGAGGGCGTGAGTAATCGACCAACCTGCCCACCCCAAGGGATGTTCTAAACAAGCGACCACCCAGCCTGAGGGCCTTAGTCATGGTGGGTTTTAGTCTTCATACTTTTCCACCCGCGAGGAATGTTCTAAACAAGAGGCCACCCAGCCCGAGGGCGTGAGTAATCGACCAACCTGCCCACCCCAAGGGATGTTATAAACAAACGACCACCCAGCCCGAGGGCCTTAGTCATGGTGGGTTTCGGTCTTCGCACTTGCCCACCTGCGAGGAATGTTCTAAACAGGAGGCCACCCAGCCCAAGGGCGTGAGGAATCGACCAACCTGCCCACCCCAAGGGATGTTCTAAACAAGCGACCACCCAGCCCGAGGGCCTTAGTCATGGTGGATTTTGGTCTTCACACTTGCCACCCGCGAGGAGTGTTCTAAACAGGAGGTCACCCAGCCCGAGGGCAGGAGTAATCGATCAACCTGCCCATCCCAAGGGATGTTCTAAACAAGCGACCACCCAGCCCGAGGGCCTTAGTCATGGTGGATTTTGGTCTTCACACTTGCCCACCCACGAGGAATGTTCTAAACAGGAGGCCACCCAGCCCGAGGGCGTGAGTAATCGACCAATCTGCCCACCTCAAGGGATGTTATAAACAAGCAACCACCCAGCCCGAGGGCCTTAGTCACGGTGGGTTTTGGTCTTCACGCTTGCCCAACCGCGAGGAGTGTTCTAAACAGGAGGTCACCCAGCCCGAGGGCGTGAGTAATCGACCAACCTGTCCACTCTAAGGGATGTTCTAAACAAGCGACCACCCAGCCCGAGGGCCTTAGTCATGGTGGGTTTCATTCTTCACACTTTCCCACTCGCGAGGAATGTTCTAAACAGGAGGCCACCCAGTTTGAGGGCGTGAGTAATCGACCAACCTGCCCACCCCAAGGGATGTTCTAAACAAGCGACCACCCAGCTCGAGGGCCTTAGTCATGGTGGATTTTGGTCTTCACGCTTGCCCACCCGCGAGGAGTGTTCTAAACAAGAGGTCACCCAGCCCGAGGGCGTGAGTAATCGACCAACCTGCCCACCCCAAGGGATGTTCTAAACAAGCGACCACCCAGCCCGAGGGCCTTAGTCATGGTGGGTTTTGGTATTCACACTTGCCCACCCGCGAGGAATGTTCTAAACAGGAGGCCACCCAGCCCGAGGGCGTGAGTAATCGACCAACCTGCCCACCCCAAGTGATGTTCTAAACAAGCGACCACCTAGCTCGAGGGCCTTAGTCATGGTGGGTTTTAGTCTTCACACTTGCCCACCCGTGAGGAATGTTCTAAACAGGAGGCCACCCAGCCCGAGGGCGTGAGTAATCGACCAACCTGCCCACCCCAAAGAATGTTCTAAACAAGCGACGTCCAAGCTAGACCACATCATATTCTTCCTGTCACCCAACCATACCAATATTCCAAGCATAAGAAAATGTGCAATACAACAAGTGGTATGAAAGGATTACTGAAATTCATTAACTTTCTCAAGCAAGTTTTGCTAATTACAACTTTGTACGCACTTCCCGGATTTCTTTGCAAAAGTAAAGAAAAGAAAAGATCTACACGTAATATTTTTTCAGATTAACTATGTTCCATGACCTGGCAAGCAATTGGCCTTCTGCATCCTTTAGCGAGTACGCTCCTCCTGCGTGCACTCGCTCGGCCAAGTATGGTCCCTTTCAGTTCGGCTCTAGTTTTCCCACATGCTTGAGCACGTAGACACGTTTCCACACCAGGTCCCCTACTTGGAGTCTGCGAATTTTCACCTTTTTGTCATGAGCGGCTCGCATCCTCTGCTTGTATGCCTCCACCCTGATTGCTGCTCTTCCATGCAGCTCCTCAATAGTATCCAAGGCCGCCATCATTAGATCCTCGTTCTGCTCAGCATTGTATGTGCTCGACCTCTGGGATGATAGTTCGACCTTGACCGGCAGCAAGGCTTCCATTCCATAAGCTAAACTGAAGGGAGCTTCTCTTGTTTTCGACCTCGGGGTTGTGCGATACGCCCAAAGTACCAAGATCAACTCGTCGACCCATTCCCTCGAGGCTTTTTCCAGCTTTTTTTTTAGCCCATTCAGTATAATTCGGTTGGTTACTTCAACCTGGCCATTGTATTGCAGATGAGCAACGGAAGCAAAGTGTTGCTCAATTTTCATGTCTTCACACCACGCTCGAATCCGCTTGCCATTGAACTGAGTACCATTGTCGGAAATCAACACTTTGGGCACGCCAAACCTGCAGCAAATGTTGTTGTATAGAAATTTATTTACTTTCTCCTCCGTGATCTTCGCCAAGGGCTCGGCCTCTACCCACTTTGTGAAATAATCTACCGCCACTATCAAGAACTTCCTCTGCCCCGTCCCCTGAGGCATCGGCCCCACCAGGTCGATACCCCACTGGGCGAATGGTATAGGGGCACTCATCGTTGTCATTGCTTTTGCCGGTTGATGAATAAGGGAGCCATGCTTTTGGAATAGTAAGCATTTCTTCACCATCACCTTCGCATCCTCCCTCATTGTCGGCCAGTAATATCCTGCCCTCAAAATCTTTGCAACCAAGGCTCCGGACTTACTATGGTCACTGCAGAATCCTTCGTGCATTTCTCTCAGCACATATCGACCTTCCCCCTTAGTAACACAACGCAAATGCGGTCCCGCGTACGACCGTTTGTAAAGAATGCCTCCGTGCTCCAAAAATCTCCTCACCACTTTGTTACTCTAAGATCGGGGCCCTCCAATCCTCCACTTCCTCAATCTCCGCCACTTCCGCTTCGACCACACTCTTTTCGAGATACAATAGAGTGACACTTCTGCTCTTACAATCCACCACGCTTTGAGCGATTTTCGATAACAGGTCTGCCCGACCATTTTCTCCTCGGGGAATTTGTATTAGCTCGAATGAGTCAAACTCCTCTTTCAACTTCTTCATCTCATCTACATACTTCTGCATCTGTTCCTCCTTAACTTCAAACCCCTCTTGAAACTGCCCGACCACCAGTTGAGAATCATAATGCACTTGTACTTTTCGGGCTTCTCCCGCTTTGGCTAAACTCAAGCCTTTGATTACTGCCTCATATTCGGCCTCGTTGTTGGATATCTAGAACCCTACTTTAGCCGCAAATTCCAAGTAATCGCCCTTAGGAGAGACAAGGACAATTCCCAATCCTACCCCACTTCGTGCCACAGATCCGTCCACAAACAACAGCCATATTCCTCCTGACTCCTCCTCAACTTTTGTGCCTTCCTGGATGAAATCGGCCAACACCTGTGCCTTTATGGCCCTCCTCGGCTCATACAACAGAGAATATTCACTCAACTCGACCGCCCATTTCACCAATCGACCATAGATCGATGGTCGGCCATGTGTTTCTCCCAGCGGCATATTTGTTCGCACCTTCACCTTATGGTACAAGAATAAGGTCTCAACTTTCGAGCAGTTACGACCATGGCCAAAGCACACTTCTCGATCTTCGAATATCTCATCTCTGCCCCCTGCATCACCCTACTCACATAATATATGGGAAATTGTGTTGCCCCTTCCTCCCGCAACAACACCAAACTTACAGCTCTCTCTCCAATAGAAATGTACAGCACCAGCTCCTCGCCCTGTATGGGTTTAGCCAATAAGGGAAGGTTGGCTAACACCCCTCGCAATTCCTAAAATGCCCTCTGCGCCTCCCCCATTCATTGAAATTCACACTCTTCTTCAATGTTTTAAACAACGGGCCACTTTTTTCCGCCACCTTCGATATGAAACGACTCAGCCCCGCGATTCGACCAGTCAAGATTTGTACTTCCTTAACATTCGCCGGCGACTGCATCTCCATCACTGCGCGCACTCTCTCCGGGTTTACCTCGATACCTCTCTTGGTCATCAAGTAACCCAAGAATTTTCCCGACTTTACTCCGAACAAACACTTAGCTGGATTCAACTTCATCCCGTACCTCCTCAAAGTCAAGAACGTTTCCTTCAAATCTCGCACATGGTCCATTTCTTCTTTGCTTTTCACTAACATATCGTCCACGTATACCTCCATGTTTCTCCCCAGCTGTTCTTTAAAAATTTTATCGACTAACCTTTGACGTGGCGCCCGCGTTTTTCAAGTCGAACGACATCACCACATAACAATAGGTTCCCCGACTCATCACAAAACTCACCCGTTTTCTATCTTCTTTTGCCAAGGGAATTTGGTGGTATCCCTGGGAGGCATCCATCAAGCTCAACAATTCACACCCAGCCGTCGAGTCGACCAACTGGTCGATTCTATGTAACGGGTACAGATCCTTCGGGCATGCTTTGTTCAGATCACGGAAGTCGATGCACATTCTCCACTTTCCCTCCGCCTTTGACACCATCACTGTATTTGATAACCATTCTGGTAACTGAATCTCCTTGATGTGCCCTGCTTTCAACAGCTTCTCAACCTCTTGCTCGATAATTTTATCCATCTCCGCTCCATGATGTCTCTTTTTTTGCCTAACCGGCCTCACGCTGAGGTCGATGTTCAACCGGTGTTCAATCACCACCGTATCTATTCCCGTCAACTCCTCCGTTGTATATGCGAAAGTATCTGCGAACTCTCTAACCAGGAAAATCAACCTCGATCGGATGGGCTCCTCCAGGTCCTTCCCAATTCTGAACTTCCTCTCCTCACATCCTTCGATCATGTGAACTTCCTCGACCTCCTCCCCTGGCCGGATATCCATCTTTTCTTTTTCCTTCTCCAATCTCTGCCTATCTTCTTTCAACCTCGACCCACCTGGTCGATTAACCTCCTCCTCTTTTGGCCTAGCCTGCTTCTTCGCTAGCTGTTTGTTGTTGCTCACCGTAGTTTGGTAGCAGCTCCTCGAGAAAAGTTGATCTCCAGCAATATCTCCAACGTTTTCTCCCACAGGATATTTGATCGTCATGTGGTACATGGATACGACCGCCTGGAATGCATTCAAGATTGTTCTCCCCATTATAATGTTGTAAGACGACTCAGCCCCGACGACCACAAACCTCACCATCCGAACTTTTCTCATCACCCTTGATCCCAGCGCCACGGGCAGACTGATCTTCGCCATCGGCATAACCTCTCCCCCGTTAAAGCCATATAATATCGTGGCCACTGGTTTCAACTCCATGTTCTATTCCTTATTAATCTGCACAAAACAATCATAGAACATCACGTCCACCGAACTCCCGGTATCAATGAACACCCTCTTCACATCAAATCCCGCCACCTCCACAGTAATCACCAGAGCGTCGTTGTGTGGCAAGACCACTCCCTCAGCATCCTCCGCCTTAAAACTTATCACCGGCATTCGAGCCGTAATCCCCACCTCCTCTCGCTTTCTTTTCATAGCTCGAGCATGCTCCTTCCTGGCGTGATTCGAGTCGCCATCCGTCGGCCCTCCAGAAATCATATAAATCGTCCCTCTCTTCAATGGGACTTCTCCTCCCTGACCTCCTTTATCTCCATCTCTCTTCGGCATCTTTCCTCGACCATCTCACCCATCTCTATCATCACCCTCCTCATCTCTATCACTTCTCTCCTCAGATTCCTCTCGACACCTTCTCCTTCCTTTTCTTTTCGTCCGATCATGATACACAAACTTTCAGGTGCCCTGCCCGAATTATCCTTTCAATTTCATCCTTCAAATGCCTACAGTTCTCCGTGGTATAGGTGTAATTTCTGTGGAAACGACAGTAGATATCCGACCTGGATCAAATCGGGCCTGTAAACCATTGTCTTCGGCCACGTCACATCCTCGCTCGACATCTTCTGCTCCATAGCCTCGAGCACCTTAGTCAAATATTTCCTCAAGGGTGTAAAATTATGATACCTCTATCTTTCGAACAACATCAGCCTCCTCTGCCATTCGTCCCTCTTCTCCCTTTTTGAATCTCGACTTTCTCTCCTGGGCGATGCTTTTTTTGGCCCACTTCCCTTGGGCGAACTCCTCCTTGGGGACCTTTCCCTTTGTGGGCTCTTCTCCTTCTTTGGCTTTGGTCGATCCCCTCTTCCAGTTTTGCAAACTCCACCTCCATCTCCTCCAAATTAATATATTTCCTGCAAAGCTTCAGAACGTCCTCATATGATCGAGCAGGGGTCTTTCCCAGGGAGGTTCGACAAGGCCCCGCTCAAAGACTCCGTATCAATCCTCCTGCTTTCACCTCATCCGACGCGGAGAGCACCTCCAAACATGTTGAATTATATCGAGCAACATACTTCCTCAACACTTAACAGACGATGCCAATAATGCAAGTGTGCACGTCCTGTTCCGGTATGGGGTAGATCGGTTCTTGCCCTCACTGGTAGAATGCCGGAAACCTGTAAATAACCCTCCGATGCTTAAGTCAGTATGTGTATGAGTATACTGAAGTGAATAATGGAAAAATTGTGTTAAGGGAGAAAGGCTCACCCCCTTTATGTAGGGGTGAGATGCCTGCCCTAATAGCTACCCGGATAAGGATGAGTTGGCTGCCCAAGCTTCCCGTCCGTACTCTGACATGCCGCGAAAATGTCAGAGGTGGCGCGGGGCATTGGGAGCTGTCACAGGTGGTTATCACTATCACCCAATACATTCTCGACACGTGTCCTCCTGCACATGGGGTAAATATTCTCCTGGAATTCGGTTGGAGGCTCTTACACGCGCCTGTGACTTAGGCCGATCTGTTGAGTGTTGAGTCCACGAGATGCTCGACTTGCTGAGGTCGATAAGGTTGATCGATCGTTTGTCTGGTCGAGCGATGGATTGGTCGACTGTTTGACTGGTCGACAAGTTATTTTGCTCGATCTTCTCATTGCCTGGCTCGATTCCTTCATGGTATGACTCCCCAAACCGGTTTAGCAGACCGGTTTATCTTGGAGTATATAACATCCTATATCACGCGCGATGCACGCCAGTGTCCCGCAGCATGTTCGCGATAGTGCCCAGTCGCGCGACAGCCAAAGCACACAGCGCTCGGCAGCGCCTCAGCTATGCTAGTGGCAGCCGGCAGCTTCATGTCGTGCCCAGTTCACGCAGCAACAACGCCCACGGCCTTAGCAGGCCGGTTGGTCAAGTCAGCAGCCAACCGCCCGGTCACAGCGGACCGGCAGTTCGGCCAGACCTCAGACCGGTTCGGCCCAAATTGAGTATTTAAGGTTCCGGTTCATGTTTATGTCCAAATTTCAGTTAATTTCTGGGTCCAGTCCAGTTCAGTAAATTCATGTCCGATCAGTTCCATGTTAAACCGGTTCCGATTATACTGGTTCAGTCCAAATATCATGTTCAGTTCTAGTAGAGCATCTTAACATATTAAACAACTATTTTTATCAGTCTGAGCATAGTATTTAGTAATTGTTTATATTATGTTTCAGTTTGATCAGGCTACGATTATCAGCACTACCTTTTTATTCAGACGGATCAGGTGGGGACTCAGACTGAGTATTACATTGATTATAATTACTCTACCATGTTTGAGGTATGTATTATCAGTATCCGCTCGGAATGGTCATCGGTCCATCTTGGGTTCTAGTGGCCTTAGTCTGCCCACTAGAGTGTGCACATGGTGTCCGGCATTTTTATGCTGGCAGATGTTCAAGTATCAGTCAGGTGATGATTATCACGATATCAGTATCAGATCATGCTTATTCAGTACCTGTTTCAGTTCAGTTCAGTTATATATGCCAGGATCATGTTATTCAATTATTTTCACTGTTTACTTTAGTATGAGTTCCTACGGAGCACAGTGGACTTTAGTGCTCACGCCCCACTTTTATTATGTTTTTCAGGTCATGGAGTCGGACCGGAGGTGTGAGATGGCGATCGGTTCAGGATCATGCTTATAAAGTTTGAATTATGCGGGAATTATGCTTATAAAGTTTGAATTAGGCACAGTAGTGTCGTTACTATCTCCCGTAGGGAGATTTACCTGTTTTACCGACGGTTTCCCCTTTGTTTTCACTGTTTGTTAAACTTAGCCCTTGATCCGATGACCCGTTATCAGACTGTTAGTCCGTTTTCTTAAAAACAAAAACGTCGGATTTAAAGTAAAATCATGTATTATGGTAGCACTCCGAATCAGTATTTCGCAACTTAAATTTTTTTATTTTGAAAAACTTTGCGAAAAACGCACTCTGATTTTCATGAAATAGCGGGGTGTTTCAATTTCAATTTTAATATGTTGACATAATGTTAAACTAATTAGTTGAATTAATAATGTGTTTTTTTATTACCATTACTAAATTTTAGGCTAATTATCAAAATTAAGAAAAAAATCTAGAATGTGTATCTTGAAAAAGACTAAAATGAATAGTCTTGAAAATAACAACAAAGCAGGCCATGAAAAATACCTGTTGTCGGAGAAAATAACATAAATTCAACCTACGTCCCGCTAAGACACAAAAACAATATATCACACGTTCAGGACATCCCTAAACCGGTTTAACATCTAAAACCAGACAAAGGGTGAACATCTAAATTACATTGGACCATGAGCCATGACCATGAAGCTGGAAGACATGAGTCACCACCTCCAAGTGCCAACTCGGCCGATGAATGAGTCGCAACCACAGCAGCAAGAAGTGGTCCTACTACTTAGGTTAGCTAATAGACATTATATTTACTCATATGCTTGGAAAGAAATGATTCAATGTGATTATCTTTTAATTTCCTTCTTTGTACTTCCACTTTTAAGAGATTGGACAGGAAGAGAAATTAATCTGAGAAAAAATTATTTGATATCAGTTATGGTATTTGAATTTGATAATAGGGAAAAAAAATCATCCTTTAGAATGAAATATTTACTAAAAAAAAATCTAGGTAAACCAATATATTACAAAAATAAACCAAATTACTTTTATTAATATATGTAATGAGGCCATTTTTTTTTTTTTTTTTTAAATAAAAA
>CACSLK010027624.1:12469487-12494789 GCA_902706635.1 Striga hermonthica | reverse complement strand
CTTATTTCATCATCTCATCCTATTTTCCCTCTGTAAAGGTTGAGATGATTTCGGATGTAACGAATTTTCTTTTTAATATAATGCTTATTGCACCGCTTTTATATCATCGCCTTCTTGTATCTTGTCGCTTTTCCGTTTAGTTATTTGGTTTTCTTATTTCGCCTTACTGTCTCCCCTCTAGCCCATCTTGCGAGCTGATCGAAGTCGAGCAACAGTCTCGACAGCTTCGTAGCTATCGAACTTAAGTTTTCGAGTCGCCCTCTCCCAACCCATCTTGCAAGCTGGTCGAAGTCGGGCAACAGTTTCGACAGCTCCGTAGCTGTTGACCTTACGTTTTCGAGTCGCCTTCTCCCAACCCATCTTGCGAGCTGGTCGAAGTCGAGAAACAGTTTCGATTTCCTTGGTTACTTATCATGTCTTGCTATCTGGGTCGAATATTTTCATTAATGATTATTCTTCCAGATGAGCCTGACATTGACATTCTCTTTTGAATTTCGAATTTCAAAAACCCCTACTAGTGACGCGCGTCCCATCAATAGATGACTCTTCGTATTCTGTGCTTCATCAGGATCGTTGGTTTTCTTGTTGATCTAACGGCTAACATCCATCCTCATCTCCTATAAATGCAATTGAACTTCTTCCTTAAACACTTTTCACCTCTTCCAAATTTTCTTTGCAACTTCCGGCGATCCAGCGATCCGAGCTTTTTTTTTCGGCGATTTTGTTCACAGTTCCGGCATCCTTTCAGACCGTCATGAGTAATATGTGTAAGTGCTCTACTTTCTCTACTATATTCTTTCTTTCTTTTATTTTCTGGTTTTTGGGTTTTTCTGGGCCCCTGTGTTCTTCGTGTTCTTCAACTTTTTTCTTGAAGGTTCTATGTTAGATCTTCGTATGCATACTCTCCTTTTAGGTTAACTGTTAGCGTGTGGCTGGGTTGCAGCGTGTAACCTTTTGTCGACCTTTATTATGTCAATTCTTATCGACACCCGTTTTCTTTCTTTTTACACTTTCCTTGGGTTGGCTTTATGTTGACTCACCGCCCTGTTTCCATCGAATCACACCATATTATTCTTCTTATTTCATATTATTGTCGACTTAGATGAGTCGACTGTGCTTTGTTTTAATTTTTTCTTGTCATGCCTGATCTTTGCTTTTGTTTTTTTTTTCCTCTAGCTTCCCATTCCGGCTCATCTTCTGACATGCTCGACAGACTGATTGATAGGGGCCTCAACCAATCTGACTCGGGTTCAGTTGAGATAACTGGTTATAGGATGGTCCATGTCTCTCCTCCCTCTTCATCGCGTGCTTCTACCCCCAAAGTCGACTGGGCTGAATATGATCAGGCCTTGTTGGATGGTGGTATTGTAGAAATAATGAGTCCTCGGGAAGGCTCTCCTCGCCTCGACTTAATTCCTCGAGGTATTCCTATTAGTTTGTTAGATATTCCCGTGTATAGTACAAGTCCTGTACCTGTTTCAATAATTACCCCTCTCGTCGATTCTCGAGAGGTTGTATCGATAGCCTGTCCTCTGGCCAAATTGGCCACATTGAATCCTTTTTCTTATGCCTCTGCTGCTCAAGTCGAGAGATTTAGGCAGTTTAGCGGGCTTCCCTCCGATTGGGAGTTGATTACCCCAGGTCCTGACAGCGATTTTGCTTACCCTCCTGAAGGTTGCCATACTTTCTTTGTCGACCAAGTCATTTTTGGCCTGTGCTTCCCCATCCAAGTCGAGCTTTTGGAGATAAGTGACTTGTATAGTATCCCAATAAATCAGTTTTCTCCCAACGCTCTTTGTATCATGATATCTTTTATCGTTGTTTCTCGCATAATTCTCTGCTTTTTCTCGGCTGAATTTTTTCATTACTTTATAGTTATCGACTTCACAAGGGGGCTCATTGTTTGATCCGCCGTTCAGGCGTTACCTTTCTCGACGACCTTTCCTCCAATATCCCGGAGTGGAAGTTGAAATTTGTCTTTATTCGACCTCCCGTCGGTGCTTATCCTTATGCCAATAATTGGATAAGTACTAAAGTTAAACAGAATAAACGGTCTCGATCCGAGACCTTCGAAAAACTTCTAGAGGAATTGAATAAGTGTACTTATAGTGCTCGGCGCATAATAAGAGACCGTGAGTTGGTCAATCATGCCCGAATCGTTTTATATGACGATCTCTCTCGGCTCGATGATCCTCGTAAGCTGTTCAGCGTTCCTTACAATGTCGAGTTTTGTTTCTTATTTTCTTCTAACCTTCGCTTTTATTATTTTTTTGTTTCAGTTAAGGCACTCAAGCGCTTTGAGGTGAAGAAAAAACAACCTGCTGGGCAGCTAGCCAGTGGGTCTGCCCCCCCTCCACCCGGTGGGTCCGGCGCGAAGTCGACTGCTGCTGCCAAGAAGCCCAAGTCCTCGGGTCCCAGTGCCCGCAAGAGGCCTCAAGACGCAAGAACCGCTTCTCTTCTTCCCGACGACCTTAAACGTCGTAAAGTCGACAAGGGCAAAGAGAATGTCATTGAAAGGAACACTGCTTCCGCCGTCACCTACAAGGACGTGCAGGTCAAGATGCCGTCTCGGCTCTGGAATCATCTGGAGCCGCATAAGGTGGCAAGATATCTGAACTAGTGCTGCCTGAGGCCGACAAGGCCCGCGTCGAAGGGAATGGCTACGAGCGTTCCTGCTACGCTACGCAATGCCTTACTCGGGTAGGTGCTTCTTGTTTGAATCTAGTGTTTATGTTTATTCACTCCTGCACTATTTGTTTACTTCTCTCCCCCCCTTTTTTTTTTAGTTCCTAGCAGCCGTTCTTCCCGGCCTCGAGGAGGGTACCCAGGCCCCGACTTCCTCTACCAAGGCCCTTCAGGACAGATGTGAGGCACAACTTAGGGAGATTGCTCAACTGAAGAAGGAGCTGGAGGGGTCGAAAGCCTTAGTTGACAAGCTAAAGGCCGACAAGGCCGTGGCCCAGCACGACAACGAGAAGCTCCAGGCCGCTCTTGAAAAGGCTCGGGAAGAGAACATGTATGAGGTGGACATCGGCGTTGTGCAGGGCCGAAAGTCATTCTTGAGGACTGGTTTAGGCTCTGCCTTTGTCGAGGCCTATCGCAAGGAAGTCGTCAAGGCTTTCTGCAATTCTCCTGAGTTTCTCGACAAGCTTTTCCCTGCCGCCGTCCAATATTTCGACCATGCTTTTGACGCATGGGAGGCTGTGGTGGCGGGATCCGAGTTTGCTGGGAAACATGACCGCGAGGCGATGAAGCGTGCGCTTCCCGACCCTGATGGCTACGAAGGCGATCCATCCCTTCCGGACGACTACCTGTGGTGGTCTGGTCTCGAGGCCAAGACTATCCGAGATGCCAAGCTCTCGTATCAGCTGGAGGCCCCCTTGACTTCTCCAATCCAGTCTGACGGGTCCAGCCATGAGGAAGGTCGTGCAGTGATCACCCTCGAGGGGAGCGATGGAGACGCTGCTCCTTAGTTTTACTTTTGGTCTTGTTGCCTTTTATTTTTTGTGACTTCTTTTCTATCGTTTGTTTTTACTATTTGTTTTTGTCTCGACCTAATTCTTAGATTGTAAAGGTCGAGATGATTTTTGTAATGATCCTATCTTGAATATTATCTTTCGCCTTCTTTTGCTTGAGTTGTCCTGTACTCGCGACTTTATAATTTAAATTGGTTTTAATCATGAATTCATCAAGGCTTAACTCATAACTTCGCAGTCGTAAGTTTATCGACATCTTATGTGTTGACACTTTTCAGTTAAAATGACAATTTGCAATTATTTGAGTCGACTTTGTAGTCGTAGGCTTCGTAGTTCTGCCGAGATTTCGCTCGAGGCATACAACTTTGAGGTTGTTTTAAATCGACTTTGTAGTCGTAGGCTTTGTAGCCTTGCCGAGATTTCGCTCGAGGAATACAACTTTGAAGTTGTTTTAAATCGACTTTGTAGTCGTAGGCTTCGTAGCCTTGCCGAGATTTCGCTCGAGGCATACAACTTTGAAGTTATTTTAAATCGACTTTGTAGTCGTAGGCTTTGTAGCCTTGCCGAGATTTCGCTTGAGGCATACAACTTTGAAGTTGTTTTAAATCGACTTTGTAGTCGTAGGCTTTGTAGCCTTGCCGAGATTTCGGTCGAGGCATACAACTTTGAAGTTGTTTTAAATCGACTTTGTAGTCGTAGGCTTTGTAGCCTTGCCGAGATTTCGCTCGAGGCATACAACTTTGAAGTTGTTTTAAATTGACTTTGTAGTCGTCTTCTCAACCTGTTGTATTTCTTTAAGAAAGTTTAAGTATGCGGATAATCGTGGTAAAATGTAAAAAGGAAATCCAATCATCAAATATAACATTCATTTCATTACTGAATTTAATTCGAACGTTTTTCAGTACAAAAAGAGGCTTGAGACTCAGCCTTTAAGCGTAAAAGCGTTTAAGATGGATCACATGCCAAGATCGAGGCAATTGGCGACCTTCTCCGTCCTCTAGCTCATATGCTCCTCTCTCGATAACTTTTGTGACTGTGTAAGGCCCTTCCCAGTTGGCCTCTAGTTTTCCGACATGTTTGAGGGTGTCTGCACGCTTGAGGACGAGATCCCCTACTTGGAATCGACTGGTTCGGACTTTCTTGTCGAATGCTACGCGCATCTTTTGCTTGTATTCAACTGTTCGCAGCCATGACTCTTCTCGTCCTTCTTCAATCAAATCGAGGGCTTCTTTGGTCAGTTCCTCGTTCTTTTCCTGTTCAAAGAATGTCGACCTGTGCGAACTTAGTGAGATTTCTACTGGCAAGAGGGCATCCATTCCATACACCATACTGAATGGTGATTGGCCTGTCAAGCTTCTTGGCGTAGTCCGGTATGACCATAAAACGGTGGTTAGCTCATCGATCCAGGCTCCCGATGTCACACCCCGCCTTACTAGCTTTGAAAATCAGAGTAAAATTTTTGCTTTTATTTTCGAAAGGTCGTGCGAGCTTGGTTTTCGAAAATACTAACTGATTGCGGGATGTAACAGATAAAAACTTACTTAACTTGCTCACAGACAGATATAACACGCAACCAAACTATCCGCTACGGATAATGGAATTAAACATGCAATATCTGAACTGTCTCGCACTGTCTAGTCTGCTAGCGGAAGCGTCTGAAATACAGAAATACATGCATACATATCCGAAAATACATGATCATAAATACTAGGACATAAAATGTGCATAAAAATGTCCAAGACTCTCATGACCACGCTTTGCCACGTCTATGCTCACCCGGCACGCTCGACTCCGTCTCCTGAAAAACACAATGGGGGCGTGAGCAAACCACTATGCTCCGCAAAGACCAGTACTGAATAAAACAGTATGTATAATATCGTATCATGAACATAAATATATAAGAGCTGAATCTGTAAACTTTCTTTTCTTTCTTTACTATGGTCAAAAGACCCTCGGCCCTTGGCCGCTCGTGTGCACACCCCGATGGGATATTAAGGCCCTTGGCCTCCACCGGGTCTCCAGATGGGATATTAAGGCCCTCGGCCTCCACCTGGAGAAACTAACTGTCTCGAACATACCTCTGCCATGGTACCAATATTATATATGGTGTGGAACCCAGTACATGACCCCCACCTGGTATACTGTAAAAATATTTGACTGACGCAAGTGCTGAAATGTTGGGGTAGCTGTCGGAGGCTCGACTCTCCTTAAGCTACCAAAATATTTAAGAAATATATCTACTCAGATAACTCTTAAATATTAAATCAAGCATATCATATTTTGATAATTCTAATTAAGGGATAATCACTCAAGTCTAAGCATACCAACTTATTTTAACAAAATAAGCTAAAGGAATCCTCAAATCTCATGATTTTTATAAAATTATATTTAACTTCAAAAATGCTGAAACTTAGCAGTTAAATAATACACATAGACATGCATCTCTAATTAAAATTTCAGCTCATTATCATGTAATTTGGCTGTTGAATAGTCGACATAGACATGTACTTGCTGTCCAAATTTCATGTCAATGGGGCTTCATTTGCTTATTAAACTCATGACTTAAGCATTAATATGAAATTCAGTTATATACATGCGCATATTGCAACAATTTTGTAAAATCACATGATCAACATTTTAGGCTCAAACTTGGTCAGAATGTTCAGTACTCATAATATTATTTTACATAAAAGTTTCGCATTCATAGCTTGCATGTGGACAGAGTACTCTCGCACATAAAATTAGTTCGACACACATGCGATCTAAAAATTATAACTCCTTTATTTTCTATGATAAAATCATGAAATTTAGTATGGAGGCTCTAAACTCATATATAAACATGTTCATAAAATTTCATAATTTTATCCTGAGTAGTACTCGAGTTATTCGCGTTTGAAGTCGTAACTGAAATCTGCCATATAAAAATCAACTTGCATACTTATCTTCAAAAATCTATAACTCGAGTTATACTAGTCTAAATAACTTGATTCTTGATCCTATGAACTCCTCCTTTCCACAAAAAATAACCATAAAATTCATATATTACCAGGTTTTACATAGCTAGGTCGAATTAGCATCTAAACAACACATAAAACTCATGCATGCGAGCTGGGACAAGTGCTTACTTCATTGCATTATTATTACTACTTAAAGGCTGAAACTTTAACATGTTATAACACACATTAAAAGCAATTTAACTCATCTATAAAGCATTAAAAAGGTAACTTCTTACCTTCTTCAAGGCTTCAAGAAAAACAAGATGAAACTAGGTGAAGATATTCTCGGCTTTCCTTCTTGTTGCTCTCGGCTTTTGCTTGAACTTTAGGGTGATAGCTGCGACTTTCTTGGACCTTGACGCTTCTAAACTTCTTTTTTGGTGAGTGAAAGATGAGGTGAAGGGGTTAAAAAGCTTAAGTTATCAAGGATGGTTGTCTAGAACTCAAATTTTCGAACACATGCACAAGGGAGCTCTCGGTCCTCATTGGTTCTTCTCTCTCAGCATTTGCTCTTGGGAAGGAGTTTTTGAGTGAAACTTTCTGTTTTTTTCTAAGTGCTAAAAGATGTTAAAACCAGCTGAGGATGGACTATAAATGGAGTTCAAAGTGGGGGATAAAATTAGGCACATAAGTGGGGAACACAAAGTGGGAGACATAAGTGGCATTCCTCTGCTCAATGCACCTTGGACTTTGGGACGGGGGTAGTCTTGCACGTTTTTGCTGGGCTTTTGGAGCATTTTTGGCTGACCAAGGCATCACATAGTGGATAGGGACAAGGTCTGAACAAGCATCTCTTACACAATGCATTATTTTAATGAATGCCCATGCTCCACTCACATTAAACTAATGCTAATGAACATTGACTTTCCATAAACTTTTTCCATGGTAACTTAAGCTTAATTAACCTCCATTTGCCACTTAATCACGTGCAACACTTGGGCCTTAAGAGATTTGGACTGAAATTTAAGCATAGGGCTTGGAATGCACTCGCCCTTGGGCTGGCGCACGGCAACGGCTGGGCAGGGCGCGACCGACTTTCAGCCTTTTTCTTGTGATCAAATGACTTAGAAAATAAATCAATGATATACTAAGGCTTTGACAAGTCTTGGGTAAGGCCATGGCATCGACTCGAACTATGGGTGTGCGACCAACACACGCGCACGGCTATGGTGCGGCTTGGGGTCTAAGGTTTGAACTAGGGACATAAAAAAAACACTTAGAAAATATTGTAAGTATTATACTACTAAAGTTTGGCTATAAATAAGACTTGAGAACTAGAATTCGACCCGAATGAAATATCGAACTTATAAACTAACATACATGAGCACATAATTCAATATAAATACAAATATAACCACATAACTCATGTAATAATTCACTTAGCCAATGAACTCGAAAGTCTGAAAATTATCGGTTTCACTTTAAAGTCGAGCAAGTGAAACCGTTCTTATATTATAACTGATCGGGGCATTACAACCTATCCTCCTGAAAATATTTCCGTCCTCGAAAATACAAAACTAAGGTACTAGGTCAGAACTCCGACTACAAACTATATACAAAAGCATAAGACAAAAGTACACAAGGTACAACTAATACAACTCAAAACTCGAAATCTGGATATCGAGCTCTGATCTCGGCCTCTCTCTCCCAAGTGGCTTCCGACTCGTCGTGGCGACTCCAGCAAACTTTGACAAGCTCTATATCTTTGTTCCTCAGTCGATGGACCTTTCGATCCAGAACTGCTACCGGCTGCTCATCATACGTCAGGTTCTGCCCGACCTCTAGCTCGTCAAAGTTCACTACATGGCTCGGGTCGTACACATACTTTCTCAACATCGACACATGGAAGACGTTGTGTACACCCGAGAGCTCTGGGGGTAACGCCAGACGGTAGGCTGTTACACCAACTCGTTCGAGAATATCGAATGGCCCTATGAATCGGGGCTGCAGCTTCCCCCTCTTCCCAAAGCTTACAACGCCTTTCATTGGCGTGACCTTCAGAAACACTTTATCTCCCTGCTCAAACTCAAGCTCCCTTCTACGCTTTTTAGCGCAGGCCTTCTGTCGGCTCTGTGCCTCTCTCAGCTTCGCTCAGATCTCGGCTACCTTCTGCACCGTGTCCTCGATCAATTTGGGACCGAGAACCTGTTTCTCGCCAACTTCATCCCAGTAAAGGGGTGAGCGGCACTTACGATCGTACAAAGCTTCAAACGGTGCCATCTTGATCGACGAGTGATAGCTGTTATTGTAGGCAAACTCCACAGTGGGTAACAACTCCTCCCACGAACCACCCCGCTCTAGAACACAAGCTCGAAGCATGTCCTCAAGCGTCTGAATGGTTCGTTCCGACTGACCGTCGGTTTGCGGATGGTAAGTGGAGCTAAACTTCAACTTCGTCCCCATGGACTCGTTAAGACTCTTCCAAAAATGGCCAGTAAATTGAGGATCTCTATCTGATATAATCTCGGCAGGAACGCCATGAAGTCGAACGATTCCCTGGAGATACGTCTCGGCTAGCTGCTCCATGGACATGTCCATCCTGATAGGCATAAAGTGGGCTGACTTCGTCAGTCGATCCACTACTACCCATACCGCGTCGTGACGCTTGGCCGACATCGGTAATCCCATGACAAAGTCCATGGTCAGCTTCTCCCACTTCCACTGCGGGATCTCTAAAGGCTGTAAGAGACCCGGTGGAACCTTGTGCTCCGGTTTCACCTGCTGGCAAATCAAGCACTTCTCAACAAACTCGGCGACGTCTCGCTTCATTCCCTTCCACCAAAATGACCCATTCAAGTCGGGATACATTTTGGTGCTACCGGGGTGTGCCAAGTATGGTGCACTATGCGCCTCCGTCAAGATCTCTTTCTTCAGGGCCTCGACATTCGGCACAACGATCCTTCCCTTGTACTCCAGGGCACCATCTATGCCTCGATAAAAGCCCTCTACTCCTCCGGCATTAATCTTCGCCCCAATCGAGCGAACGAACTCGTCGAAGGCTTGATCCCTCCGAATCCTATCTCGTAGCGTGGGCCACATTCTCATCGCTCGAATACCTCCCACAATTGGCAACTTAGGAGGTGATTTGACCACTTCTAGCTGCATCCGAGCGAACTCATGAATCAACTGACGCTGTTGAGTGATCATACAAGTCAGTTCACCCTTTCTCTTCCAGCTGAGGGCATCGGCAACTACGTTCACCTTGCCAGGATGATAGTTAATGGTGCAGTCATAATCCTTCACTAGCTCCAACCATCGCCGTTGGCGCATGTTGAGCTCCTTTTGCGTGAAGATATACTGTAGGCTCTTGTGGTCTGTGTAAATCTCGCAGTGGCCTCCGTACAGATAATGCCTCCAAATCTTCAGAGCGTGAACCACTGCAGCCAACTCAAGATCGTGAGTCGGGTAGTTCACCTCGTGCGGCTTTAGCTGACGAGAAGCATAAGCCACAACACTGCCGTCTTGCATCAAAACACAGCCTAAACCCTGCTTCGAAGCGTCACTATAGATAGTGAAACCCTGTGTGGGGTCTGGAATAGTCAACACGGGTGCCGTCGTAAGTCTCGCTTTGAGTTCTTGGAAGCTCGACTCACAACGACTATCCCACTCAAACTTCACTGATTTCCTCGTCAAACGTGACAAGGGTAGGGCAATCTTCGAAAACCCCTCGATGAAACGTCTATAATATCCTGCCAAACTGAGAAAACTCCGAACTTCGGTGGCATTTCTTGGTTTCGACCAGTTTCGAACTGCTTCAATCTTACTTGGGTCTACCTCAATTCCTCTGGATGTGACGATGTGGCCTAGGAAAGCCACTCGATCGAGCCAAAATTCGCACTTTGAGAACTTGGCGTATAACTTCTCACACCTAAGAGTCTCCAAAACGATTCTCAAGTGCTCCTCATGCTGCTCCGGGCTACTGGAATAGACCAAAATGTCTTCAATGAAGACGATGACAAACTGGTCCAAAAATGGATGGAAGACACGGTTCAGGAGATCCATGAATACCGCAGGCGCATTGCTTAAACCAAACGGCATCACAACAAACTCATAATGACCGTATCTGGTTCGGAAAGCGGTCTTGGCCACGTCGGCCTCTCTGATTTTTAGCTGATGGTAACCAGAGCGGAGATCGATTTTGGAAAATACACTGGCTCCCCTTAGTTGATCAAATAAATCCTCAATTCTGGGAAGTGGATACTTGTTCTTCACCGTCAATCGGTTTAGATCCCGGTAGTCGATGCACATACGCATAGACCCATCTTTCTTCTTAACAAAGAGGACAGGCGCTCCCCAAGGTGAAACACTCGGTCGGATGAAACCGAGACTCAACAGCTCCTGAATCTGAGCCTTCAACTCCTGAAGCTCTTTCGACGCCATGCGATACGGCGCTTTCGACACGGGTCCCGCTCCGGGGACTAAGTCGATTGTGAACTCCACCTGGCGGTTAGGTGGTCCTCCCGGAAGCTGATCGGGAAAAACATCCACAAACTCACGAACAATGGGTATATCTCCGGGAAACAGCTTCTCCGAAGATTCCGCAACAATTTTGACAAGAAATCCCTGACAATCCTTTCTCTGCATGTACTTTGTTGCTTTCGCCATGGAAATAACGGGCGGTAGGGTTCGAGACTTCGTCCCGAAGAACGTGATGTGGTCTCCCTCAGATAAATGTAGCGTCACCTCCCGGTCACGACAACGGATGTCTGCTTGGTATCTCGCCAACCAATCCATGCCCAGAATTAAATCGAAGTCATTCATATCAATCATAAATGCGTCTACGACAAGAGCTCGGCCCCCGATATCGATGCTAAGGTTCTTGGCCAGGGAACTCGTAACTATCTTCCTTCCTGATGCGAGATTGATCTCGAGAGGGTCAACAGTACTCACTCCCTGGGCCCCTAAGGCAGACAAGCACTTGGGCGAGACGAATGAATGGGTCGCCCCGGTATCGAATAAAGCGAAAACTGGAGTATGGAACAAAGATAACATGCCAGACATGTCATCTGGCTGCCCTGCGGCCTGGTCCTGGTCAAGCGCGTAAATATGGGCGGGTGCTCCACGCTGCTGCTGCTGTCCTGGGGGTCTCTAGGCTGGCTATCTCGGTGCTGGCTGCCTCTGTGCGGGCTGTCTCTGGGCTGGCTGTCTCTGGCCCTGCTGCGGCTGAGGGCGGTCTGGGCAGTCTCTGCTCAGATGTCCTGGGCGGCGGCAATGGTAACATATGTTCTGCCCAGCTAGGCACTCTCCGCGGTGCTGATGTCCGCAAGTAGCGCAGGTCGGCAGATCCTGTCGGGCTGGCTGGCCCACTTGAGCTGGGCCCTTCTGTCCACGGTTCCTCTTATCCTCACGATCGTCCCACTTTCTCTTGTTTTTCTTCTGAGCTGGTTGGGGTGGTGCTGGTGGTCTGGCTGGCGGCTGGTCAGTGGCATCCCGCTGGATATACGCCTCAACCTGCTGAGCTCGCTCAACAGTCTCGGCGTACTCAATGTAACCATGGCTGGCCACCAACAGTCGGATGTCATTCCTCAATCCCTCGAGGAACTGGTGGGCCTTCTTTTCCTCTGAGTCTACAAGGTGTGGAGTGAAGACACTCATACGAGTGAATTCACGCTCGTATTCATCCACCGATCGCTGGCCCTGCTTGAGGGAAAACTCCCGTACCATCCTCCGACGGAAATGGCGAGGGTAGAACTTATCCTCCATGAGCGTCTTAAGCTGCGACCATCTCGTGGCCTCACGCTCATCCTCGGTGCGGAGACGCCAGTAATCCTCCCACCAATCTCCTGCGGCACCCTCGATCTGCAGTTCGGCGCAAGCCATCTTATGCGCCTCAGAAATACCCATAATACGAAAGATCTGCTCCATTTTGCGGATCCACTCGGCCACGGCTAGCGGGCCATTCTCCCCAGAGAAACGGGGCGGATCATAGGTACGAAACCGACTGACCACAACAGCCTGGTCCTGCTCGATTGCGACTTGAGGATCTCTGCATGGCGGCATTCTGGAGATCCAAAAATACTTGAATTGATCAGTATAGCCAATTAAGAAATAGCCATACTAGACTTGAGATAATAAAATAAACAATAAAGTCCGAAAACACCTAGCTTGGCTAGAGTTCCGGTATACTTAAACTTTCTATGTTCTGGCTCAAAATGGAGTTCTGACTTAGTCTAGAGTCCTTGGACTTAGCTGTTCTAGAGTTCTGTCTAGAGTTCTGCCTCTAGAGTAATCTGTCTTACAGGAGGATAGATATCTAGGACCTATACTTAAACTGAATTTAGCACTTGTAAAACTTAAACTGAGTCAGGTGACTTACCTCGGAGTCGGTGCGGGATGAGCGTGGCGTGGTCATGCTTTTCTAACTTTGAAAGTATACAGAAACGCACTCTGCGCTCTGATACCAGCTTCTGTCACACCCCGCCTTACTAGCTTTGAAAATCAGAGTAAAATTTTTGCTTTTATTTTTGAAAGGTCGTGCGAGCTTGGTTTTCGAAAATACTAACTGATTGCGGGATGTAACAGATAAAAACTTACTTAACTTGCTCACAGACAGATATAACACGCAACCAAACTATCCGCTACGGATAATGGAATTAAACATGCAATGTCTGAACTGTCTCGCACTGTCTAGTCTGCTAGCGGAAGCGTCCGAAATACAGAAATACATGCATACATATCCGAAAATACATGATCACAAATACTAGGACATAAAATGTTCATAAAAATGTCCAAGACTCTCATGACCACGCTTTGCCACGTCTATGCTCACCCGGCACGCTCGACTCCGTCTCCTGAAAAACACAATGGGGGCGTGAGCAAACAACTATGCTTCGCAAAGACCAGTACTGAATAAAACAGTATGTATAATATCGTATCATGAACATAAATATATAAGAGTTGAATCTGTAAACTTTCTTTTCTTGCTTTACTATGGTCAAAAGACCCTCGGCCCTTGGCCGCTCGTGTGCACACCCCGATGGGGTATTAAGGCCCTTGGCCTCCACCGGGTCTCCAGATGGGATATTAAGGCCCTCGGCCTCCACCTGGAGAAACTAACTGTCTCGAACATACCTCTGCCATGGTACCAATATTATATATGATGTGGAACCCAGTACATGACCCCCACCTGGTATACTGTAAAAATATCTGACTGACGCAAGTGCTGAAATGTTGGGGTAGCTGTCGGAGGCTCGACTCTCCTTAAGCTACCAAAATATTTAAGAAATATATCTACTCAGATAACTCTTAAATATTAAATCAAGCATATCATATTTTTATAATACTAATTAAGGGATAATCACTCAAGTCTAAGCATACCAACTTATTTTAACAAAATAAGCTAAAGGAACCCTCAAATCTCATGATTTTTATAAAATCATATTTAACTTCAAAAATGTTGAAACTTAGCAGTTAAATAATACACATAGACATGCATCTCTAATTTAAATTTCAGCTCATTATCATGTAATTTGGCTGTCGAATAGTCGACATAGACATGTACTTGCTGTCCATTTCATGTCAATGGGGCTTCATTTGCTTATTAAACTCATGACTTAAGCATAATATGAAATTCAGTTATATACATGCGCATATTGCAACAATTTTGTAAAATCACATGATCAACATTTTAGGCTCAAACTTGGTCAAAATGTTCAGTACTCGTAATAGTATTTTACATAAAAGTTTCGCATTCATATCTTTCATGTGGACAGAGTACTCTCGCACATAAAATTCATTCGACACGCATGGGATATAAATATTATAACTCCTTCATTTTCTATGATAAAATCATGAAATTTAGTATGGAGGCTCTAAACTCATATATAAACATGTCCATAAAATTTCATAATTTTATCCTGAGTAGTACTCGAGTTATTCGCGTTTGAAGTCGTAACTGAAATCTGCCATATAAAAATCAACTTGCATACTTATCTTCAAAAATCTATAACTCGAGTTATACTAGTCTAAATAACTTGATTCTTGATCCTCTGAACTCCTCCTTTCCACAAACAATAACCATAAAATTCATATATTACCAGGTTTTACATAGCTAGGTCAAATTTGCATCTAAACAACACATAAAACTCATGCATGCGAGCTGGGACAAGTGCTTACTTCATTGCATGATTATTACTACTTAAAGGCTGAAACTTTAACATGTTATAACACAAATTAAAAGCAATTTAACTCATCTATAAAGCATTAAAAAGGTGACTTCTTACCTTCTTCAAGGCTTCAAGAAAAACAAGATGAAACTAGGTGAAGATATTCTCGGCTTTTCTTCTTGTTGCTCTCGGCTTTTGCTTGAACTTTAGGGTGATAGCTACGACTTTGTTGGACCTTGATGCTTCTAAAATTCTTTCTTGGTGAGTGAAATATGAGGTGAAGGGGTTAAAAAGCTTAAGTTATCAAGGATGGTTGGCTAGAACTCAAATTTTCGAACACATGCACAAGGGAGCTCTCGGTCCTCATTGGTTCTTCTCTCTCGGCATTTGCTCTTGGGATGGAGTTTTTGAGTGAAACTTTCTGTTTTTTTCTAAGTGCTAAAAGATGTTAAAACCAGCTGAGGATGGACTATAAATGGAGCTCAAAGTAGCGGATAAAATTAGGCACATAAGTGGGGAACACAAAGTGGGAGACATAAGTGGCATTCCTCTGCTCAATGCGCCTTGGACTTTGGGAGGGGGGTAGTCTTGCACGTTTTGCTGAGCTTTTGGAGCATTTTTGGCTGACCAAGGCATCACATGGTGGATAGGGACAAGGTCTGAACAAGCATCTCTTACACAATGCATTATTTTAATGAATGCCCATGCTCCACTCACATTAAACTAATGCTAATGAACATTGACTTTCCATAAACTTTTTCCATGGTAACTTAAGCTTAATTAACCTCCATTTGCCACTTAATCACGTGCAACACTTGGGCCTTAAGAGATTTGGACTGAAATTTAAGCATAGGGCTTGTAATGCACTCGCCCTTGGGCTGGCGCACGGCAACGGCTGGGCAGGGACCGACTTTCAGCCTTTTTCTTGCGATCAAATGACTTAGAAAATAAATCAATGATATACTAAGGCTTTGACAAGTCTTGGGTAAGGCCATGGCATCAACTCGAACTATTGGTGTGCGACCAAGACATGCACACGGCTATGGTGCGGCTTGGGGTCTAAGGTTTGAACTAGGGACATAAAAAAAACACTTAGAAAATATTGTAAGTATTATACTACTAAAGTTTGGCTATAAATAAGACTTGAGAACTAGAATTCGACCCGAATGAAATATCAAACTTATAAACTAACATACATGAGCACATAATTCAATATAAATACAAATATAACCACATAACTCATGTAATAATTCACTTAGCCAATGAACTCGGAAGTCTGAAAATTATCGGTTTCACTTTAAAGTCGAGCAAGTGAAACCATTCTGATATTATAACTGATCGGGTCGTTACACCCGATGCCTTCTCTAATCGCTTCTTTAGCCCCTGCAGGATGGTTCTATTTGTAACCTCGACTTGCCCGTTGGCTTGGGGGTGAGCGACTTAAGCAAACCTCTGCTTGATTCCCATTTCAAGGCACCATGCTTGGATTCGCTTGCCCTGAAACTGAGTTCCATTATCTGAAATTAATATCTTCGGGATCCCGAATCGACAGCAGATGTTGTTAAATAGGAACTGGATCATTCTCTCCTCAGTAATTTTTGCCAGCGGTTCTGCTTCGACCCATTTGCTGAAGTAGTCGACTACGACTACCAGGAATTTTCTTTGCCCGGTCCCCATTGGCAAAGGTCCCACCAAGTCGATTCCCCATTGAGAAAAGGGGATCTGGCAGCTGATTGTCGTCATAGTTTCAGCGGGGATATGAGGGATCGGGCCGTGACACTGGCATCTTCCGCATTCTTGCAGTAACTGCTCGGCCATTCTCCTGATTTTTGGCCAATAATAGCCGGCGTGCAGCACCTTTTCAGCTAAAGCCCGATATCCGATGTGAGCCCCGCAGCATCCTTCATGAATTTCCTGCAAGACATAATTTCCTTCATCTTCAGATATATGACCTCTTATATAACACTCCCTCAATTTCGAAGTACTTAGTTAGGTATCTAGCGACCCTTTCGGCTTCCTGCTTATCCCCGGTAGGTATTTTTCTTTGCAAAAGTTCTCGAATCGTCATCCTCCAATCCTCTTTCTCTTCGACTTCCATAGCTTCGCCCAACACGCTTCCCTCTAGATGCATGGTGGTGATAGAGTTTCCCATCCTCCCATCATTCGAGCTCGCGATTCTCGCGAGCCAATCTGCGCGTTTATTTTTCTCTCGAGGGATTTGCGTTAGTTCAAATTTCTCCAGGCCCTGCACAAGACTTTGGATTTCTTCGACATATTTCATCATTCGTTCTTCTTTGATCTCGCAACTTCCCAACACTTGTCTAACAACTAGTTGTGAGTTGGAATGTGCCACAATTTCTGACGCTCCTCCACCAATTGCGAGTTGAATTCCTTTGATTAACGCCTCATATTCCGCTTCGTTATTTGAGGCCTTAAATTCCATTCTAATAGCAAAGTCCAGTTGCTCGCCTTCGGGTGATACGAGGACGATTCTCAGTCCGGACCCTTTGGCCGCTGAGGACCCATCAACGTGCATGATCCATTTCTTTTCTTCCCCCTTGGTACCTTCTTGGATGAAATCTTCCAGGGCTTGAGCTTTTATGGCTCGCCTCAGCTCATACTTAAGGGAATATTTGCTCAACTCGACTGCCCATTTAACGAGTCGGCCTGATACCGTAGGTCAGCCCAATGTTTCACCCAGCTGGAAGATCGTCCTGACTACTACCACATGATTCAGAAAATATGGCCTTAGTTTTCTAGCCGTTATCACCAGCGTTAAAGCGGCTTTCTCGATCTCAGAGTATCTTGTCTCCGCGCCCTGAAGAACTCGACTGGTGTAGTAAATTGGCTGTTGAACACCTCCTTCTTCTCACAATAATACTGAACTTACCGCACCCACAGATATATAAAGCACCAGCTCGTCGTCGGGCTCTGGCTTTGTCAGCAGAGGTAACTCGCCCAAGAATTCCTTCAACTTTTCGAAGGCCATTTGTGCTTCGTCACTCCATGAGAAGGTCGACCTTTTTTTGAGTAATCTGAAGGGAAGCTTTTTTCTGCGGCTCGAGCGATGAACCTGCTCAGCCCCGCAATTCGTCCCGTCAGAACTTGCACATCTCTTATATTTCTTGGTGGAGCCATGTCGAGTATGGCTTTCACTTTCTCCCGATTTACTTCGATTCCTCGCTCTGTGACAATATACCCCAAGAATCGTCTGGCTTTTACTCCAAAGGCACACTTGTTTGGGTTCAGCTTCATCCCGAACGCCCTAAGGGTTGTGAACGTTTCCCTCAAATCGTCCGGGAGTGAGGTTGAAGCCTTACTCTTTACCAAGATATCGTCCACATATACCTCGATATTTCGCCCAATCTGAGATTTAAACATTCGATCCATCAACCGTTGGTAGGTTGCTCCAGCATTCTTAAGCCCAAAGGGCATGACGACATAACAGTACGTCCCATTACTCGTCACGAAACTCACCTTACTCTGATCTTCCGGGCACAATGGAACCTGATGGAATCCCTGAGACGTATCCATCATGCTTAGTAATTCGCAACCAGCCGTAGAGTCGACGAGCTGATCGATTCGTGGTAAGGGATAATGATCTTTTGGGCAGGCCAAGTTCAAGTCACGGAAGTCGATGCACATGCGCCATTTGTTTAATGTCTTTCTTACCATCACAGTGTTGGATATCCACTCAGGAAATTGGATCTTCTTGACGTGTCCTGCTCGCAACAACTTATCTACTTCGATTTCAATTGCTTTGTCGATTTCCTCACCATGGCGTCCTAGTTGTTGCTTCACTGGCTTTCTGAGGGGGTCGACGTTGAGCTTATGCTTCATAATAGCGGGGTCGATCCCCGTCAACTCCTCAGGGGTGAAGGCGAAGACATCCCTAAACTCCTTTAATAGTGTGATGAGTTGGTTTCACAGCTCGTCTTTCAGATCTTTCCCGACCTTGGTGGTCTGTTCCTTCGTTTCTCCGATTTGTATCTCCATTAGCTCCCCGTGTGGTTCGAGATCACTATTTCTCGGCCTTTTCTCGCTCATTGCCGGCTTCTTTCCCTCAATTTATGTTTGTTGGTTTGTTTTCACAGCTATCTGGTAACAAGTTCTTGATAGCTTCTGGTCTCCTCTGGCCTCCCCTACTTTATTTCCGACGGGGAACTTCAGCTTCATGTGGTAGGTCGACACTACCGCCTGGAATGCGTTGAGCGCTGGCCTTCCTAGAATCACATTATAAGCCGACTCGACGTCGACTAGAACAAACCACACCATTTTTACTTTCCTGAAATCGCCTTCCCCGAGGACAACAGCGAGTGTGGTTTCTCCTAGGGGTGCGACTTTTGAGCCATTAAACCCAAAAAGTGAGGTGTGCAGAGGTGCAAGCTCGATGTCGAGTTCCATCCGTTTAAGGCAATTGTAAAAGATCACATTCACTGAGCTTCCCGTGTCGACAAAAATCCTCTGCACTTCATAACATGATATTTGGGCAGTGATCATTAGAGCGTCATTGTGAGGTCTCTCGACCTCCCCCACATCTGCTGGCCCGAAATTCATCACTGGACCGTTTTCCTCAACTTGTTGCACTTCGATTTTTCCGTGGCGGCCTCGAGCATATGCCTTTTTGGCCCGATTTGAGTCTCCATCTGTCGGCCCTCCGAATATCATATGAATTATTCCTCTTTTCTGAGGGAGCTTCTCCTTGTCGGGTGTCCTCGCCCTCTTGCGAGGACTCTTGCTTCTCTCTCTTCGCCGATTGGTTCGATCTCGATCTTTATAAATGAACTCCTTTAGATGTCCTGCTTTGATTAGCCTCTCGATCTCATTTTTCAGGTGCCGACATTCCTCGGTATTATGCCCATAATCCTTGTGGAATCGACGATACAGATCACTTTTGGGTTTTGTCGGTCCATCTTTTCTCGTCCATGGCCACCTGACCACATTTTCGCAAATTTCTTTCTCCATCACCTCCAATAGCCTTGCGCTCGAGGCTATCAGGGGGGTATACTGAGTTGCCCTCCATCCCCTTGATCGCCCCTCCCTTTTCGACTTTGGGGATCCTTTCCTTTCTCCCGTCGCAGTTGGTTTCTTATCCTTCTTCTCGTCCCGAGACTCAATTTTTGCTTTAGCTGCCTGCAAAAAGTCGGCTTCAGCTTCCTCGACATTCATGTACTTGGCGCACCTTTCTAATACTTCATCGAACGTTCTCCCGGGTCGTTTTGCTAAGGAGTTCCTGCCCAATCCCGGGAGTAATCCTCGAGTGAGTCCTCCCGACTTGATTTCCTCAGTGGCTGAGGGGACGTCGACGCATGCTCGCGTGTATCTTGCTACGTAATCCCTTAATGATTATCCTTCTTTCTGTTGCATGCCTATCAGGGTAAGGTAAGACTTTTCTTAGGCTTTTACACTTGCGAATTGATTTAGGAAACTCGAACTAAATCCGTCAAAGTCCCTGACGGCTCCTGGGGTAACTGATAAAACCAGTCTTGCGCAGGCCCTCGCAGAGTTGTCAGGAACGCTCGACATTGAACGGGATCATTGTAGCGGTGCAGTACTGCCATGTTTTCAAAACTCCTCAGATGTCGAGAGGGGTCAGTCGACCCATCGTACCAGATGTTAAGTTCTCTAAACCCCTGAGGTAGGTCGGCACCTAGAATATGCTGTGAAAAAGGGTGTCCCCTCGAGCTTCCTGTTTTTCTCCACTCTACTCGAGCCTGCAAATCTCGCACCAGCGCTAACAATTGCTCCAGGGTGTCGTTCCTCGCTTGTGGATTGATAGTCCTGACAGAGGACTCCTCTTCATCGGCTCTCCTGTTCTGCCTCTCCTGCGACTGCGCTTGCTGTTCGCGCTCCGGGGGTGGTTGCTCATTTTGAGACTGCTCGACCCTTGCTTATTCGATCCTAGGCCGCTCGACCCTTGCTTGTTCGACTTGCGTCTGTTTAAGTTGAGCCGCTACTGCCTCCGCGATCATTCTCTGCATCTCGCTTCTCGTCATAGTCAGTGTTTGTTCCTCGGCTTGGGGCGGCGGCCTCCCTTCATGTTCGAGCGGTCCAGGTTATTTTGCCAGGCTTAGGGTCGTCTCGGTTGACTCACGGCCATTGACTTCTCCGCTGGTGGTTTTCATGAGGCTGGTCTCCCCTTGGGTAAGCACAGGGATCTTGACTCCAGGTGGGGTAATAGGCGTTTCTTCTCCCGCACGTCCTCCCGCCGGCGCGTGCGTCCCGAACGGTGGAAATCCCAGCACCTGGAGTGGGGGTCTAGGGCAGGGGATCGTTGGTGGCCGCTTATCTGTCCATGCTTCCCTGAAATCCCCATTTAAGTTTCTCTGCAGTCCTTCCTTCTCGGCCATCAGGAACAGATCAGAACTAGGTAAAAATCTCTTACTTCCTTCAAGAACTTCCCATCGACGGTGCCAAATGATGGGTCTATTCTCGGATCTGGGGTGAACCGGTGGAAAATCGCCCGGATCTAGAATGAACCGATGAGAACGAGCTCAGATCTGTCTTGATGGTCTCCAAATTGCTATCGAACCGCGAGAACACCTGCAAGAACTCAACACCGGAGGGATTTCTGGCGTAGAGCCTCCGACGCTCAAGTCAGTATGTGAAAAGAGTGAGAAGAGCTGCTCTGAAGAAGCAGCAGCAATGGAGGAGAATGTGGAATGAATGGGAGTTAGGGTTTTGGAGTTACCTCAGCTCCTTTATATAGAAGTAAAATATTTACCTGAAGTCCCCAAAATGCCCTGGCCGACTTACTGGAAATGTCCAAAATACCCTGGTCGGTTCGCATTCCGTCCACTTCCTAGTCAGCATCTAGATTATTCCTTACCTTTGGTAGCTTCCTTCTTATCCTCAGCAACGGTCCTCCGATATGTTGAAGTGCACTGGAGTCGTCGAGATCTTATGAGCTCCAAGACTTCCTCAGTCGACTCGGGATATCGACCAGAGTCGACTGGGCCATATTCAATCGTCAGTAGATCCTCACGCGTTTGACCGTCTTCCAAGAGGAAATCCACCTGTGCCAGTCGGCATGTGGAAGTCGACTGGGCGAAATGCCTGGACCCTCGACGGGATACCCTTAAAGAATCTGCGGACAGAGTCGACTTCGCGTAAGTCAACTCGGTAATCTTTGAACCACAATGCTATTGAACCGTTATACGATAGTATGGCTATATCAAAACGTATCTTGGTTGTGGGACACAAGATAGTGAAGCATTCCATGGAAAATTAACTTTAGAAAGACTTCCACAACGCCTTTAGGTAGTAGCATGGGAATTGTATTTTATGTTTTGCTGCTAATTGAATGTGATTTTAGTCAATTTTATAGATTTTGGAGAAGGAAACCAGAGGAGTCCAGGTACAGGTTTACTTTTAATTTCTCAAATGGCAATCTTGGTGGTTTCTTTCCCAGCTGAGAATTTGGTAATTAGCATAATTTCATTTAAGTGAGAGATATCAGTTATAATGCCATATTATATATACGCTAAAGTGCCACCTGCTCTATGTTCATCTGTATTGTTCATAACCTTGTTTGCTGCAATTTTTACATTACATAACCTTGAAATGTTTATTTTTTTTTTTCCTACAGTCTTCTGTTTTATATTTATTTATTTTGGGTATCTAAATTACATATCAGTAATGGAGTTGGCATGAATTTGCTTCCCACTATCCAAACGAGAGACCCAGTATCCATATGCTTTCAAGTTCAACGACGGAATATATTCATTTAGTCGATTTAATGAGGCATCAGCATTGCCTTCATGGAGGTGTCTGCAAATTGAAGCAGCAGAAGAAACTACAATTGATTGAACATGATGCATCAGGCTTTTTGTGTGCTTCAAAATTCTCTATACACATCTACAAAGATCAGATTCATAACCCCCTCCGTTTGCTTTATTTCCTCATCGTACAACATATTTTTATTACTCATAGACAGCAAATGCCTCCCTTTAATCAATGAAATTCCAACGTTCTGCATTTCATGAATGTTAAAATAGAAATCTTTTTATATGTTTTAGTTATTATCTATCTATCTATACTATTATAAAAGGAGTGATTTTGTAAAAAATGAACTACCTAAAAACCACTTTCTTTGACATATTTTTAATTGTATTTTTAATGATAAATTGATAATATACTAATAATACCCATAATATCTTAATGAGTATTATTGTATTACTAATTTATCATTGAAATATGTCAAAGTAAAAGTATTTAGGTAGAATATTATTTATCAATTAAATATATAAGATATGATAGGTATTAATATATGAACAAAACATTCAACATCTCCTAAAATTCAACTATAATACTTTTGCATCATTATTGCTCACGAATTTGTTTTCTTCTGCATATCTCCCAAATTGTTTTCTTTCATATCTCACAAAGATCTAACCCAACTTCAACTCAAATAATAAAGTTTCTAAAGGATATAAAAATGTTGATTTGTAAATATCCCTAATTTTAATATAATTCTAATGGTAAACTTGTAATCATATTTAATAGTAATAATATATAAAAGTTTATTAAAGAAAAACAATCCATAAAAAATAGGATAATAAATACTTAAATTCATGTAGGTTAGAAGTTATAAAATTAAATAAAAAATGTTAATTAGTTTTTTGAATATACACAATAATATTATTTTCATTATTTAATATTTAGTATATAAAAAAATTAACTCGGTTGATAAATTAATAAATAATCTCGAGATAAAATAACGAGTGATTTCTAAAAAATATATGGACTAAAATAGTTCATATCTTTCATTTATTTTAATAGAAAAATTTTAAACACACTCAATTGATAAAACAACCTACTACATAAAAAATTTATTGTTTAAGAAGGAATACAAAAATAATCCTTATTGCAATGAAAAATCCAATGGTATAAGATATTCGACTATTACTTTGATATTTCATTTGTATAGCTTCCATTGAAAATTTTTATTGTCTATTACAATGGATATCAAATTAAATAACATTAGAATTTTAGTGGATATAATGAATTCAATTATCATTATTTATTGTTGTGTGAGGTTTTTTTTTCTTGGATCATATTTAAATGTTAGAAAAAAATGTAGTCGAAATTCTAAAAAATTCAATGGAATTTTTATTGGAAAACTAATTATAGTGGCGGATCTAAAATAATTTCATATTTGGGGTATTGTTTAGTTAATTAATAGAAAAGTATATCATTAAAATAACATATATCTTTAGTATTTATAAATTATACATTCTATAATTTGTCATCTTTTTATTTGTAATACCATTTTACACATCAATACAGTCACAATAAGTTAAAATATATATTTTTTTTTAAAAAAAAAGCATATTTTTTTTTTCAATTCAACATTAGAAAATTATCGAAAATAATAATGAGAAAACTTATATCGCGCATTTAATCGTATAGTCAAAAAGTGACAAACTAATCAATGTCTGTATCAGTTGGAGTTGGCTAATGAGAAATATAAAATATAATTAAGATGCACATTTATTTTAATTACAACCTTTAAGTACATAAAAAATACTATACATATTTTGACATTTAAAATTGGTATGTTAATCTTAATTTTGTATTACAAATTTAAGTACTTTTAACCTTTAATTTTTTCAACAAAACGGGGTAAGAATGATGCTCTACGTAATATAAAGGTAAGATTACACAATTATAAAGCTTATAGCGCGCATTTAATCCAAAAGTCAAAAGTGACAAATTAATTAATGCCTGTATCAATTGGAGTTGGCTAATGGAAAATATAAAACACAATCAAGATGCACATTTATTTTAACTACAAATTTTAATTACATAAAAAAAAATATATATAATTTGACATTTATATTGATATATTAGTCTTAATTTTTTAACTTACAAATTTAAGTACATTTTACCTTTAAAATTTTCAACTAAATGGGGGTATGAATGATGTTCAAATTACTAAAATTATTTCAACGAAATATTTTCGTTAGGATTTTCATTGAAAAATTCAAACGGGAGTAATAACATAGAAATATTTGTTAGAATTGTCATTGAAATTCTGTTGTAATATATTTCAGTTTATTGGAATTTCATCTTTTTGTGTAGTACAAGTAGGGCTTCAAATTAGTAACTTTCTTGCATTATATATAATACAGTGTGCAACTAAATATTATAAAAATTATTGATAATGATACAACGTAAAATACATTCAATGTAATTATCATTTAACTTATGATAATTAGTATTTTTTCCAAAACAAAAAATACATCTAGGTTGAACAGTCATTAATTATTTTATTAATATTATAATAACTAAAAAGATTGTAAAAATGATGTTTTACGTATTAAAAAAGTAGGACTACACAATGCGAAAGCTTATAGCTCGCATTCAATTAAAAATAAAATAATAAAGTTAATTGGAGATAGCTAATGAGAAATATAAATCATACTTAAGATACCCATTTATTTAAACCAGAACTCTTAAATATAATATATATATATATATATATATATATATATAGGGATTGGATCCAATGAGTACACATATTTAAAGTGTGTACGTGAGACCCGATCTCAGCCGTTTATTTCTCGCGCAATCTGACGGTCAGTAGCAGTCTCTTAAATATATTATTTGTTCGCGGTTTTAGGCTGTCTCATCATTTCGAAACTTTTCGTCTTCCAGTTCTCGATGTTATTTGCTCTCTCTCATCATTGCAGTTTTTTCGTCTCACTATATTCTCTCATTTTC
>CACSLK010027624.1:12456604-12468801 GCA_902706635.1 Striga hermonthica | reverse complement strand
TTTTTTTTTTTTTTTTTTTTGTCAATCATTATCATTTTTTATGCCAAATTCATTCTAAAAATTGAGAACGATTTTATTTTGTTATGTTTTAACAGAGATTTAGAATTTTGGTTGTATCTTTTGTAAAACATATTTATAAAAATATTTACGTTTAAAAAAAACAACAACGATATTTCATCATTTGTAGATAAAAAATAACTAAATAAATTGGAGGAACGTAAAAAAAAAAACAACAACAATATTTTATCATTTGTAGATAAAAAATAACTAAATGAATCGGAGGACATGTAAATTACGGATTTTAAATGAAAAATATGTTTCTTAAAAGAAGTGATTAGAAAATGATTCAAAATGATAAAAAGAAAATCGTATATTATAACAAAAAAAAAATGTTTACATGAGTAATGGATTAGTGAATTGAAAATTGTGGCAATTTTAAAAACATGTTACCATGATTGAAATGAAATCTTTAGAATATTTTTTACTTTTAGTTAAGTTGCATATATTGCATAACTATATATGAAAAAATAAAATATTTAAAGTTCAAATAGGCGATTTATTTTTATGTATATAATAAAGTGTACAGTCCAAATAATTAAATTTTATTTAGCATTTATACTGTTAATATTAATACCGTGATTATTGTAAAGTCCAACTCTCATTTTAAGGTAAATTTATATTATATTAAAATGAATTGATAAGTCTAAAAAGAGATATGGATTGAATTAAAAAGATTGAATCTTGGTTAAATATCTTGATAGCATAATTATATTGTTTTTAAAAAGATATTCCATAACATTTGGTTCTGTAATACTGCTTTTAAATATAATTAATTCCAAATAGCCAGATTTAGTGTTTAATCAAATATTATGGAACATATTTTTAAAAATATCTAATTATTAATTTATTTTTTTTTGTTTTTTTATTTATATTTTATTTTTATTTTTACCAATTAACAATATTATGTTTGATCACTTTGTGCACGTAGATAATTTTTTAGATATAAAATTGTGAACTTAACAAATATCTTATGTGGTTCACAATCCATATAAACAATTGACATTTGTCAAAATTTATGTGATAACAACATTTATGCATTGTAAATGCTCTTATTTTGTTTTAAATAATTTTAAATATACTTATATCCATTCCAAACAAAATTCATACTATTTAAATTCGAACATTTCGTACCAAAAATAAATCACCCACTTTATACCACAAAATCGGATATTTATTATTAAAAACACATTTTCTATGAAAAAATAAAAATGGCTATCAGATACTTAAAATAAAATCATCAACTTTATATCAAATTGGATTTATTAATTTTGTCAACTTTATACCATAAATTAATTAAGTATTTTCTAAAAGACATTTTTACATTTTGTCCAAAATATTTTTTAGCGGCACATAGATGTTATTTATATTTTTATATTTGATTTTCTTGTCTACGAAGAAAAAGATAATCTTGCAACTCTACTATGCCAACAAAAAGATGTATGAAAAATAACATAAGTATTAATTTATTATGTTTTACTCAATACAGAAGATATAATATAGATATAAATATTAATAATTGTTCAATCAAGTCTATATTTAAACTAAGGATTTCTATAATACCTCCATATTTGTTTCCATAAAACTAAATCATTCTAAATTTAAATTCAACTAATAAAAGTAATAACCATAAATATTTGACTAAAAAAATTTTGTACATTAATTACATTGATTTTTGTTAATTTACTATTTTTAGACAATAATTAATGAAATTGGCAATAAAGTGTTTCTAAAAGTGAATTATGTTAATCCTTATTATATATTAACTAGTGTGGTACCCGTGCGATGCACGGTTTAGTTTTATTAAGATAAGGATTCATATTTGGATGATTGGATAATTGTAAGCATATAAAACGCATGTATTAGGATAAAATAAAATGTAACTTGTATATTATTAAACATATCTTTGCACACAATATTATTTGTTTGATCTTTTGGTATATCGTTTATCGCCACAAAATTATATCAGGATTCTAAATAGGCTTAAATAAATCAATTAAATTATTTACCAGGATATATATGATATGATTTTGGTTTTATGAAGAATGCATAACCAAATATAACGGAGATTGTAAAACGTCTTTCTTGATAATCTATAGCTTTGTTATTTTAAAATTTTAAATTGTTTAATTTAAGGAAGAGAAAAATTGTGAAAGTGTATGCAATCCATTTCAAATTTGTATCCTAGATGATTAAACAAAAAACCCAAATTTTTAGCATGTTCCTGAATCTGACTTTATTTTGAATTTCAAATTAATATTATCTCACTCTGTTTTATGTTTACAAAAAAATCCAAACTAAAGAAATTAGTAGCCAAATGATAAGAGATTTTAAAATTTTATTTGCAATTTGAAATTGGGTATAATTTCTATGGAATTCGATTATTTTTTTTTTAAAAAAACATGATATGTTGTAATTAGGTAAAGATACATGTCATAATATTTACCTAATTTGAAATTTTTGATTTTACTGTAAATATTTTATTATAAAAAATGAGAGAATTTTGAATTTTACAAAATTGTCGTGCTGAATGTTACCTAAATTAACTCGATTTCTATAAAATCTGATTTTTTTAATAAACAATTGATCTGTTGCAATATGAAAAATATATATGTGATATTGTTTTGCTTAATTCAAAATTCTCAATGTTATGGTGATCAATTTTTTGTATATATAAAAAATGAGAGAATTTTGAGTTTTGAAAAATTTTATGCATCAGTCGAAATTTACCTAAATTAAATCCACAAAACCCATGAATTTAGGGTACATATATAACTTATTGATATTTTGGGAATAATTTTAAAAAAAATCAAAACTACCAAAAAATAGAATGCAATAAATGCTGGTTGACTTTTTTTGTTACTATTTTTTGTAAATAAGTTATCTTTTTATATAGATATAGATATAGATATAAAAGATTTCATTTGATGACATGATATGTATAGATTGATTAGTACCAATCGTGATTAGTTTGGTGACATGATATGTATAAATTAATTTGTATTCTATTTGTTATGTATCACATTTACTACATTTGATATTGTTTATTTTATATATCCAAATTGGTGTTTTAAACAAATGTTATTTATTGTTTCATGATTTCGTTTAGTCATATTTAAGGGAAACACGTGAACTCGAAAAAAAAATCTCATTGAAATGCCGTATTTTTTGTTAAGAAAAAAAATATTTCCGTAAAAAATAATTATATCACAACAAGTTCATTGAGTAATTGAACAAATTCCTATAATAAAGTATGATTTTCTATACAAAAATAAAACAACAACTTCCACATTTTAAGGACATCAATTAATGATTATCCTTTTTTTTAAAAAAAATAATTGCCATTAATGGAAAGCAATTAATGCAGACAAGGTTTGAACAAAAATTGAATTGCCATTTTTGAAAAATGGTAATTCTTTTTATATATATATAGATTAATAGATATCATATCATTTGATCAATTGTAAATAAAATAAAAAATATATAATTTTTTCTATCGATATAAAATCCCCTCTATATATAATTCCCGAATGTGCTGAGCCTACATGACTGCTTCTGGTGCTTCGAAATCCTATTTGGCGAAGAATCATGCTTCGTAATTAGATCTGGACAAATAATATTGATATATTAATCATTAATAATTTAGGTTCGGACATTCCATAAATATTATTTAGCTAACTTATATATTTTAATATTACTTGTACTAATATAACCCTTTAATTCTTTGTAATTTTACATAGTGAGACTAATATATCCTTGACTTTTGATTTGTTTCCTTCAATTAGCTATTGAATTATGAATATATTTTAAAAGTTGAGAACTTTTGTATTTCTTATCGGTTTTACATGTATAATATATCAAATTAATCGTCTTTTCATGATCTTCGATTTGATATCCATATTGTATATAAAAAATAAATAAATTATATTTATCTTTATAATAATAAAAAATAATAATATTTATTAATATTTATTAGAAAAATAAAAATTATTTTTCAGGTGATATATTTATGTTTAATATAGTTATATTTTGTAAGTTAAAAAAATTATTATAATATAACACAAGTAAGTCACTCAAATAAAAAGTGTCATACTAAATATATAATAATATATATATATATATATTTTAATAAAAGGTATTCAAATTTTCAACTACTTTTTTTTTCATTAATTTTAGATTTAAAAAAAATAATTAGCAAGCACCCGTGTAATACACGGGCGTTGTACTAGTATATATATATGTGTCAATACTAATCCAAAAACTAACATAAAAGTATCTTATGAAATAAATTATAAATCCATGTTAAGTCAAATTTATTAAGTATAAAATATAATATAAGATAAAGTTGTGGTATATTTTTCGTACATAAATTTAAAATAATCATATTAAGAAAAAGTAACTGTATATTTTTCGTACATAAATTTAAAATAATCATATTAAGAAAAAGTAACAAAAGGAACGTAAACACACAACTATTATCAACATCAACTATGTGAATTAAAAGGAGAAATAATGAGTTGTATGTTAAACTATCAGTAATGTTCACTTACTCACGGTGGACACATGTTAATATGCCCACCGCTTATGTGGCATTCACTCATTAGTAATATATTTGTTTGAACATATTAACATCACCAATGTGTGCATGCCACATAAGCGGTGGATATATTAACATGTGCTCACCGTGGGTAGGGGAGCATTATCCGTTAAACTATTATTAAATTACTGCTCGAAATGGAACACCATAATTGTTGCAACATTTTTGTAAATATGAAAATGAGTTAGTTACTTAATATTTTATCAAACAATACAACACTATATTATCTTATTATATTAGTTGTTTCTAATAAAAAGGATATTTTGATAACAACATCATTGTATAAAACACGTACAAAAAATGACGCAATGCTATAAATGTGCTCCAAATTTTTCAAATATAAAATATGATTTGTGAGTAGAATAAAAAATAGATAAAAAATAATAATGTGATGGGAGAAAGAAAAAGATTTTCTTAGAGATGTATGATTATCAATATCTAGAAACAAAAGTCTTTTAAAATTACTATTTTTTTTTGTTAGCATTTAAATATATGGACTCTGTAAGAAATTAGTTTTCATATATAATGATCCTATATTATCAATAGATTTTAAATAATAATACATTATAAACTTTGCAATACATAATGTAAATTTTAATAATGAATTCATAATAATAAAGTTTACATGTGACTAAGAGCACAATAATAAAATAGAATTCTAATTGTTCTCCTTGCAACTATGTTGACAAATGGTATGCTTTTCAATATTGTCTCATTGTTTTGTTTTGTCATTGTTGAAGAATCAAGAAAATATCTTTATCTTGAATTTTTGAATCATTATGTATGATGCAAAAAATTGGACAATAAAGTATTAAAAAAGTTATTAAGCACATAAATATTGAAAATTCGAACGATATGGTAAAGATATTAGGATAAAAAACTCTAAAATCATTGCAATAACCAAAATGATCAATGATTTGCGAACATAGATTATGTAGTTCGTCTATCTTCTAAATAAATAACATTGAAAAGGGAATATCGGAGCCTGATCAAAATATTTTTGAATGTATGAATGAAGTAGTCACTTTTTTATAGGAATATTTACAATCTCATTGGTGTATTGTGCTCGATTATATTTGCAATTACTTCAGAATACGTACTTTAATGTAATGTGTGATGGTTTCAAAAAATAATTTAGCGCCTCAAAAGAAGCACATATAACCAAAATTTTGGAATGTCACTACGCCAAAAAAGGCTTCAGATAACACTTTTTACATAACGCTTTTGTAAAGAAGTGTTATCTAAAAAACATGTAACCCTTAGATAACACTTATTTTAACAAGCGCTATAAGAAAACTACAAATACATAACACTTTATTTAAAAGTGCTATGTGAGTTATAACACTTTTATAACACTCTTTTTTAAAAGTGTTATGTAAGCTACAACACTTCTATAGTGTTTCATATAACACTTACTCCTATTCCTATTTGTTTCCCACTCCCATATAATAAAAAATTCAATTTAAATTTTAAATTAAAGAATATATCAGGCCAAAAGAATCGTGCGAACACTAAAAATTGAGGATCCTTAGAACCCTACTTCTCGCTACGGCATTCTTGGCGAATTTCATCTTCAATTCCTGGAGTATTTTTCCAATCGAGTAGAAGGAGGAGAAAGGAAACGAGATTAAGGGCAACATATTTCTTGAACCACCTTATTATCAACCCAGGTATGATATATATGTTCAAGTGATTTCTTAGTTGTTTTGGATTGTGTTTTATTGGTAGCAATTGTTGTTAATTGGAAAATAGGCATAAAGTTATGAATTTGCTGTGATACATAAATTGTTTGATCCATTTTTTTTCTTGTGACTCGTGTTTTTTACTGTGAATATCATGTTGCTCATCGGCGAATTCTTCTTTTCTACTGGATTATGCTGTCTATTATGACTCTAAGGCGTCAGATAGAACACATAATCAAGTATAAATATGTTCCTTTCTCCTTCAGAAAGCAGAGGTATGATTGAAATGGGGCACCTTCAAATGAAGGCGAAAGTTTGTTCCCTTAGTCTGAAAGTTGCATATTTTAGAATGCTTTTCTTTATTTTCCGTATTCAATCTTTTTGATGGCCATAGGTTGGACTCGGGGTCTTGTCTGACGAAATAGAGTATACTTTGTAGTGAAGGAAGAACTTGTACTGGTCAGAGTATCATTAGTTTTATTAGTGAACAACATTTTCTATACAGGCTGCGTGCTGGCTCGTTTTCTAACCAAATAGATTTTATAAGATTTTCGATTTCACAATAGGATAGTTTTGAAATTATGGAAGAGCTTCAAGTGGTTATGACGATGGCAACATACTGTTGCTTATGCCAATTGTCTAATGGCTTTACCCCTGTGCTTGTCAGTATGAGGAAAAAGTTCCTGACCCTTTTCATTTTTTATACACCGATGAGCATTTGTTATCTTGTGCAATAGGCTTATTTCTAGGTAGTTCTAACTATTTTAGGAGTGTTAGTTGCAGTGCTTATCTGATCATAATCTAATTTTATGTCGCCTATTTTACCAGCTCATTAGAATTCATTCAAGAAATTTGCAGCTTGGGTGGACCCGTCGAAAGGTTTGCGTTTGTTGGATTCGTATCTTGCCTCTTGATATAGTTTTGTTTATTTTATTGCTCAGTTTATGCTACTCTTTGAAGACTAGATTTCATGTGATTTCATTCAATTTGTGGATAAACTAGAATCACTGAATCAGTAATCACGTTAAGTATTTGTTTTTCCTCAAAGGGTACGAGTATAGGATTTTAACAATTTTTAACAAATTATAAGGTGGAAAATTTCACACACTAAAGCTCCAGTTCTGTGTTAAAGGTTATGATCTCAATCAAAGTTACACCAGTTATCAAGTCGTGTTTGTAGACATGAAGGAAGCATAAGATGTACTTACAGTGAACAAATCCATATAATTATGAAGTTGTAAGAATAAGTATCACTAGTCCAACAGCGGATCCTGGGGAAATTAAAATATTAAAATGATGTTATTAAAAAAATATGTTATTAATTCAGGGTATCATTTGTTTTGAGCAAATTAAAACAGATGGAGACTGTCCTGAGTAGGAAAACCAACTCATGCTTCTTGAGTATAAGTTTCCCTCAACAAAGTCAAAATGTGATATACAGCTTAAAGAGACTGATTAGTTAATGGGTGTATGTGTAGATAGCAGCTACTTTTATTTGTTGTATCTATTGATATAGCCTTTTTTATTCCAGCAAATTTGTAGAGTCTGGTTTGTTTCCATGGTGCATTCATTTAATGCATTTATATATATATGAACCAATTATGTTTTCTGAATTTTATATGCATGCAAAACATCAGCACTTGTGTTGCAGAAAGTCTAAAGCTGACCACACAATCTCCATTTGCAAGACAATAATTCTTTAGCATATATTACTAAATAACACACACATATATATGTATAATGTAATGTATATATGTATGTCCCTGTGCAAATATTTGTTTGCTTTATGAAAGGTTTTAGAACAAATGGCTTTGTTCCTTTAGTCCTTATTTCAATATATGTAAGTTATTTCATTATACTTCTCTGTCAAGTGTTTCTAAATTGTTTTATGCTTTTGATTCTTCTCAGGTTAAAAAAGCACTTAAGATGGAAAAAATATTAAGGTGCTTCAACATGTTATTTGTTGTAGATGTTGATCTCTATATGTACATACTAACAAATATTTGTTTTTTTTAGTGTCCCGAACAAGCTAACGGTGTGGATTGTGGGTATTATGTTTTGAAAATTATTAAAGACATAATCGTTTCTGATGAAATGATAATCCCAGATGAGGTAAATGGATTTAAGCTCATTTTTTGTCATTCCATTACTTACTCATTTTTGGTATTTTGGTTAAAATGTAATTAATAATGTTATATTTTGTAGTACTTTCTAGTTACAAGTGCATTCAATTATCTTAGGAGCAAGTAGATGAAGTTCGGGAAGAATGGGCACAATATGTTATCCAGAGTTGTGTAAGATAAAAACTCTACTAGATTCGATTGGTTTGTTGTTATTGTTGTGTAAAATTTATAATTTATTACGAAATAGAATTAATAGATAACGATTGAAATGTTTAATTCTGGCAGATACATGCGCATTTTCTTCCTACTTAACAGGTATGTATTTTGTTTTACTCCTATTATATTTTTTTTTATATCTTGTTTATAATAAGTGATGAATGACTTAAATTTGATATCAATATATGTATAACTTTTGCAATGCAGGAGGTTGCAATAAAAAATTGTTTGGTCAGAATATTGGCTAATGATGAATGGTGGACGAATTTCTTACTAGGAATATTAGTTTTTTTTTCTTGATTAATTGGAATTGGTGATTCTTTCATGATTTTGTGCTACATTATTCTTTTGTACATACACGAGCACAATGTTAAAATTTGTGGATTGTGTTAGTAAGTTTTTGTTATATTCATGCTTTTAGTGTTTCTTGTTGGTTCTTGCTTATTGTTATATGGGGTTATGATTTAAGTACCTTATTCTTGTTTATTGGTATAGGTAGCTAACGGATACAAGCACAATATATATATATATATATATATATATATATATATATATATATATAATTGTACACAGATAACGCTTGTTTAAAAAGACGTTATGTATTATCATAATCTCAGATAACACTTTTGTTAAAAATGTTATATGATTAATATTATAGATAACACTTAATATAAACAAGCGTTATGTGAATAGCCCTTCACATGACGCTTATTATAAAAAAAGCGTTGTGTGAAAGGTTCTTCACATAACGCTTATTATAAAAAAAGTGTTATGTGAAAAGTTCTTCACATAACGCTTTTTAAGCGTTATCTGAAGAATCGGTCTTCAGATGACACTGATTCTGATAACGCTTTTAAGCGTTATCTGTAGCAAAAAAAAAAGCGCTATCTGAAGCCTTTTTTGGCGTAGTGTGTCAACGTTTAAAGATGTAATTCGCTCCCACCCCTTGGGACAATGTCTCCACGAGGTAGGTACCAATTTGTCTATATGGAGGGAATAACATAGTAGTTTAACCAGTGATAAAAAAAAAACTATCTGCAATTTTAGTGACATGCGCGATTGGTTATTGACTTATTTCATAGAGATATTTATGAAGTGTTGAAAGAAATACCCTATAAAGATCATAATACAATCATGAAGTTTAACACTATGTTTGGCCATAATACTTGGAAGTGTTTGAATAAAGTAGATATTTTACCAAATGTGAAACATATATAATATCTTTCAAAATGAATTAAGAAGAATATTGCAATATTATTGTTTCTTTATGAGGACATTGATTAAAACCACAATGAAAAAATTACTCTTCAGTCATTTAACATAAATTAATAAAATAACTAACATATATAATATGCATTATGTCCTTATTTAATTGTTTAGTACTTTTTTTCATTAAAGACTAATTCTTCATTTTTTATTTGTTGGGGTTGTAACATGATATTTTATTTTTTATTTTTAAATTAGAACAGTATTACATTAATATTGATAAACATATATTAAAGTCTCATTTGTTCTACATTTTATTGTATTTCTGCTATGATGTATTTAATAAATAAATTAATTTATCTACTACACTTAATCGGCCAAAACATAAACATCCATTATCACGTGCATCGCACGTACACTTTAATAGTTAAATAAAATATGTGTAAAAACGCACCAGACTCAAGTAGTGATAGTATAAGTGAAGAGGTTATCTACCTTACCATTGTAAAGACGCTGTATCATCAGGTTATTCCAATTTTCCATTGATAGCATCAAACAACAAAGTTACATTAGTTATGCATGATCATAAACATGAAAAATAAAATTTATAATATTTTAAGAGTATGAACATCAAATACATATACCTCTATCCTTTCTCCCGATGCTTGAAGTAAACTAATGCATGTCCTGGATCCCAATTCTTCTCATTCCCAGAAATACCCAGAAAGATTTATTACAACACGAGTTCCTTTAAAATGAACCACATAATATAAATGAATGATTCAGTAGTGTTACACCCGATATTCAACATTAAGATGAGTCTCTATATAGAAAAGTTTAGATAATTCTATCTATTCGATATCATTTTAAAAAAACTATTTTATTAATTCAACTTTACCTTTTTTCCCATCTACCTCATTAACATAATTTAATAAGAAAAGTAATCCATTTATAATAAAAGTATATATCCAACGTGTATAAGTACTTCCATTAACCTCTTATTATAAAAAAATAGTTACAACATTAACACATATACTAATGGAACAAAATACATACTCACAGTATAAAGTATTATGCTTTTATGTATATAAAATCTGTAATTTCCAATGCATGACATTCTAAACGAAAACTAAGAACGTTTATTAAAAGCCATGTACATTTAACAATTTTTCATGTCCGACATCGAAATATTGCACTCCCATCTCAAGAAGGATAACAAAAATAGAAATTAATTAAGAACGAAATAAGATAATCAGAAATTCTATGGTGCCACATGTGGCACTATATTACGGTGTCACAACATGATGTGGCACATTATGATTGGTGCCACAACATGATGTGTGATAGTTGTTGCACCAATCATAATGTGCCACATCATGTTGTGACACCGTAATATAGTGCCATATGTGGCACCATAGAATTTCTGATAAGATAATGGTGTTTGTTACCTATGGTCATATCAAAGCCACGATTCTTAAACTCGCGATATTCAGGGCAAAAGGCACAGGACTCACAAAAGCAGTTAGTCCCCTGTTGGGACTCGTTTAGCAAATCATGTTGCCTCATCTTAGTCAGACAGAAACACAATAAACAACAAGCGCACCCTGTCGCGCACATCAGCATCGCATATAATGGACCACTCTACCCGCACGCTACCGCCCAAAATAGACACAAATTATGTCCCCCATTAATTATGTGTTAGTCATTTCCTCTTCTAAAATACCTATCCACAACCTGGTCTGTCCGTCCATCCGCCGGATGAATAACACCTCCGCGCAGCAGAACCATGATACGGAAGTGGTCATCAACCCCGGTGAGTCAGACGATGAAGGTGACGATGGTCTCGTTTTATGGTTGAAGAACATGTTGGAAGAGCCATCAAGTCCAATTTATCGACCATCATGCAAGAGACACTGGCCAAAGGGATGTGGTCCACGAGCTAAGCTCAAGCCTAGGAGGAGCAAGACCAAACGAGCTCGAAGGATACACAAGGCGAAAACAAAGGAGGAGAAGTGTTGGTGCAAGCCTTGTGCGAGGAAAAGGCGAGTTCGCAAGATGGTGGCTCGAAAGGGAGGCAAGAGTCGTATGAAGAAGGGTTGGATTTGGCGAGCTGGTGATTGTATCGGGTTGGACGGATGAGACCCATGGACATCGGGCGAGCCAACGGAGCTGGGCGGCAAAGGGGTCGAGGAGGATCGACTATCAGGCGTGGGGCGCGCATCGGGCCGTGATGCGCGCGATTATGTGACGGGCGAGGCGTCGGAGGCGCAGGGGCGCGCGGGCGATGGCTGGGAAGCGGGGGAAGAAGCGGGCGTA
>CACSLK010027624.1:12443208-12455373 GCA_902706635.1 Striga hermonthica | reverse complement strand
AAAGTCTCGAAGAGGAGGGGAATGATACGGAAGTGGTCATCAACCCCGGTGAGTCAGACGATGAAGGTGACGATGGTCTCGTTTTATGGTTGGAGAACATGTTGGAAGAGCTATCAAGTCCAATTTATCGACCATCATGCAAGAGAGACTGGCCAAAGGGATGTGGTCCACGAGCTAAGCTCAAGCCTAGAAGGAGCAAGACCAAACGAGCTCGAAGGATACACAAGGCAAAAACAAAGGAGGAGAAGTGTTGGTGCAAGCCTTGTGCGAGGAAAATGCGAGTTCGCAAGATGGTGGCTCGAAAGGGAGGCAAGAGTCGTATGAAGAAGGGTTGGATTTGGCGAGCTGGTGATTGTATCGGGTTGGACGGATGGGACCCATGGCCATCGGGCGAGCCAACGGAGCTGGGCGGCAAAGGGGTCGAGGAGGATCGGCTATCGGGCGTGGGGCGCGCATCGGGCCGTGATGCGCGCGATTATGTGACGGACGAGGCGTCGGAGGCGCAGGGGCGCGCGGGCGATGGCTGGGAAGCGGGGGAAGAAGCGGGCGTACGCGGGTGTGCGATAGGTGGCCAGGCCATGGGGACGGCTGGGACAAGCGAACGCGAGAAGAGCACGGGGACGTCGAACGTGGGCAGCAGCCGCGCAAGTGACGAGGGCGCGCGGACGAGAGCGCGCGATGTGACACACGCGCATGAGGAAGGCGGCGGCAGCTGGACGAGGGCGTTGGCACGCGAGTGGGACGCACATGCGCGAGGCCTAAACCTTGCGGGTTTAGGAGTGCCGGGCGAGGACGGGCACGCGCGGGGAGAAGTTGGCGACCAGCAGGGATGCGCGAAGGATGACGCGTGCGCGGATGGACAAGGCCCAGTCTGCGCGGGACTAGGAGAAGCTGGGGCGGCGTGCGGGACACATGGGGCGCGCGATGCCTCGCGCGCCGAGGATTAGGAGAGCCGAGGGTTGGCGCGCGCGACGCGTAAGGGGCGGCCGAGAGTTTAGCATGTAGGGTTTATTTTTAGGGAGCTTCTAGATTTGCTTGGTGTGCAAGCCAAGCAATAGTTATTTGGTAGGTTTAGGATTTTATTGCTTTCTAGACTTAGGATTTAATATTTAATTGTTTTAGTAGTTTCCTAGTAAGAATAGATCTAGAGATAGTTGGTATCTATAAATACCCTATGTACCTCATCATATTTTGCAAGTTGAATGAAGTATTGAATTGGTGAGCCAATCTTGAGGGGGAACTTTATGTTCTTAACGTGTGATAAAGAAGGCCATTAGTGCGTCTTTACATACAGTGTCGGAGAGAAGGCCAATAGTGCGTCTTGAAGTCACGGTATCTAGAAGAAGGCCCTGAGTGCGTCTGCTAGATACACCTATCGGGGATAAACGAAGGCCGCAGTGCGTCGTTTATTCGCAACCCAGTATAGACAAAAGATCGATCCGTCATCAAACCACCCGTCAGCCCCCTCCCAGCACCATCTCTTAAAATCCTAGGCCATCAACTTCAGCACTTTGAGGCTGTTGAACAAGCCCTATGTGAACATTTAGGTCCAGTCGAAAAATGTTTCAGGCACCAGAGTTTCGGCGTGAACTTGTAGTGCTGGGAGAAAGGAGGCCTTGCACCTGCCCTCCGAGGCCGGGATAGGGAACACATAGTTCACGAGCCTCAACCTCTCGAAGCCCGCCATCTTCACAAGGCTGTCAAACTACCCGGCCTTTCCTTCAGCTCAATGAAAGATTTTCTATCCTGACACATTCGAAGGATCAAACAACATATTGAACTTCAAAATTCCAATTTGTTTCCAAGAATGGAAAATATTGAGGTAATAATTTCTCTCCCTCTCTCAATTAACCAAAAAAAAAGAAAAGAAAAAGAAAACGACATCTATAATGAATTTTGGTTGAACCGATGTCTTGATCTTATGTGCAAGATAATGAACCCTTTGAAGTCTTCATCTTATCTCATGTTTTCTATCAAATTTTGTTTCGTTGTACGATTGTGGTGGGAAAGGTGAAATATGACGCAACCTCAATTACCTGTAGTTGGATGGTGAAACATATGGTTCCCGGTGGCAGGGGTATCTCTACGGCACAGGAGATTAGAACCCTGCTGACAGTTCCACAAAATAAACCTGTTGAAATAAAGTGTGTATTGCTTTTGAAATTTAATATAATGATTCTATAATGAAGCTAATGATTATGGGTTTGTTTTATAATTTAATGTTGGGATTGCTGAGGATCTCGATATGCACAAATCACGGACAAACATTCAACATAAACCTATGCGCAGCAGATCTAAAGGTTTGATGTAGAAAACTTACTACATAAAATTTATGTAGATCTGGCTGGCCCGAACAGATGACCGCAAATCAAATCTTCTCGAAATCGAACAAACTTGACCAATCCAGAAAGCTGGCGTCACGGCGAAGTCAACAGCGTTGACCGATCGGAAATCCAAGGTTCCACGTGCTCTCACGCGCGCGTGTGAGTTCCAGCAGCTGCGATCTTCCGGCGGCGCGTGTGGGCGCATGCGGCGGCGGCTGGCGGCGATGTCGACGGCGATCTCTTCGACTCGTCGTCCTGGTCGTCGTGGTATGGTCACTTGCTGGTTTTGGTCTCCGGTTTGGATGGATGATAGATCTGATTAGAATCTCGTATATACCTTAAGATCTTCTACTGTATTCTCAAATAGCTATTTAGATCTTGTATCAGCGGAGCACAAGAAATAGAACAACTCCTTGGAAGAGAGAGGGCAGACGTAATTCCCAAGGTTATGGGATTGTATGTTCTCTTCCAAGAGCCTAATGCTGTATATATAGAGCTACAGTAGGGACCCTAAGGAGAATAGGATAAGGGCTTCTAATATATTAATACTGTGGAGCAACCCCACAATTAATATATTAATAATATTAAAGTCCACCACAATAATATTATTGCACTCCCCTCACCTATCCCAAATTACATTTGAGACTCCTTATTATAATTATCCGATTTACCTCCCCATGTTTAAGATATAATGTCCATTAATTAATTCGATCACTAATAATCAAGAATTAATTAATATATTATATTACCGAAGCTAGCGCTCGCTCATATCATTCATATTATGCTGGAATAAATCCACCTGCAGAGTTTAGCATAATATTCCTTCATGAACTCACTTCGGGGACATCATCAGACTAACGCACATGGTGACCGTAAATATCCTAATAGCACATCGAACACATAATGTCATTACCCAATTCATTAAATATGTCGACCCAGTTTGGATCTCACCCAAAGAATCAAAGCAACAACAATTATGTGCACATGCCTATTTAATATCTTACGGGTTAAGAGCACGCAATAATTAACTGAGGCATAGTTCGTTTACGACGATCAACATAAATCTCTGGGATCCTATTCAATACATAAATGTACTAGTGCAACTAATCGGTCAAGACAAACCGTACGGTTGACACTACAACCGTTCCGATGGGTTGTTCAATTCCATCTAGGTTGTGAACCAATGATTCTTGTTTCGCAAGTAACTGATATAGTGATCTTCGGTACGCCCGATGACGACCCACTTATCTACATGCAAAACAACAGAACGCAGAACTTATTTAACCAAACATAATTCTCATTCATCAAGAAATAACAAGTGTAATATCCACTAAAGCAAAGCTTAAGTATATAACACCAACAATCTCCCACTTATACTTAAAGCTGCCGCTTTACTAGTATAGACCTATCAATCCGTATCCTAAAAGACCTATGTCGATCCTATCACCATACATTTGACTCCCATTCCCTCTACGTGTTTGGCGAAGACCTTCTCCGGCAAACTCTTCGTAAAAGGATCAGCTAGGTTGTCTTCTGATGCAATCTTGGTGATCTCAACTTCTCCTCTTGCCACAATATCTCTGATAAGGTGGTATTTGCCGCTCTATGTGTTTGCTTGCTCTGTGGACTCGTGGTTCCCTTGAGTTTGCTACTGCTCCACTGTTATCACAGTACACGGTAATAACACGTGGCAAACTCGGAATCACTTCTAAGTCCACCAAGAAGTTTCTGAGCCAAACTGCCTCTTTCGCTGCCTCAGAGGCTGTGATGTACTCGGCTTCCATAGTGGAGTCTGCTACGCACTTCTGCTTAGCACTCCTCCATGAAATGGCTCCACCTCCCAAGGTAAACACATAACCTGAGGTTGACTTACTTTCGTCCCTATCTGACTGAAAATCAGAATCGCTGTAATCCAGCGGAAGCAAACTGTCTGCACGGTAACCTAACATGTACTCCTTAGTCCTTCGCAGGTACTTGAGTATATGTTTCACCGCAGCCCAATATTCCCTTCCTGGATTACTTTGATATCTCGCTACCATGCCAACGACGTAGCTAATATCAGGCCTAGTGCACAGCATTGCATACATGAGACTTCCTACTGCCGAAGCATAAGGAATTGTCTTCATGTCCTCTATCTCCTCAGTCGTCTTGGGAGACAACTCCTTAGATAAAGGTACTCCATGTCTGAAAGGTAATGTACCTCTCTTAGAGTTGTGCATACTGAATCTAGCTAAGACAGTATCTATATATGAAGACTGAGATAAGCACATCATTCTCTTCTCACGATCACGAATGATCTTGATACCAAGAATGTGTCCTGCTTCTCCCAAGTCCTTCATATCAAACTGCTTCGACAACCACACCTTTATGTCCGACAACTCCTTCTTGTTGTTGCCAATAAGAAGTATGTCATCCACGTATAGCACAAGAAACACCACCACGCTTCCACTAATCTTCTTGTATACACAGTGCTCATCCGGACATTGGGTGAATCCATATGACTGGATTACCTCATCAAACCGAATATTCCAAGACCTTGAAGCTTGCTTCAGTCCATAAATGGACCGATTAAGCTTACAAACTAAGTGCTCATGCCCTTTTGCAATGAATCCTTCTGGTTGCTGCATATAGATGTCTTCCTGAAGGTTCCCATTAAGGAAAGTCGTCTTAACATCCATCTGCCAGACTTCATAATCCATATGAGTGGCTACAGCTAAGAGCATCCGAATGGATTTAAGCATAGCTACTGGCGAAAAGGTTTCATCATAATCTATACCCGCTTTCTGGGTATAACCTTTCGCAACAAGCCTAGCTTTAAAGGTTTCCACATTTCCATCTGATCCCCTCTTTCTCTTGTAAACCCACTTGCATCCAATGGGACGTATCCCATCGGGTGGTTCTACAAGATCCCAGACCTGATTGGTGTCCATAGACCCCATCTCAGCTTTCATTGCAACCTTCCACAAATTTGCATCTCTATCTTTGAGTGCCGCGTCATAAGTTCTTGGGTCCGATTCTAGGTCTCCTGGAACTGAGTCCGATGACTCTCCAAGACCTATCCATCGATCGGGTTGTGTAAAAACCCTCCCACTACGACGAGGTACCGTCTGTACTGGCACACTATCAGTGTTACGTGTTGCAGTATTATGTGATGTATCTACTTGCGCACTCGGTGGGGAACCATCGATATCTCTCCCTAACTCCTCTAGGACAAGTTTACTACTGGGCTTATGATCTATGATATAGTCTTCTTCCAAGAATCTAGCGTTCGTACTAACGATCACCTTCTGATCCTCAGGACTATAAAATAAACCACCTTTCGTTTCCTTGGAATAGCCGACAAACAGTCTCACTTCTGAACGTTTCTCCAACTTTCTAGCCTCCTGCACTAAGACATGTGCAGGGTAACCCCAAATTCGAATTTGGGAGAAACTAGGCTTGCGCCCTTTCCACAACTCATAAGGAGTACTGTCTACTGACTTTGAAGGAACAGAATTCAGAATGTAACATGCTGTCTCTAATGCAAATCCCCAAAACGAATCTGGTAACTTCGAATAACTCATCATCGACCTAACCATTTCCATAAGAGTTCTGTTTCTTCGTTCTGTAATCCCGTTCTGCTGGGGCGTGCCGGGTGCAGTCAACTGGGATTCAATCCCTGCTTCTGACAGGTATGTCCTAAACTCTCCAAAGAGGTATTCGCCTTCTCGATCAGATCGAAGACACTTGATACTTTTACCTTGTTGTTTCTCCACAACTGTCCTATACTCCTTGAATTTCTCAAAGCATTCGGACTTGCGGTGCAACAAGTAAATGTATCCATATCTAGAATAATCATCAACAAAAGTGACGAAATACTCATAGCCTCCTCTAGCTTGGATCGACATAGGACCACACAAATCAGAATGAATCAATCCTAGCACTTCTTGGCTCCTTCGCCCCTTTGCCGAAAACGGCCTCTTGGTCATCTTACCTTCTAGGCAAGACTCGCAAGTCTGGTAGTGATCTTCTACTGGATCAAGATGCCCAATAGATACCAACCTTTGAATCCTCCTAAGGTTGATGTGCCCAAGCCTAAGGTGCTAAAGAAATGCATGATTCATCGAAGACTCTTTTCTCTTATTAGTTTTAGTCGAGACATTATTCGATTCATTTTGTTGCAGTGTGGGAGACTTTGGTTTTAGAACATATAGATTGCCAACCATTGAACCAGAACAAATCAAATGATTACCATAACGAATAACAACTGAGTCATTAAACGAAACTGATAACCTTTCAAAACGAGTTTAGAAACTGAAATTAAATTCTTCCTAAAACTTGGAACAAAAAGACAATTGTTCAGAACCAAAATACTAGCATCAAATACTAAAGTAACTACTCATATTGCAACTACTGCTACTTTCGTAGCATTACCCATGTAGACTGTAATCTCTCCATCCCTAAGCCGTCTGGTTTCCTGGAACCCCTGCAAAGAATTGCAGACATGATCAGTGGCTCCAGTATCTACACACCAGGTACTGGTAGATACAACCGCTAAACATGTTTCTACGACGAAAGTATGAGAGTTACCTTCTTTGCCCTTCTTGAAGAGAGGACAATCGACCTTCCAGTGCCCTGACTTATTGCATTTGTGGCATCTACCTTTCGGCTTCTTTGCCACAGCCTGTTGAGGCACTAACTTGGTGCTCTGTGCCTTTGCCTTTCTGCAGCCTTCTTCCTCTTCCTGCCCTTGTAAGGCCTGGAAGGTCCGGCTTGCTCGGCAACCATCACAACTGATTTCTGAGTGAACAAGGCCTCAGCCGACTGAAGTTCTGACAACAATTCTGGAAGAGCCATATGCATCTTGTGCATGTTATAGTTCAACCGGAACTGATCAAAACTCTTCGGCAGAGATTGGAGCATGATATCAACCTGGGTTTCCCCGTCAATAAAACCTCCAAGAACCTCTAGCTCATTCAGCTGCTCCATGACCTTGAGAGCATGCTCCCTTACGGGTGTACCCTCTGCCATGCGCGTGTTCATCAAGGCACTTAAAGCCTCTTGTCTTGCAACCCTTGACTGATGCCCAAACAGTTCCTTGAGGTTCAGAAGCATATCTGCAGCAGTGGCCATTGACTGATGCTGATGTTGAAGGACATTTGACATAGAAGCCAGAATGTTTCGCCATCTCATCAGCCTTCTTCCACCGAGCATACTCTTGTTTCTCGTCATCTGGGGCATTATCAGCCGGCACATCAGGCCAAGCCTCAGTCAACACATACTTATAGCTTTCAGCAGTCAGCACTATGTCTAAGTTCCTTTTCCAATCAATGTAATTAGGACCGGTGAGTTGATTTTCTTTTAGGATAACAGACAACGGATTGAACGACATGATGAATAAACCTGAGAATTACGAAAATATTTTACTTGATTAAACGTTTTGAATTTAACTGTTAATATTGACATCCTCAAAACAATACTAACTTAAATTCACCGACATCCTTAAACCTTGAGAATTTTGTATGATGCTCGGGCAACTCTAATAATTCTTCGTTTCTTTAAAGAAGGGTTTTTCCAGAACCCATTAATTTCCATTAGTCAAAACCAAATTCATGACGAACGAAATTAATAGTCAGTCACCTTTTGGCCATGCAATAAAAATCAGGGACCCCTCGGGGGGTTATGAAATGAATCGCATTCTAAGTGAATCCCATTTCTCGGTCCTAAGGTCGTCAAAATCAATTATACGTTCACCTCGGGGTGACCCGTACGCTCTCATTCAATTTTCTCTAACCGTCTAAATTTAGAAATTTGTTCTGATAATTATCCTTCAATTAATTTCAAGTAATGTCATCCTCGGGGAAGCCCACACTATCAATTAATTGATTTACCAACGAATTAGAAATGGAGGCCTTAGGAATTTAAAATTATCTTAACTTTAAATATCCTTCTCAACTTAGTATTTAAATGAGGATTTTTAATATATTCATGCAATTCTAAATAGCCCTATGCACACAAGGCAACAATTAATTCCATGCATGAATAAACAAATAAATAATTAATGTCATAAATAAATATCCACTATTATGGCCAATTAAGTATTTATTCTCCTTGGATTAGGATTTCTTTCCTAAACCAACTGGAACTCCCATTGTAGTAGAATCTCGGTTGACTTGTACTGCTAGTTCCACAAAACCTCCACCTCTTGTCGTCCCGCCGGCCGCCGGCCGCCACCCCGGTGGTCAAATTTTTTATTTTTTTTTAATTAAACAGCGAGCCGGGCTGAGCCACCCGGCTCGAGCCGTGCGCGCCCGCCGCGGCCGCGCCGACCAGCCTTGGCTCCCGGCTCCGGTTTCTTCCTTGCTTTGTTCGTCGAGGCTCTTTGGATCTTTGTGAAGGCCCGGTCTCCAACGGTCGATCACAATTCAAAAAATATAATTAACAAAATTACATAGATCGATTCCTAGATCCAGTGAGTGGATGTACATGCCTTCTACTAATAAATTAAACTATCCGGTCAACCCCCGAGCAATTAATACAAGCATTCATCCATAATTCCTCGACAATCCCGAGGCTTTAAAAACAAATTTAAAACCATACAACCAACCATCAAATAAGCACAAGCACATAAAAGGGTGGCTATAATAGTGGATTAACTACTTCCTGCAAAACCAAGTTATGCAAACAATCCAATATATATGGCTGCGCTTGAGCACACATAGACAATATAACCCGTTTAATCCGTATCTTGTACATAACGGATTAACCTCTACTCTGATACCAATTGTTGGGACTGCTGAGGATCTCGATATGCACAAATCACGGACAAACATTCAACATAAACCTATGCGCAGCGGATCTAAAGGTTTGATGTAGAAAACTTACTGCTTAAAATTTATGTAGATCTGGCTGGCCCGAACAGATGACCGCAAATCAAATCTTCTCGGAATCGAACAAACTTGACCAATCCAGAAAGCTGGCGTCACGGCGAAGTCAACGGCGTTGACCGATCAGAAATCAGAGGTTCCACGCGCTCTCACGCGTGCATGTGAGTCCCAGCAGCTGCGATCTTCCGGCGGCGCGTGTGGGCGCGTGCGGCGGTGGCTGGCGGCGATCTCGACGGCGATCTCTTCGACTCGTCGTCTTGGTCGTCATGGTATGGTCACTTGCTGGTTTTGGTCTCCAGTTTGGATGGATGATAGATCTGATTAGAATCCCGTATATACCTTAAGATCTTCTACTGTATCCTCAAATAGCTATCTAGATCTTGTATCAGTGGAGCACAAAAAATAGAACAACTCCTTGGAAGAGAGAGGGCGGACGTAATTCCCAAGGTTATGGGATTGTATGTTCTCTTCCAAGAGCCTAATGCTGTATATGTAGAGCTACAGTAGAGACCCTAAGGAGAATAAGATAAGGGCTTCTAATATATTAATACTGTGGAGCAACCCCACAATTAATATATTAATAATATTAAAGTCCACCACAATAATATTAAAGTCCACCACAATAATATTATGCCGGAATAAATCCACCTGCAGGGTTTAGCATAATATTCCTTCATGAACTCACTTCGGGGACATCATCAGACTAACGCACATGGTGACCGTAAATATCCTAATAGCACATCGAACACATAATGTCATTACCCAATTCATTAAGTATGTCGACCCGGTTTGGATCTCACCCAAAGAATCAAAGCAACAACAATTATGTGCACATGCCTATTTAATATCTTACGGGTTAAGAGCACGCAATAATTAACTGAGGCCTAGTTCGTTTACGACGATCAGCATAAAACGAACATCCCTCTCCGGGATCCTATTCAATACATAAATGTACTAGTGCAACTAATCAGTCAAGACAAACCGTACGGTTGACACTACAACCGTTCCGATGGGTTATTCAATTCCATCTAGGTTGTGAACCAATGATTCTTGTTTCGCAAGTAACTGATATAGTGATCTTCGGTACGCCCGATGACGACCCACTTATCTAAATGCAAAACAACAGAACGCAGAACTTATTTAACCAAACATAATTCTCATTCATCAAGAAATAACAAGTGTAATATCCACTAAAGCAAAGCTTAAGTATATAACACCAACATTTAAATCTTAGGGGGCGTATTCAATTTCAACTTTTAGAGACTTTTTAAGACTCTTAGAATTTTGGTGTATTCCTACCTTCCTACCTGAGAGACAACTTACTGACAATGTGGTGATAGCAAATGAGGGGATCCACTTCTTGAACAGACACCACTCTGGTAAGCACTCATTTATGGCTTTGAAGCTAGATATGATGAATGCATTTGATAGAATTGAGTGGCAATTCATTAAGAGAACCATGCTTAGAATGAGATTTGCTCAACAGTTTGTGAATTGGATCCTTAAATTTATCTCTTCAGTGTCCTTCTGTGTTATCCTCAATGCCAGCACATGTGGCCACATCAGTGCTCAAAGAGGAATAAGGCCCAGACCCCCTGTCTCCCTACCTTTTCATCATTGTCTCCCAAGTCCTTTCTGCTATGATCACTGCAGCTATTGATAGAGGTGTCTATAGAGGATTGACTTTGGCCAGGAATGCACCTGTTTTTACCCACTTACTCTTTGCGGATGACTCAATCTTGTTTTGCAAAGCTGATGACTATCAAGTTAAAACTGTGAAGTCTATCCTTGACAGATATAAAAAATTCTCTGGTCAGAGAGTTAATACTACCAAGTCCTCCATCTTCTTTAGCAAGAATACTAATTCCTCATCCAAAACCTCTGTCTGTAGTCACTTTCCTGGCATCCAAATTCATAAATCATCAAGATACTTGGGAATGCCCTTGGGTATTGGCCAATCTAAAAAATAGGTCTTTGGTTTTGTCACTGAAGCTGTGAGGAAAAGAGTGATGAGCTGGAAAACCAAATTCCTGTCAACAACTGGGAAAAGAGGTCCTAGTTAAATATGTTTTGAATGCCCTCCCCCTCTTTGTTATGTCATGCTATAAATTTCCAGTAGCTATTTGTAAGGAAGTGGTGAGTATCTTTGCTCTTTTCTGGTAGAGCAAGAGCAGTGATCAGTCAAGGGGAATCCATTGGAAGAGGTGGGAACTCCTTACTCTGTCCAAAAAACTTGGAGGTCTTGGTTTCAAGGACATTACCCTCTTCAATGATGCTATGTTGGTTAAACAGGTTTGGAGAACTATCACTAAGCCGCATCTTCTTATGAGCAGAATATTGAAGAGCAGATACTTCCCGAATTCTTCCATTTTGAAGCTAAAGTAACCCAAAACTGCTCTTGGATGTGGAGGTCTTGGCTCAAAACAAGATGGCTCCTCCTTGAAGGCCTTGACATTGAAATCAAGAATGGACACTCAGTTATGATTCAAGACTTCTATTGGGTGACAACTATTAAAGGAAGGCCCCCAAGACTGAAAGATGGAGTTAACTGTGGGAAGCTCCTTGTTAAAGAGCTGCTGGATAAGAGGTATTTCTTGGATGTGTTGGGTTCTGTTAAGAACGTCAAACAACATGCACAGTATTGAACTTTATCGAAATATATCCTAACGCAGCGGAATATATAGTTAGGATATGGACGTTTACCTTTTAAAATTTTTGTCGACTCTGAGATGATGTAGAGTACCGTTCGTGAAGTTCGTCAGAACACCACAACCTAATGGGCAGATAGGTTTGGCCTTTAGTTGATTCTAATCAACTCGTCAAACGGATCACGGTCGAACGGTGCGCGGGCCTTGGTCGTCGAGTGCAGTGGGCGTCGTGCGCGTAGGGCGCTGGTCGCTGGCAGGTGCGCGGATCGCAGGCGGGGCGCATCGGGCGCTGGGCATACGCGCGGGTCGCTGGGATCTGCGGAAGGG
>CACSLK010027624.1:12424573-12436429 GCA_902706635.1 Striga hermonthica | reverse complement strand
TTATTTATCAGTTTAAAATTTTAACGGTTTTCAGAAAAATCAAGTTTTTCACGGTAGCATCCCGAATCAGTTTTCGCAAAATAAGTATTTTATTTATTTATTCAGAAAAATGCGAAAAATCGCGTACTCTGATATATTAAAAAGACGGGATGTTACAATTGGTATCAGAGCACGTTTCTGCGTCTCTGAAAAATTTTTCAGTCAGTAATTTTCAGAAAAACCTGAACCGTTACGCTCACGCCTCGCCGACTCCAGGTAAGTGCTGATTCAGTTTTTCAGTTATATACATATTACTTTGTCTATGCTCAGAAATCAGTAATCAGACTTAGCTAAGATGCTCGAATCAGGTTCAGACTTTAGAGTTCCGATATAACTCTAGAATTCAGTATATTCAGACTTGACTTTAGAGAACAATACACTCAGACATAACTCTAGACTTTAGTATCTTTCGATATGACTCTAGAGTTCCACAGGTTTCACGTCAGTATTTATCGGCCATTTTTGGCAACTCGTCAAGAGATTTGTGTGCCTTAGTAATCAGTCAGAATATTTCCACGTGTTCAATAATTTTGAACTTTCTCAATGTTCAGATGCCGCCACGTAGGGAACCCGATCATCCGGCTCCTACTCAGGCTACAGTGGTCGCCCAGTTCCGCGACTATCATGCCGAAAAGTTCTCAGGGCAGAGAGATCCTCGCATAGTAGACGAGTGGATTCAGGGCCTGGAGTTTATCTTCGAGGTCATGGAGTGCCCTGAGAGATATCGCGTCATTTGTACTCAGCTTCAGCTCACCGGTGATGCCAGGCTCTGGTGGAACGCTTACTGGAGCATGCGTCCCGGCGAGAAGGCGGGATGTACGTGGGAGATGTTCAAGGATTTAATCCGCGAGAAGTACTACCCCACATACTACCGAGCAGAGATGGAGCGTCAGTTTCTATCGCTCCAGCAGGGTACTCGTACTGTTGACGAGTACGAGAGGGAGTTCACTAGACTTGCAGCTTTCGTTCCTGATTTGGTCCGCACGGAGGCCCAGCGAGCACAGCGTTTCATTGACGGGCTTTACCCAGCAGTCCGTCATAACATCGTAGGCCACGGGACACAGACGTACGCACGTGCAATCTCCATCGCCCAGGAGGTGGATGCCAGCATTAGGAGGGAGGTCGTTCGTGATCAGTTCCAGCCATCTGCCCCTGCTCAGTCATTATCAGTTCCACCGATGCCAGCTCTACCATCTACCCATCCACCGAAGAACAACAAGAGGAAAGGGAAAGGTTCCCCGGCAGATAAGAGGACCCGACGGAGGTTACAGCAGATTCCTAAGTGCCCGACATGCGGACGACTTCACCGAGGCGAGTGTCGCTTTGGTCAGGATGTATGCTACTATTGTCACGAGCCCAGACACTTCGCGAACCGTTGTCCGAAGAAGGCGCAACAGCCTCAGCAGCCTCAGCAGCCACCGCAGCAGCAGCAGCCCCGTCAGCAGGCACAGAGGCAGCCTCAGCAGCAGCAGCAGAGGGGCAGACAGCAGGCCCGAGTTTACGCCGTAGATCAGGCAGAGGCCGAGCAGCAGCCAGGTACCATGTCAGGGATGGTTATTCTTAATAATGTTCCTGTGTTTGCTTTATTCGATACTGGAGCGACACATTCTTTCATTTCACGACGATGTCTTGATGCCATCGGAGTTCGCGCTATTACCGCTATCGATCCTCTTGAGGTGAGTTTGGCCTCAGGATGAAAGATAGTGACTTCAGCTAAAGCTTCAGATCTTAGCCTTTCCATCGGTGGCCGAGTTTTGTTTACTGACGCGTTTGTTCTCGAGATGAGGGACTTCGACCTTATTCTCGGAATGGATTGGCTATCCTTTTATCATGCGGATATCAGATGCCACGACCGGGAGATTACTCTGTATCTTTCGGGAGATGAGTCGATCACTTTCTTCGGCTCCAAAAATCGTTCTTTGCCTCATGTTGTTTCGATGGCGAAAGCCACTAAGTTGCTGCGACGGGGCAACTACCAGGGTTATCTGGTGAGCCTTGTCTGTTGGTGTTATATACTTAAGCTTTGCTTTAGTGGATATTACACTTGTTATTCCTTGATGAATGAGAATTATGTTTGGTTAAATAAGTTCCACGTTTTGTTGTTTTGCATGTAGATAAGTGGGTCGTCCTCGGGCGTACCGAAGATCACTATATCAGTTACTTGCGAAACAAGAATCGTTGGTTCACAATCTAGATGGAATTGAACAACCCATCGGAACGGTTGTAGTGTCAACCGTACGGTTTGTCTTGACCGATTAGTTGCACTAGTACATTTATGTATTGAACAGGATCCCAGAGAGGGATGTTCGTTTTACAGTAGTCGTCGTAAACGAACTAGGCCTCAGTTAATTATTGCGTGCTCTTAACCCGTAAGATATTAAATAGGCATGTGCACATAATTGTTGTTGCTTTGATTCTTTGGGTGAGATCCAAGCCGGGTCGACATACTTAATGAATTGGGTAATAACATTGTGTGTTCGATGTGCTATTAGGATATTTACGGTCACCATGTGCTTTAGTATGATGATGTCCCCGAAGTGAGTTCATGAAGGAATATTATGCTAAACCCTGCAGGTGGATTTATTCTGGCATAATATGAATGCTATGAGCGAGCGCTAGCTTCGGTAATATAATATATTAATTAATTCTTGATTATTGGTGATCGAATTAATTAATGGACATTATATCTTAAACATGGGGATGTAAATCGGATAATTATAATAAGGAGTCTCAAATGTAATTTGGGATAGGTGAGGGGAGTGCAATAATATTATTGTGGTGGACTTTAATATTATTAATATATTAATTGTGGGGTTGCTCCACAGTATTAATATATTAGAAGCCCTTATCCTATTCTCCTTAGGGTCCCTACTGTAGCTCTATATATACAACATTAGGCTCATGGAAGAGAACATGAACAATCCCACATCCTTGGGAATCGTCCGCCCCTCCTCTTTCTCTCTCTTCCAAGGAATTCTTCTATTTCTTGTGTTCCACTGATACAAGATCTAGAAAGCTGTTTGAGAATACAGTAGAAGATCTTAAGGTATATAGAGATTCCAATCATACATCCAAACCGGAGACCAAAACCAGCAAGTGACCATACCACGACGACCAGGACGACGAGACGAAGAGATCGCCGTCGAGATCGCCGCCGGAAGCCGCCGCACGCGCCCGCACGCCCCACCAGAAGGTAGCAGCTGCTGGGACTTGCACCGGCGCGTGAGAGAGCGTGAGAGGTCCGATTTCCGATCGGTCAACGCCGTTGACTTCGCCGTGACGTCAGCTTTCTGGATTGGTCAAGTTTGCTCGATTCCGAGAAGATTTGATTTGCGGTCAACTGTCCGGGCCAGCCAGATCTACATTAATTTTAAGCAGTAAGTTTTCTTCATCAAACCTTTAGATCCGCTGCGCATAGGTTTATGTTGAATGTTTGTCCGTGATTTGTGCATATCGAGATCCTCGTGGGTTCCAACATTGTTGACGAATCTCAGAAAGCACGTTCACCTCACGATGTTCTAGTCGTTCGAGAGTTTGTGGACGTATTCCCAGACGAGCTTCCAGGAGGACTGCCTAACCGGCAGGTGGAGTTCTCTATCGATCTCATTCCAGGAGCCGTTCCAGTATCCAAAGCCCCATACCGTATGGCGCCTAAGGAGTTGCAGGAGCTTAAGACTCAGATTCAGGAGCTGTGACGACTCGATTTCATCCGACCGAGCGTGTCACCTTGGGGAGCACCCGTTCTCTTTGTTAAGAAGAAGGACGGATCTATGCGCATGTGTATCGACTACCGGGATCTTAACCGGTTGACGATCAAGAACAAGTACCCGCTTCCCAGGATCGAAGACTTATTTGAACAGTTGAGGGGAGCCTGTGTGTTCTTAAAGATTGATTTACGATCAGGCTACCACCAGCTGAAGATTAAGGAGTCAGATATCGCTAAGACCGCTTTTAGGACTCGTTACGGCCATTACGAGTTCGTTGCCATGCCATTCGGTCTCAGCAATGCGCCAGCAGTTTTCATGGACCTCATGAACCGTATTTTCCATCCCTACCTCGATCAGTTTGTTATTGTCTTTATTGACGATATTCTTATTTACTCGAAGAGCCAGAAGGACCACGAGGAACATTTGAGGGTGGTTCTCGAAACCCTCAGACGAGAAAAGTTGTTTGCAAAATTCTCCAAATGCGAGTTCTGGCTCCAGCGAGTATCCTTTCTGGGTCATGTGATTACTCAGGCAGGTATCGAGGTAGATCCTTCCAAGGTCTCAGCTGTTCAGAACTGGTCGACACCGAGGAGTCTGTCCGAGGTTCGCAGTTTTCTCGATCTAGCTGGTTATTACCGCAGGTTTATCGAGGGCTTTTCCAAGATCACCCTCCCTCTATCCCAGCTGACGAGGAAGTTTGTGAAGTTCGAGTGGACTGACCGATGTGAGTCGAGCTTTCAGTAGCTCAAGAGGAGATTAACTTTAGCACCGGTGTTGACTATTCCCGATCCTTCTCGGAGTTTTACCATCTTCAGCGATGCTTCGAGACAGGGCTTGGGATGTGTCCTTATGCAGGATGGCCAGGTCGTCGCGTATGCTTCACGTCAGCTTAAGCCTCATGAGCAGAACTATCCGACGCACGACTTGTAGTTAGCAGCAGTCGTTCATGCTCTCAAGATTTGGCGACACTATCTTTACGGCGGTCATTGTGAGATTTTCACAGATCATAAGAGCTTGCAGTATATCTTTACTCAGAAGGAGCTCAATATGAGACAGCGCCGTTGGTTAGAGCTCGTCAAAGATTACGACTGCTCTATTCAGTATCATCCGGGAAAGGCGAACGTCGTTGCTGACGCCCTAAGCCGAAAGGTGAGGGGTGATTTGACGTACGTCATTACTCAGCAGAGTCCGTTGATTCAGGAGTTTGCCCGGATGCAGCTTCAGGCAATTGATGCACTTCCCATAGCAGTTTCGAAAAGTACCAGTGCCAGTGTCAGTGCCATGCAGCTTCAGCCGACGCTAAAAGAGAGAATCCGGCGAGAGCAGGCTTCTGACGAGTTCATTCGCGTCATGGAGGCCAAGGTTCATGCCGGAGGCGTCGAGGGTTTTCAGCTAGGTGCCGATGGTGCCCTAGAGTTTAGGGGCAAGATCGTGGTCCCGAAGGTCGAGGCGTTGCGGGAGGAGATTTTATCAGAGGCTCATACCGCACCCTATCTGGCCCATCCCGGGAGCACGAAGATGTATCATGACCTGAAAGGGTCATTCTGGTGGCGAGGCATGAGGAAAGACGTCGCCGAGTTCATCAGGAGATGTCTTACCTGTCAGCAAGTCAAAGCCGAACATCAGAGTCTGATCGGCCTCCTGCAGCCACTGCCGATTCCGAGGTGGAAGTGGGAGGAAGTCACGATGGATTTCGTTACGGGATTGCCGAGGTCGTCTGAACATCACGACGCTATCTGGGTCGTGGTCGACAGATTGACTAAGGTTGCGCATTTCTTACCCGTTTCGATGAAGATGTCTCTGGACAAGTTGGCTGAGATATATACCCGTGGGATCATCCGACTCCACGGAGTGCCCGTCACTATTGTATCAGACAGAGATCCCAGATTCGTCAGCAGATTTTGGCACAGCTTACACGAGGCGATGGGCACGAAGTTAGAGTTCAGTTCAGCCTATCATCCGGAGACAGACGGTCAGTCAGAGCGGACTATTCAGACGCTTGAGGATATGCTTCGCGCTTTGGTTGTTGACAGGGGTGCTAAGTGGGAGTCGTTGTTGTCGTACGCCGAGTTCTCGTATAACAACAGCTATCATTCTTCCATTCAAATGGCTCCTTACGAGGCACTTTATGGTCGCAAGTGTTGTTCCCCTCTTTATTGGGACGACGTCGGAGAGCGACGAGTACTCGGTCCAAAGTTGATCGAGGAGACAGCAGATCAGGTCGAGTTGATCCGGCAGAGACTCAAGACAGCGCAGAGTCGACAGAAATCTTCCGCCGATCATCATCGACGAGACATTCAGTTCGAGGTTGGCGAGACAGCCTTTCTCAGAGTTCGTCCGATCTGCGGAGTTGTGCGATTCGGAAAGAGAGAGAAGCTGCACCCTCGGTTCATCGGTCAGTTCGAGGTTCTCGAACGAGTAGGCGAGATCGCGTATCGATTAGCCCTACCTCCCGAGTTATCAGGCATTCATAATGTATTTCACGCATCGATGTTGCGTAAGTACGTGTGCAACCCCGATCATGTTATTCCCCACTCAGATATTCAGGTTCAGCCAGATCTTTCGTACGAGGAGCGACCGGTAGCTGTACTAGACCGTCAGATTCGTCGGCTCTAGAAGCGAGATGTTTCCCTCGTGCGTATTCAGTGGGATCGCCACGGAGCTACTTGGGAGGCAGAGTCCGATATTCGCGCTCGTTTTCCAGATTTTCAGTTCTGATGTACATATTTTCTTGTTCTATGTACATAGTTCATGTATTTTCAGTTATGTTCTGAATTTCCGAGGACAGAAATTTTGTAAGGAGGGAGGATTGTAATATCCCGTCAGTTTATCAGTATAAATTACATCTTTTAGTTCCGATATTAATTTTCAGAATTAATTATTTTCAGTCAGTTCAGTCGAAATTACCGGAAATTATTTTCGACGTACTGTTTACGTTCGGAATAATTTTGGTAATTAACTGTTATGCTTAATTAATTAATTAAGCTTTAATTTGTGATTAATTGTAATTAATCACCATTAGCATTATAAAGGCCGTACGGAATTAAGTATGAAAGCCGTGCATTAAGTGGGAAATGTTATAGAATTGTCCAAACACTCTCTTCATTCTTAAGAGAGTTTAAACGTGTCATTATGTGGCTAAAAATGGTGCTTAGTCACCTAAACATTATCTAAAAATGTTACAAGTGTCCTAAGCTAAACTTGACCACATAACCTCTTCATCATCCTCATGCTTCATTCGGCCCCTATATAAGAAGGAAGTCTTGGGAATTTTTCCCATCTTTTCCCACATATATGTTCATCACAAGCTAAGCCGTAGGTACTCTTCAGTTCAGCCATCATATTTATATATAGCAAAGTGAAAGAGAGAGTTGTGTTTATAAAGCTTAGCACCAAGCAACCGCACGCCGAGCTATAGTGAGTAGCACCCCTACCGCACCGAGAACGTCACGTCGCACACAAGCAGCAAGCAGTCCGCCGTACCGCAAGCCAGTTAGCAACCCCGCGCATAGCCGCAGCCGCACGGCAGTCAGTACACACGCACGGTTAATCACACGCGATCGCACCGCACGACAACGCTCGCAAGCGGAGAGCCACGCGAACACGGGAGTTCGAAGTGTTGCCGTTAGTTGATCATAATCGGAGGTAAACTCCCTGTCGTTGTAGGCTGAGATTAATACGTTTATTGAGTTCGATTTTCCGTTTAGGCGTGCTTGTGTGTCCCTTGTTGTTAAGGCCGTGCGAGAAGCCGTGCCGATCATGTCATGTTTAAAGTTAAATTCTCCGAGCAATCCTCGCATATTTAGCCTTTTTATGCCATATCATGTTCAGATTAGTTTATGTGTTCGGAGGATTATTTAGATTTTGTGGAGTTTCGGCCAAAGGGCGTGGCCGTGCACGTAGCACGCGCCACGGGCTGTTCACGAGTAGCATACTTGCTAAGTAAATGTTCTTTCGAACCAACATGTTCATTTGTTCAGTATATCATGTTTAAGTTCAGTTAATTGTGTTTTGCCGAGAAGAATTAACGTTCGGTCGTAAAACGGCACAACGCCGTCGGCGGTGCACGGTGCGTCCGCCGCGGCAAAAAATCCAGTCCTTTGAGCAAACTTCATGTTTTCAGTATAAGTACGTTCATGTGTTCATGTTATGCCAATTGAGGTCAGTTTGTTCCGAAGTTGTTGCCGGACGGCCGGTAAGGGCCGGCCGTGGTCGCGCTGTCCGCACACATCGGCAGCAGCGCGCCCGGGAGCCAACCGTGCGACTTGCAGCGCGCGCAGGCCCGCGAGTGATGACGGATCGATCTTCTGTCTATACGATTGTTGTGAATAAACGCGCTCTGGGCCTTCGTTTATCCACGATAGACGTGTCCAACAGACGCACTGCGGCCTTCTCCTAGACACCGTGACTTCAAGACGCACTAATGGCCTTCTTTCCGACACTGTATGTAAACACGCACTAACGGCCTTGTTTAAACACATGTAAGAACATCAGTTCCCCTCTTAATTGGCTCACCAATTCAATACTCAATTCAAGACATGTAATAATGATGAGGTACATGGGGTATTTATAGTTGCAAAATAAATCTAAGCCTAAATCTACTAGATCTCCTAAATCTTGCAATAATAGAAATCCTATCTCTAGAAAGCAATAAAATCCTAAAGCTACCAAATAACTATTGCTTGGCTTGCACACCAAGCAAATCTAGAAGCTCCTTAAAAATCCCAATTTCGGCCGCCTTCCATACGCGTCGCGCACGGATCCTCGCACCGCCCTCCGCGTTCTCCTAGTCCTTGGCTCTTTAGGACTTGCGCGTCTCTACCGTACGCGCGCGCCTGCGCGCGCGCCCCGCCAGCGCTGTCCCTTCCTTGCGCGTGCGCCCGTCTCTCGTCGCCTATGCCTACCGCGCATAGGCATGCGCCCGCGTCCTCGTACTCGCGCGACATCGTGCGCCCCTCGCTATCGCCGATCTTCTCGCGCGCGTTGCGTCGCGCGCCCGCGTGCTGTTTACTTGCACGCCCTTCGCGCAACATCCGTTCCCGCCGCGACTCCCGCGTGTCCCGGCTACCTCCCGCGCCCCGATTCCGCACCGCGCACCCCCGTACGCCCGTGCACCCATCAGCCACATACCCGCGTAACCCTTGCCGATCCCGCGTGGCTCGCTCGTTCGCCCCCTTGTGTGCATCAAGTACCGATGCACACCTTTTGCCCTTCAGCCCCTGACTAGACTCGCCGGTCTCAATCCCTACTTCCGTATCATTCCCCTCATCTTCAAGACTTTCCTTGTCCCCAAGGATTAGGAAATTCAGCTTCCCACCTCGACCATCCCTGTTATCTTCATCAAGTGACCCGCCTGGATCCTCAGTCCTCAATTTTACCCTCTTGCTTGACCTCCCGAACTCCATAGTTCCTTTCCAATAATCGGTTGTGATTGGACCAAGAGTCTCCAACCACTGGCATCCAAGCACTATATCAGTTGCCTTCAATGGCAATGCATAGAGGTCCACTCTCATCCTTTGACCTTGAGCTTTTAACTATACACCTTTGAATAGAATATCTCCTCGTAGTGTTTCCCCGTTTGCAACCTTGACTCCAAAAGGTTTTACCCTGGTGAATGGAATCTCGATTTCCTTAGACAACTCCTCATCAATGAAGTTTAGCGTAGATCCGCTATCGACCAACACTTCCACCAATTTTCCTCCCACTTCAGCCGTGAATGTGATCATCTTCGGACCACGTTTCTTGCTTTTAACCATATGTAATAAGGACTCCTCTCTTGGTTCTTCTTCTTCCTCAAATTCCAACAAAAAGACCTCCTTACCTTTGCACCTGTGGCCTGGCGTAAACTTTTCGTTGCACGAATAGCAAAGGCCTTTTTCTCGCCGTCGTTGCATCTCCTCGTCTGTAAGCCGCCGTATGTTGCTTGTCGTTCGAACAGTCTCGCCCATCGGCTTGTTTTCCGTTCGCCCTGCCAGTTCCTCGGTGGCAGCGATCGCGCGCTTGGTCTCCGTGCGCACGTCGCTCGGCTTGGCCTTGCGTACCGCCACAAGATGTTCTTCGTGCAATCTAGCCGACTCAACGGCTGCTCGCATCGAGCCTGGCCTGTCCAACCTCACTTCGGCTGCCAGTTCAGCTTTAAGTCCTCCAACAAACGTTTCCACCAGCGCAGCCTCGGGCCAGTCCCGTACTCTACTAGCAATGCGTTTGAACTCTTTTTGATAATCCCTTAGACTACCCACTTGTTTGATTCTCGACAAAGCCTCGTTGTAATCATGGTAGTCACTCGAGCCAAACCTCGTGATGAGCTCTTTTTCAAAATCTCTCCATCGCATGTGCTCGCCCTGGTTTTTGTGCATCACCCATTGCCACCAAACGTTTGCTTCCCCATCAAGGTGATAGGCAGCAATTTGAACTCGTTCGTACTTTGGCACATCATTGATCTCAAAGAATTGCACAGCCCGACTCAACCATGCATCCGGATCTGTCCCCGTGAACGTGGGCATAATAATTTTTTGTCGTGTGCCCGCCCTGTCGTCCCGTGGATCGTCGCGATCGTGATACCGGGCACGTCCCTCGTCCCGTCGTTCATGGCATCGTCGCTTCTCGTTGTAGCGCTCTCGGTCATCGCGTCGTGCCCGGCGCTCATCGTGTGAGGCCCGCGATGCGTACGATGCGTACGACTGCCGGTCGTCATCTTCTTCGCGCCTACGGTTGTGATGTGCGCGTCCCTCGTGTCGACGTCGGCCGTCGCGATGGTGATCTGCGTGTGATGCGTGTGAGCCCCGCGATCGGCGATCATCCTCGCGTTCGGTCCCGGTGCTGACTGCCGTGGACCGCGACCCGTGTCGTCTCCTTGGCCGCATGTTCATGCGCGTTAGTTGCCCGGCCAAATCTTGGACCATTAGTTCGATCCTTCCCAAGTTCTCGTTGGTAGCATGTTGACCATCGCCGATGATCTTCATGTTGTCCTCCAAGGCTTGAATCCTCTCACGGTTCGACATCATAAATTATTATTTTTTTTTACTCTAAAAAATATCGAAAATAATAGGGGAAAAATTCGAAAAATTCGAACCCCCAATCAAGACTCAAAAAATCGAAACAAAAAGAAATTCGGCCCCTCAACAAAAGGTAATAACCGAACAAAAATCAAACAAAACAAAGGACTAACAAGATGACACTTTTTTTTAATGAAAAATTCGAAATAAATTCGAAAATTTCGACCCTAAAAAGAAGAGAAATTCGGTCCCTCAACAAAAGGCAAACCGGAAAAAATAAAAAGATAAGATAGACAAAAAATCGATCAGCACCTCTCAATGAAAGCACCAATGATGACGGATCGATCTTCTGTCTATACGATTGTTGTGAATAAACGCGCTCTGGGCCTTCGTTTATCCACGATAGACGTGTCTAACAGACGCACTGCGGTCTTCTCCTAGACACCGTGACTTCAAGACGCACTAATGGCCTTCTTTCCGACACTGTATGTAAACACGCACTAACGTCCTTGTTTAAACACACGTAAGAACATCAGTTCCCCTCTTAATTGGCTTACCAATTCAATACTCAATTCAAGACATGTAATAATGATGAGGTACATGGGTATTTATAGTTGCAAAATAAATCTAAGCCTAAATCTACTAGATCTCCTAAATCTTGCAATAATAGAAATCCTATCTCTAGAAAGCAATAAAATCCTAAAGCTACCAAATAACTATTGCTTGGCTTGCACACCAAGCAAATCTAGAAGCTCCCTAAAAATCCCAATTTCGGCCGCCTTCCATACGCGTCGCGCACGGATCCTCGCACCGCCCTCCGCGTTCTCCTAGTCCTTGGCTCTTTAGGACTTGCGCGTCTCTACCGTACGCGCGCGCCTGCGCGCGTGCCCCGCCAGCGCTGTCCCTTCCTTGCTCGTGCGCCCGTGTCTCGTCGCCTATGCCTACCGTGCATAGGCATATGCCCGCGTCCTCGTACTCGCGCGCCATCGTGCGCCCCTCGCTATCGCCGATCTTCTCGCGCGCGTTGCGTCGCGAGCCCGCGTGCTGTTTACTTGCGCACCCTTCGCGCGCCATCCGTTCCCGCCGCGACTCCCGCGCGTCCCGGCTACCTCCCG
>CACSLK010027624.1:12384280-12399732 GCA_902706635.1 Striga hermonthica | reverse complement strand
TATATATATATATGGCTCTAAAATGTAAACACTTTCAACATATAATTCAGAATAAATAATGCTCAACACATGAGGCAATAACATCCGCACAACAACACCAAAACCATTCATTTTCTTTTAAAAAATACCAAGTTTAAACCTGCCATTTTTAACTGAAACTAAAACTCGTTTTGTTCATGAAATGAGAGTAAAAAGCCTCAGCCATTATTGAAAATTAAAACTCTGAAACTACACCTTAACAACAAGCTTAACATCAAACTGGAGTTCAACAAAATTAACCAATTGCAACTCAAAATTAGTATGGCAAAATACATCACCTTTAAGCCTCCTTTCTTACACCTTTTCAAGAGAAAATAAAATGGCTTACTTACTGTAACATGCTAATACTACCATGACAGCATGCTAATCATAAAACATGAACTCAGCACATAAGAGCAACAAAGAATTCGGACCAAAAACACAAAACATAAACTCGTTCTCTTGTCACTATTCACAACAATTTGAATAACACGAACCGAACATATAACAGCTTCAATCAACGACACTTGAGACACGAACATTAATAATCGAAAACTATTAAATCCGAACTAAAATTAACAAGAATATTCCGATAAACAAAACGACATATAAAAGCTGACGGATAATTCGAAAGAAAACCGATTTCAAACACGAAATCGGTAGCACGTATGATATACATATCTACAATGCGATATATGAGAACGACTGTAATAACAAGAGAACTCGAATAAGTTACCCGACTTGGAGAAACTACGAGTTATCGAACGAGAAACAGGCCCGACAGCGAGTCGGACGAACGGATTTGAGCTCGTAACCTTCGAACACGGTCTGAAAGCTACTGGTTCTCGGACGCTTGACTTGCTCCGCAGCGAGGTTGTTGATGACAGATGAGGACGCTGAAATACGTCAAGCGGGGCTGACTGGAGGTGGACATCGGAAAGAACGGGGAACGCCGAAAAAAGAGAGTACAGGGCTGCGATCGAAATGACGCCTGGAATGGTCGGATTTGCCGCTCTTGGTTGGGACCTAGCGCTCGTCGGTTCTCCGTGAACTCAGTCGCTGAAAATTCGAGAGAGAGAGGGGATGAGGGCGATCAAGTATCCAACAGGTTTATCTCCCTATTTTTCTGATACCCGAACGATGAAAGAGAGGGAGTTGCAGGAGCGATAAAAATGGCGAGAGATGGTGATGGAGAGGGATGGAGAAATTTGAGATTTGGCTTCTTCTTTTCTGCTGTGTGCGAGCGTTCAGGTTACAGGGTGAGTGAGAAGGAGAGGTCCAACGTTTCTAATGGAGAATTAAGGGGATTAAATGGGATTACTTAATTATACATTAAGTTAAGAAATTTAATGGGGGGAAAGAAAGGAGAGTTACCAAAAGACTAAATAATTATACCATAATACACAATAAAAAATTTAGATTTTAAATTACTAAATAGCAATGGTTGGAGCGGTTCGGTTCACGGGCCGGTTTCCAACGCTTTAGCGATTCGACTGTTAGCTCACTCGGTAAGATCGATAATTAAAACTAATGATACAATTCGACTCGATATTAAAATATATAATTAGGCTCGATAAAAAATATTACCAACACAATTATACAATTATTATCACATAATCGAATAAAATACTAATCGAGCACGAAATAAAATAATCTCGGACAAAATAAGATAAAATATATAATACCAAAATATTCCATGACAAACGGGGTGCTACAATACTACCCACATTAAAAGGAATTCTGGCCTCAAAATTCGAAAACAAAAGAAAACTAACGAACTACAAGGATACAAAGGCGTCCAAAACGAGAAGGTAGGGAAACTCCTCCCTAATCTCGGCCTCCTTCCATCAAGTCGTCTCGGACTCGCCATGTCGGCTCCATAACACCTTCCCAATGCTGACTGCCCGGTTCCTCAGCCGATAGACACCTTGGTCCCAAAATGACCGCTGGTACCTCCTCATAGGTAGGGTCTCGCTCGACCCACAGTTCGCCGAAGTCCACCACGTGGTCCTGGTCACAACATGTACCCCTGACAAATCCAGTGGTAAAGCTAGCCGATAAGCTGAGTCACTGACTCGAGCAAGGATCCAAAGGACTAACCGCACACGACAGCGGATCCTCATTTACCCCAAACTAAGGTATACCACATCTCTAGTCATACAGAAGGGGAAACTCGAATGGTACCATCCAGATACACGTTCGATACACAAAAACAAAAATCTGGCCACCCATGGTGAGTAATCGCAAAACGCAACATGCAACATGCACACACGACCTCAACAGGTCTCATGGGGCCTCGACCATAAGATAATCGGTCAAATAATCATGGTCGACACGTGGGGCTGAGTTTCAGCATGGTACCGGGGTCACGCCGAAAACTTACCATAATCTCGACACACCTGTGACTTCTTGTCGAAGCGATTGTCATGGTAATTGTGCAACCATGCACGCAGTATAGCCCTGCTATACTCATACTCTCACCACACGATTTCACAACACAAAAGCAGCTACTCAACTACGTTCGATATCACAAACTCCCTATTTTTTCAACTCGAGACATTCTCGCATTTGGCGTGGAAATTCATCGACCACACACCTTTGATCGATAACCATCGATCAAAGATGTAAACTCGATACAGTAGAATTTGGGACTCTCGGTGGTCAAATCGTCCAAAAACGAAACGGACGTTTGGTGTTTAGCGTACTCTTATCCGAGAGGCGACACGCTCGCAGGCGCTGCATATGCGGGGCGCCGGGACACTTACGTGCACCTGCTCGAAGTCCAATCACAAGGTTAAGGTTTGGCCAATCACTCTGGCCTGAGAGTTCTGTGTGTCCAATAATGGCAGCTACAACTTGCCTATGAGTCAACGATCGACCGTGCGGAAGCCTATCGTCTATTAGCACGGGCGTACATTCTAAACCACCACCTCGTGGCTACCCCCAGTCAGGGTCGGTTTGTGGCTCAAGGTTTCAACAAGAAGTTCTATTCATGGTTTTTCTCCACACGAAGATTTCTGACTTGGGATTTCACCTGAGTCAAAGCAATAACAAGAGAAAGATTTTTCAATAAAAGTATACAAATAGGTTTCATTCCAACAACCTTCCAGGTTTTATACAAATTCAAGAATTTCAAAGTCTCAAAATAAACAGACATAAAACCAAGTTCCAAGTCCACCACTGTATCTCAACAAACAAACAAACACGCCAAAAATATACCCGAATCTAGAGAAAACAAAAATTCTCAAGGGAAGTTCTGGTGCGTTCCTCCGATCGGTATTAGAACTAAGAAGCTGCTTCGACTGAAATCATTATACAACTAGCTTGCCTCGGCTCTTCCGACTAACAGCGTCGGCCGTCACGTCAGCTCTTACTCCGATAACTAATCGTGTCAGCAATCCTGAACGAGCTCGGTTCATCTGCAGTACCCAGACTTCACACCTCGAGGTCTCAGTGGAAAAACTCTTTTCATCGTAATGCCTCTGTTCACGCCTTCGGGTATTTTGCGATGCATCGACGTTCATTGACCAAGACGTTGTATTCTTAAATACGAGTAGATAGTCCGTCGCTATCGCCATTCTTCTATCCATTACGAAATAGATCAGTATAAGAATGCGGATTCTTTCGTCGAGTTTCAGAGCCCGTCTCGACACTTAGACTCCCCGATCTGCGGCTGGTGATAATTCGGGTATTGAATCATATCTCACAGATTTCACTGTCGCCTTTAGCTGGTCGAACATGTCTTCACTATGTGGTAACGGTTGATCCCCCTTCGTCGTTCGTTGGCTGGGTTTACGATCGTCGATTTGCAGCATTAAAAGTTTCATGAATCTGATCGGCTAACCCGGTGTTCAGGTTGGTTCTAACTCACCTAGCTCGTCTGATGGCCTTCCTTGTTGCTCTTCCGAACTACTCCTTTGATGTTCTCGAATGGTTGGCGCATATCAGAAATGGATCGAGTTTCTTATCGATAAAGATGGAAAATAAATTGGTTCGAGTGAATAGAGTACTCAACCACAATAAAAGATCGAAACATGACACGCAGAGAGCAAAACACCTGTCTGGAATGACACATCTAGATTGCAAAACATGAACTTAAAACCCCCAACGAACAAAGAAAGTAAGGGCAAGATTTTCAAAGAATTGTACAAGTCCAAAGAATAAAAGGTTTCTCAAAAAGGGAAAACAAGAATGAGGCCTCTCAGAAATATGACGAATACGATTCGAAAACAAAAACGGTTCCACGCTAGCAAAACGTACTTGTTCTAGGCTCGACTTGTTAGAATAGGATACCCGGTGTTCCAATTAGATTGGACGTATTCTACTTGTAAATATAATCTATTGGAATTATGTTATTAATAAGGCATTACTTTATCTTAAGAGTAAGCTTTTATCCTATAATTGCACTTAAGGTAAAATCCCTAGATCACTTATGGTTACAAGGTATGGTTGCGCTTAGAGATGGTGATCATGGAACATACCTTGAAAGCTGTGATCTTAATTACAGTTCCAAGTCGTAGGATGTTTCGAAATGGGATATCGAATAATCCGGAAAAGACTTGCACATATGATGTATGCTTGTTGGACAAGAATGTTGCATTCCATCAACATTAGCGTGGGACGTAAGTACATATATGTGAGTGCTTGTTAGAGAACAAGTTCACTGAACATGACCGTATGAAAATTCTTAATGAAAGATTTTTCTTGTCGAATAAGAATTTTCATGTTACAATAGTACATGACTAATCCTTAGACTTGAGGCACGATGGTAACTTTGTGAATATTATATTCTACTTTGATTTATCCTTTTGGTTGCTAGTACAATCGTATAAAGGGATATTTTGGGTATTATATTAATATGTATGGAAGTTTGTCAGTGGCCAACAAAGGATTCGACACTTATGAAGATAAGTGAATTTCCTATGTGTTTCATAGTTAGTAATTCAAAGTCCGTGGCCGAGGCGGGAAGAATAGAGATTCATACACGAATTACTAAACTTGAAATGGAATCATAGTTATTAAATCAATTTGGGTTTCGACAAAATCATACCCAAGATTTACTCGGGAAATTGGATGTCGAAAGGATTTTACATGTATGGACTTGTAATCGAAATAAGTTTACTCGCTATTCACTTAATACTAGATTCATGCTACTTGCTAGATGTTCCCATGATATGTGGGTTCTTGAATTAAGGAGTTAATTCAAGAATAAGAGTTAATATGATTAACTCAAATTACAAAGAGTTGTAAGCCCACTACTAGTATTAATTGTGAACCTAAAAGGTCACACCAATGTTTGTATGAAGACAAATATTAGTATTTCTAAAGAGTTAGAATTAATTGACAAAATCTAATTTTGATTAGATGTCAGTTAAAGGAATATATTAAATTAATCAATTGGATTGATTAAATGTATTTTGGATATTAATTTAGTAATTAATGGAATTACTAAATTAATAGTTGGATTTTAAAATTCAAATCCAAATAATAATATGATTATTATATGAGGAGAATTTTAAATATGGAATATACATGTTTACAAATAATTTTAAAAGAGTTTAAAATTATTTGTTTAGTATTATTATTGATTTTTAATATTGATTAAAGATTAAATAATAATAATAATATAATAATAGAAGAAGATGGGATCTTGCACATTATTATATTCTTGTATTAACTTGTAGAAATGATAAAAGACTTTTTAACGTTACTTTTGAAAGTTATTAAAGACTTTTTATCATTTCTTGTAAAAGTTATACAAGACATATATATTTTATTACTAAAAAGTTTAGTATAAATATGAGCATGGTTGATGTTCATATTTGCTAGAATTTGATTCAAGTATTGAGAGCTAAAGTGTTAGTGTTTAATTCAAGTGTTGTAACAAGAAAGAGTTCTTGTGTAATTCTCCTCAAATATATATTCCTATACTAGTTATAAAACCGGATAGTTTCTACTAGCGAAGGAGTTATCTCGGTGTCGGATTCAAACGGTGGATACTCTTAGAGGGAAAACATATGGATTCCTAAAGCGAGGAACACGAAGTGCTCGTTACAATACTGAGAATTGATTTCCTCAAAAACCGTCGTCTTAGAAGGAGTTAGAGAAAAAAGGTTATATTTGATATTTCTTGTAACAAATCAAAATTTGCATTATTACATGTTTTTAAAGATGACGATCTGTTAATTCACTTTGTGTATTTACGGGTTGTGTATTTATATGATAAATACATGTTTTGAAAAATTTTAATCTGCTGCGTTTCACCAGTACGGTACTAGCGAACCAAACACGACTACCCTCCTTAAAAGATTCCTCATAATCATTTAAGGAGCACACCTTCCATACAACCGTCAACGACTCTAGTTTTGGGAAACAACCTCTGACGTAGCATATAAGTCTATCTCCACAGGATAGATGACCGTCATTGGTCTTCAGGTTACAATACCACAACAAATTACGACGACATCCGTAACTTCGAGTACACGAACTCGAAGTCACCGCAAACAAGATCATAAACTTTGCAACAAACAAGGCCTAACAAGGAACGAGAAGCTTGTCCTTATTCGTACACAAAGTCTCTAAGGAAGTTAGCTTCAAACACGAAAATTTGCATAACAAGTTAAAAGATAAAATATAGAAAACAGAAAAATAACTGACATCACACGATTCGACTTCTCGATCAGTTGTCCACTCCTTGCTCCGTTCATCCTCGATAATCATGCCAGCAATACCTAATCAATCATCAAAACTCTTGACTTCGAACGACAACCCATTCGAAGCACTGAATTCCAATCCTTACACTCCGATGATTGGATTCCACCGCGCCTCTTCTAGTCCTCTTGTTAACTACCCCAGACGTTCGAATGATCCCATACAATCGGGACCTCTCAGTTGTCTAATCTCGATGAGGCATCCTCACTTTCGTTACCAGAAAGCTATGATGCATAAACACAAATCTCATCTATCGACGAGATAGCTCGCACAAGATGCTAACTCGAAACTTATAGAGAGAAAATTTCTAAAGTTCACCACAAAACACTAGAATTCGAATTATAACAAAAGTGGATAGTCCTAAGCCCCATATATAAAAAAACAAAACAACAAAACTCATACCTCGAGCTGGCACGATGAGACGAAAGCGAGTGGTCAAATGGTCATTAAACACACTAATACTCGAGATAGTCTACAGAAACGCAGACTAGCTCTGATACCATACTATAACGCCCTATTTTATTTTAAAGAGTTTATCAAATTTATTTATAAAACGAGAGTAAATTTTTCGCAAAATTCCAATTTAAAACTTTAAACATTAACGGGCGCTACTTGAAACTACTAAACAAATAACCAATTACATAATCACGAAGGACCTACACAACATACTAATAATTATAAATAACCAAACTAAAATATTCATAAGTTTCATAAAAATATCCAAAAGTTTAACATATTCCAAGAGTTCAAACCAACATAATTCAGAATATGTGAAGCGGAAGCATACTACTATAAAGAAAAGCAAAACAATCCAACATCGATAAAAGCGGAAGCAAAAGAAGCAAAGGACACGACATGTCCATGACCACTACTCACTCGTCCCTCGCTGCCGCTGCCAACCGTGCTCAACCTAAAGATATGAAGAGAAAACAAGAGGACAAAACAAACAATGGGGGTGAGCAAAACCACTATGCTCACCAATATCGCATAAGTCTATCTTGCATAAAGATCCAAAACCATAAATAGAGTATACATAGAATCCAGGTCTAACTCACTATTCAGCCATTTCACAAAACCTCCTATGTACATACAACAACATTCTGACCATCTCGTCGACAAAGAGTAACCGGAAACCTTCCCACCCCAGCTCGACATGGGCTAAGGTATCCTTTCCGGGAGATAGTGGAGCCAAAAGGACCCCCTCGAACATCACACGGATCAGGGCGTCACCTAACGAAACTCACACACGGATCAGGTGACCTCTCACTGTTTTCGCATTCATCAAAGACACTATAGGCGAGACGTCTCTGGCTGTGTAACACACTAGACTAGGGTTCTCAGGCATACTTAAGTTATCGAAATGAACATTTATATGAAATAATGAAATGCGATAATTATAGATACACAAATTGTACCCACCTGGTTACCGAAGATAGATAACACAAAACACGAGTAGGAAGCGAGCTCGGCTCGTCAAATACCAACATATATTAAAATAGTCCTATAAATGGCTATTCAACACATGGACAACTAATCATAACAATCACTTATTCCATTTAAGCTCAAAAAAATTTCTATTGTTATATCCTAACTCTTAAAGAAATTACACTATTTCAGCATGTATACCACATAAACAACTCAATATAAAATAGACCCTATGAACTAATTCAATAATCTAAAAAAAAACATACATAAGCTCAGTGAAAAGAATTCTCATAAAATTCTCAGCAACTTAACCAATCGCATGGCCCAATCATGTAACAAATATGCCTCCTTCCATTTTCCTTTTTCTCAAAATTTAAGTCACACATAATAAAGCATTACGAACTATATATATATATATATATATGTATATATATATATATATGGCTCTAAAATGTAAACTCTTTCAGCATATAATTCACATTAAATAATGCTCAAAACATGAGGCAATAACAAGCGCACAACAACACCAAAACTATTCATTTTCTTTTAAAAAATACCAAGATTAAACCTGCCATTTTTTACTGAAACTAAAACTCGTTTTGTTCATGAAATGAGAGTAAAAAGCCTAAGCCATTATTTAAAATTAAAACTCTTAAACTACACCTTAATAGCAAGCTTAACATCAAACTGGAGTTCAACAAAATTAACCAATTGCAACTTAAAATTAGTATGGCAAAATACATCACCTTTAAGCCTCCTTTCTTACACCTTTTCAAGAGCAAATAAAAGGCCTTACTTACTGTAACATGCCAATACTACCATGACAGCAGGCTAATCATAAAATAAGAACTCAGCACATCAGAGCAACAAAGAATTCGGACCAAAACCACAAAACATAAACTCATTCTTTTGTCAATATTCACAACAATTTGAATAACATGAACCGAACATATAACAGTTTCAATCAAACTCGAGACACCAAACATTAATAATCGAACACTATTAAATCCGAACTAAAATTAACGAGAATATTCCGATAAACGAAACGACATATATGAAAGTTTCATGCAGTAGTTGTGGCACACCAAGGAAGAAGTATTCCATGAAGCACACCAATGAAGAAGAATACTACCCACCAATGACTCCACCAACCTTCTTTCACACACATATTCCATAATTATGTGCTAAAGCTTATCAATGGGGGTGTGCTAACCTTGTCTATAAATAGGCTTCTCATTTCATTCATTCAAATCATCCAAGAGTGTGATCAATGAACCTTGAGAGTGTTGAAACACAACCAAGAAAGAGTTGTGGAGAGTTTAAGAGTTTTTTGTTTAAAGTTTGTAAGTCTCTTGTGTTTCTATTCTTGTGAGTAATAGAAACTTGTTTTTCTTTCAATTATGTTTATGATCTTGGATGATACCACAACAAGTGGTATCAGAGCTTGGTTTGAAGCTTTTGAACTTATTTTCGAAATTTTTCGAGGCTCTGTAGAAATTTTGAGTTTATGCATTGTGCTCGAAATTCAATTTCGAGGACACCGTTAGATTCGTCTCGTCAAAATGGTCGCGGTGATATCTTACGGGCGAAACGGACACCGGAGCTGCCTCGAAAAGCCTCCGCAAGTTCTGAAAAAAAAATCGTGAGGTTGAAGATGATGACATTGCCACATCATCTGACACGTCATCGCCACGTCAACAAGGGAGTCCTAGTTTTTGCCCCATCAGCAGCTCAGTCAACAGTCCAATCAGCAGCCCAGTCAGCAATCCAGTCAGCTGCCATGTCAGCCCGTCTGCCTAATCATATGCCACGTCATCACCGAAAAACAAAAAAATATCTACCCCCCATTTTTTACTGTTTCGGACGCATCAGTGCTGTCTATTTTTCAAAATTCAGCTGCAATTTGTCTGTAACAGATCATTGAAGGTATAAAATGGCCATGGAAGAGTCAACTTCATCTTCTGGAGCTATGATTATGCTCACGGCTAACAACTATACATTGTGGAAACCTCGGATGGAAGATTTCCTCAGTTGTAAAGAGCTCTTTGGCCCAATAGAGTTGATGGGTATTAAACTTGATCCATCCAAGACGTTAGAATGGAAGAAGATCAACAGAAAACCTATTGGTCAAATCCGACAATGGATTGATCATAGTGTCTTCCATCATGTTGCACAAGAAACTGACTCATATGTCCTTTGGAGGAAGCTGGAGGACATGTACCAAGCTAAGACTGATCGGAATAAGGCCTTATTGATGAGGCGCTTAGTCAATATGCAGTTGAAAAGTGGAACTTCTGTTGCCGAGCATACCAGTGAGGTCCAGAGCCTGGTAAATCAGTTATCTTGTGTGGAGATGTCGCTTGGAGAGGAAATGCAATCTCTGCTACTTCTTAGTTCCCTTCCTGATATCTGGGAAACACTCATTGTTACTCTCAACAACTCAGCCTCAAACAACAAACTTTCCATGTCCGTTGTCAAGGATACCTTATTCAATGAAGAGCCAAGAAAGAAAGAAATGGGCACAGATCAGACCCATGCCCTTGTGATGGAGAATCGAGGAAGACTACAAGGCAAAACAACAAAGAAGCGGTAGAGGGAAGTGTTGGATTCGCTAGTACCGTACGGGTGAAACGCAGCGGAATAATTTTTTTTTAAAACAAGTATTTATCATATAAATACACAACCCGTATATACATAAAGCGAATTAACAGATCGTCATCTTTAAAAACATGTAATAATACAAATTTGGATTTATTACAAGTAATATCAAATAATACCTTTTTCTCTAACCCCTTCTAAGACGACGGTGTTTGAGCAAATCGATTCCCGGTTTGGTAACGATCACTTCGTGTTGCTCGCTTTAGGAATTCAGATGTCTTCCCTCTAAGAGTATCCACCATTTGAATCCTACACAGATATAACTCCTTCGCTAGTAGAAACTATCCGGTTTTATAACTAGTATAGGAATATATATTTGAGGAGAATTACACAAGAACTCTTTCTTGTTACAACACTTGAATTAAACACTAACACTTTAGCTCTCAATACTTGAATCAAATTCTTGCAAATATGAACATCAACCATGCCCATATTTATACTAAACTTTTTAGTAATATAATATATATGTCTTGTATAACTTTTACAAGAAATGATAAAAAGTCTTTAATAACTTTCACAAGTAAAGTTAAAAAATCTTTTATCATTTCTACAAGTTAATACAAGAATATAATAATGTGCAAGATTCTATCTTCTTCTATTATTATATTATTATTATTATTATTATTATTATTATTATTATTATTATTATTATTTAATCTTTAATCATTATTAAAAATCAATAATAACAATAAACAAATAATTTTAAACTCTTTTAAAATTATTTGTAAATATATATATATTCCATATTTAAACTTCTCCTCATATAATAATCATATTATTATTTGGATTTGAATTTTAAAATCTAATTTTAAAATCCAACTATTAATTTAGTAATTCCATTAATTACTAAATTAATATCCAAAATACAATTAATCAATCTAATTGATTAATTTATATATTCCTTTAATTGACATCTAATCAAAATTAGATTTTGTCAATTAATTCTAGCTCTTTAAAAATACTAATATTTGTCTTCATACAAACATTGGTGTGACCTTTTAGGTTCACAATTAATACTAGTAGTGGGCTTACAACTCTTTGTTATTTGAGTTAATCATATTAACTCTTATTCTTGAATTAACTCCTTAATTCAAGAACCCACATATCATGGGAACATCTAGCAAGTAGCATGAATCTAGTATTAAGTGAATAGCGAGTAAACCTATTTCGATTACAAGTCCATACATGTAAAATCCTTTCAACATCTAATTTTCCGATTAAATCTTGGGTATGATTTTGTCGAAACCCAAATTAATTTAATAACTATGATTCCATTTCAAATTTAGTAATTCGTTTATGAATCTCTATTCATCCCGCCTTGGCCAAGGACTTTGAATTACTAACTATGAAACACATAGGAAATTCACTTATCTTCATAAGTGTCGAATCCTTTGTTGGTCACTGACAAACTTCCATACATATTAATATAATACCCAAAATATCCCTTTATATAATTGTGCTAGCAACCAAAAGGATAAATCAAAGTATAATATAATATGCACAAAGTTACCATCGTGCCTCAAGTCTAAGGATTAGTCATGTACTATTGTAACATGAAAATTCTTATTCGACAAGAAAAATCTTTCATTAAGAATTTTCATACGGTTATATTCAGTGAACTTGTTCTCTAACAAGCACTCACATATATGTACTTGCGTCACACGCTAATGTTGATGGAATGCAACATTCTTGTCCAACAAGCATACATCATATGTGCAAGTCTTTTTCGGATTATTCGATATCCCATTTTGAAACATCCTACGACTTGGAACTGTATTTATGATCACAGCTTTCAAGGTATGTTCCATGATCACCATCTCTATGCGCAACCATACCTTATAACCATAAGTGATCTAGGGATTTTATCTTAAGTCAATTATAGGATAAAAGCTTACTCTTAAGATAAAGTAATGCCTTATTAATAATATAATTTCAATAGATTATATTTACAAGTAGAATACATCCAATCCGATTGGAACGCCGGGTATCCTACTCTAACAATCTCCCACTTGCCCTAGTTCTAATCACTCGTGTATCTTAGACCCATCTTCTCAAGATGTCCTTCGAACACTTTCTCTGATAAGGGCTTAGTCAAGGGGTCTGCTATATTTTCTGCTGAGTCGACTCGCTCCATCACGATGTCGCCTCTACCAATGATTTCTCTAATCAAATGGTATCGTCTCATAATGTGCTTGGATCTTTGATGAGATCTTGGCTCCTTTGCTTGTGCAATAGCCCCATTGTTATCACAATAAATCTTTATAGGATCAACAACAGATGGTACTACACCCAACCCTTGGATGAAGTTCCTTATCCAAACAGCTTCCAGTGCAGCATCAGATGCAGCAATATATATTCAGCCTCTGTTATGGAGTCAGCAATTGTTTCTTGTTTGGAACTTTTCCAACCGCTGCTCCATTCAGAGTTAACAAGTAACCAGACATGGATTTAAAGTCATTTTTATCGGACTGAAAACCAGAATCCATAAAGCCTTCTAGTTTCAGTTCTCCATTTCCATACACCATAAAAATATCCTTAGTCCTTATCAAGTACTTAAGAATCATCTTAACTGCTTTCCAGTGTTCTTCACATGGATTAGACTGATATCTGCTCGTTACACTAAGTGCATGAGCCACATCAGGTCTTGTACATAACATCGCATACATAATGCTACCAATAGCTGATGCATAAGTTATATGACTCATCCGTTCTCTTTCTTCAGCTGTCTTTGGAGACATCGTCTTAGAAAGTGAAACCCCATGACTCATTGGAATATATCCACGTTTTGATTCTTCCATGCTAAACCTTTTTAGCACCTTACTTATGTACGTTGATTGGGATAGTCCAATCATCCTTTTAAATCTATCTCTATAGATTTTTATCCCAAGGATAAAAGATGCTTCTCCCAAGTCTTTCATGGAAAACTGTTTTGACAACCATGTCCGAGTTGATTGCAACATCCTTACATCATTCCCAATGAGTAAGATGTCATCAACACAGAGTACAACAAATACAACTGCATTCCCATTAACCTTTCTATAAACACATGGTTCATCCGGGTTCTTATGAAAATCAAACGTTTTGATTGTTTCATTAAACTGAATGTTCCAACTCCTCGAAGCTTGTTTAAGTCCATAAATGGACCTTTGAAGCTTACAAACTATTTGCTCGCTCCCACTGGATATGAAACCATGTGGTTGTTTCATATAGATGTCTTCCTTAATGTTTCCATTAAGAAAAGCAGTCTTCACATCAATTTGCCATATCTCGTAGTCATAATACGCAGTTATGGCTAGCAATATCCGAATAGATTTAAGCATTGCTACTGGTGAAAAAGTTTCCTCATAATCAACACCTTGTTTTTTTAGTATAACCTTTAGCAACCAATCTTGCTTTAAAAGTATTCACTTCTCCATCTACACCACGTTTTCGCTTGTAAACCCATTTATAACCTATGGGTACAATACCCTGTGGTGGTTCAACCAAGGTCCATACCTTGTTTGAATACATGGAGTCTATTTCGGATTGCATATGTAACACCCCACCTTACTGTAAAATCAGAGCTGCGCAATTATTTGCAAAGTCTTTGAAAACTAAACATTTTTACTTTGCGAAACTGATTTGGGGTGCTACCTTGAAAAATCGTTACTTAACTTTAGAAAAACCGTTGTTTTAATTTAGTAAAAACATCCGGTTACTGAAAAACTTAATTTCTTAAAAGTTCGTCAAAATGTGATAAGTTTGTCAAAACGAGTTCGTCAAAAGCATATGTCAAAATATAAGTCATCAAAAGACAAGCGGAAGCGTGAGTCATAGTTATACAGTCCAAAACATATATAAATGTCCTCGAGTCCCGTCATGCACCGTCACGTCACGCACCCTGCCCGACATCCTGACCTGAAAAAAAATATGAATAAACTGGGGAGTGAGCACTAAGGCACTGTGCTCCGTGGAAACTCATACTAATGTAAAACATCGTAAATAATAACAATATCATGAACCAAGCATATATATCTGAACTGAACTGAATACCGGTCTGAACTCGCGACCGAAGTCACGTAACTGAATCTGCTCGGCACAAACTAATGCCGCTCGGCACAAACTAATGCCGCTATCTCCCGGCACAAACTAATACCGAACCATGTGCACACTCTAGTGGTTAGATAAGGCCACTAGAACCCAGAATGGACCGGCGACCATCCCGAGCGGTTACTGAAAATACATACCTCGAACATGGTAGAGCAATTATAAACAATGTAGTACTTAGTCTGAGTCCCCAGCTGAACTGCTGAACTGTAAGGTAGTGTTGATGCCTGCTAAACTGAAAATAATATAAACAATTACTATTGACTATGCTCAGACTGTTAACTTAACTGATTAATCTCGTTAAGATGCTCTATTTAACTTAAGCTGATTTTTTTAGACTTATCCGGATTAACCGGAACTGAATTAATCTGAACTTATTTGGACATGATTTTTCTGAACTGAAATAATCCCGGAAAATTTACTGAAAATGACCTTAATGATAAACCGGGCTAAAATAGGTTGAACCGGACAAGAATAGTGCTGAACCGGTCCAGCCGGTCTGAACCGGTCTGGACCGGGCTGGGGTCCGCACGAACCGGTCGCTGGCTGGCTCG
>CACSLK010027624.1:12357369-12372905 GCA_902706635.1 Striga hermonthica | reverse complement strand
TTTTTTTACTCTAAATAATCGAAAAAATAAATGGGGAAAAATTCGAAAAATTCGAACCCCCAACAAGACTCAAAAAATCGAAACAAGAGAAATTCGGCCCCTCAACAAAAGGTAATAACCGAAAAAAAGAACAAAAGACTAACAAGTTGACACTTTTTTTTTTTAAGACACGAAAATAATGAAAAATTCGAATATTAATTCGAAAATTTCGAACAAAAAAAGAGAAATTCGGTTCCCTCACCAAAAGGCAAAACCGAAAAAAAATAAAAGATAAGATAGATAACCACACGATCAGCACCTCTCAACGAAAGCACCAATGATGACGGATCGTGTGATTGCCTATACGTGGGTGCGAATAAACGACGCACTGCGGCCTTCGTTTATCCCCAATAGATGTATCTAGCAGACGCACTGCGGCCTTCTCCTAGACACCGTGACTTCAAGACGCACTATTGGCCTTCTCTCCGACACTGCATGTAAAGACGCACTAATGGCCTTCTTTATCACACGTTAAGAACACAAGGTTCCCCCTCAAGATTGGCTCACCAATTCAATACTTCATTCAACTTGTAAAATATGATGAGGTACATGGGGTATTTATAGTTGTAAAATGAATCTAGGCCTAAATCTAATAGATCTCCTAAATCATGCAAGAATAGAAATCCTAAGTCTAGAAAGCAATAAAATCCTAAACCTACCAAAATACTAATGCTTGGCTTACACACCAAGCAATTCTAGAAGCTCCCTAATTCATCACATGCTAAAACCCTCGGCGCCTCTCTCACGCTCGCCGCCTCACTTGTCCGCGTCGCACGTCTGTGCCCTAGTCCTTGGCGCTTTAGGATTTGCGCGCTTCGACCGTACGCGCGTGCCTGTTCGCGCGCCCTGCCAGCGCTCCCCCTTCCCTGCGCGTGCGCCCGTCTCTTGTTGCCTATGCCTACCGCGCATAGGTATGCGCTCGCGTCCTCACACTCACGCGCCATCGTGCGCCCCTCGCTATCGTCGTTCTTCTCGCGCGCGTTGCGTCGCGCGCCTGTGCGCTGTTTACTTGCGCGCCCTTCGCGCGCCATCCATTCTCCGCATGAACCCCGTACGTCCCCGTTACCATCCCAGCCCAGACCGCCTACGGTGTTCCCGCGTACGCCCGCGCACCCGTCCATCTCGCGCCCGCGTTCTCCCCGCCAAACCCGCGTGCGCGGCCTGTTCGCCCATTCGTGCGCATCAAGTGCCGATGCGCACCTTTTGCCTTTTCGCTCCTTACCAGACTTGCCGGACTCCAAAGCCACTTCCGTATCAGTGCGCGACCACGTCCCTCGGCCGAGTCACCGCACAACATGAACATTCTTCCGAACACAGAAGCTTAACTGAACGTGATATGATGTAAAAGGGCTGATTACATGATAACAACTTAAAAGATTTCGATCTAAACATGATGTGTTCGGCATAAACCGTACGTGCGGCAATTGAACATGAAGCTTAACTCGAACGCATGAACTTAATTAACTGCAAAGGAGCAACATGACCGTACGAATATTATAAGAGGATTACCTCCATAACTGGCTCACGATTTCACTTCCCCCTCTACTCTCGGCATGCGACGTACTCGTCGTGCGGTGCGGTGCGCTAGGATGCTTCTTGTCGTCGGTGCGATACTAGCGGTAACTTGCGGTGGTGAACTTCTTAAACTTCCAACCCTCACTCTCTCAATTATACTTAATATAAGAGCTGAAGTATATATGATGCAAATAGATGGAAATTTTTGCTCCAACACCCCCTTTAAATAGCCACCGTACAAACATGTTGGGGTGATGAGAGGATGATGTGTTAGAAGAGGCTAATAACACTTGTACTAATCTTAAGGACTCTTAAGGTGACTAATCACCTTCTTTATGCCACATAATGACACGTATCACAATTGCTTAAGAGAGGAATATTTCCATGTTGAAGCTACGCTTTTAATTGAATAAAGGAAGAATTTGAACAATTTGGACAAAACCACTAGCATACATCACGTAAACGTACGGCCTTAGGAAAATAAATAGGAAAAACTCCGTACGATTTTATGACTAATTTTTTGTGATTAATTGCTAATTAACCACTTAATCATGTTTAATTATTTAGTTAAACATAATGCTTAATTACCAAAATTATTCCGAACGTAAACGGTACGTCGAAAATAATTTTCAGTAATCTCGACTGAAAAGACTGAAATAATTAATTTAATTCCGAAAATAATATCCGAACATATTATTATTCTCGGAACTAAAAACATGATTAACATGACAGGATATCGCTGACTGAATAATTAATTCCATACTCATTAATGAATCGGAATTAAATCTGACAACTTATCCGGTTACTGAAATAATTAACCGAATAATTTATCGACTAATAGTCGAACTTGGAATATAACTGACTGATTGACCTGAACTTGAACATGAACGTGATTATTTCTTAATAAAGGCTAGCTTAAAACTAAAAGCTAGTATTTTCTTTATTAATAAAATACGGGGCGTTACATATATATTTCATATTTAAACTTCTCCTCATATAATAATCATATTATTATTTGGATTTGAATTTTAAAATCTAATTTTAAAATCCAACTATTAATTTAGTAATTACATTAATTACTAAATTAATATCCAAAATACAATTAATCAATCTAATTGATTAATTTAATATATTCTATTAATTGACATCTAATCAAAATAATTAATTCTAACTCTTTAGAAATACTAATATTTGTCTTTATACAAACATTGGTGTGACCTTTTAGGTTCACAATTAATACTAGTAGTGGGCTTACAACTCTTTGTTATTTGAGTTAATCATATTAACTCTTATTCTTGAATTAACTCCTTAATTCAAGAACCCACATATCATGGGAACATCTAGCAAGTAGCATGAATCTAGTATTATGTGAATAGCGAGTAAACCTATTTTGATTACAAGTCCATATATGTAAAATCCTTTCGACATCCAATTTCCCGATTAAATCTTGCGTATGATTTTGTCGAAACCCAAATTAATTTAATAATTATGATTCCATTTCAAATTTAGTAATTCGTTTATGAATCTCTATTCATCCCGCCTTGGCCAAGGACTTTGAATTACTAACTATGAAACACATAGAAAATTCACTTATCTTTATAAGTGTCGAATCCTTTGTTGGTCACTGACAAACTTCCATACATATTAATATAATACCCAAAATATCCCTTTATATGATTGTGTTAGCAACCAAAAGGATAAATCAAAGTATAATATAATATGCACAAAGTTACCATCGTGCCTCAAGTCTAATGATTAGTCATGTACTATTGTAACATGAAAATTCTTATTCGACAAGAAAAATCTTTCATTAAGAATTTTCATACGGTCATATTCAGTGAACTTATTCTCTAACAAGCACTCACATATATGTACTTGCGTCACACGCTAATGTTGATGGAATGCAACATTCTTGTTCAACAAGCATACATCTTATGTGCAAGTCTTTTCCGGATTATTTGATATCCCATTTCGAAACATCCTACGACTTGGAATTGTATTTAAGATCACAACTTTCAAGGTATGTTCCATGATCACCATCTCTATGCGCAACCATACCTTATAACCATAAGTGATCTAGGGATTTTATCTTAAGTGCAATTATAGGATAAAATCTTACTCTTAAGATGAAGTAATTCCTTATTACTAATATGATTCCAATAGATTATATTTACAAGTAGAATACGTCCAATCCGATTGGAACGCTGGGTATCCTACTCTAACAGGAAGAGCGGGGGTAGAAGCAAGGGGAGGAAATCAGATGATCGAAGATCACATGTGTGCTATCATTGTGGTCTAGAAGGTCATATGAAGAAGAATTGCTATAAATGGCTCGAGGAGCAGGGCAAGAGCAATTCTCAGTCAAAGAATAGTTCTCAGCAGAAGAACAAGGGCAAAGGTGGTGAAACTGTTGTCACTGTCTCAGGTGATGTAGCATATTGCTCTAACTATGGTGAGACATGCCTTCATGTCTCAAGAGAAGACATGGAATGGGTGGTAGATACTGCATCGTCCTATCACGTTACTCCCTACAGTAAATACTTCACAACATACCAAGCTGGAGATTTTGGATCGGTGAAGATGGAAAATTCCAGTTTCTCTGAAATTGCTAGAGTTGGTGATATCTAGGAAACGACAGGAACCGGGAGTACAATTATGTTGAAGGATGTCAGACATGTGTCAGATCTTAGGCTGAATCTTGTGTCAGTGGTGGCTCTTGACAAAGAAGGATATGAAAATCACTTTGGCGCAGGCACATGGAAGTTGTCAAAGGGTGTTTTGAAAATTTCCCGAGGACATGTTTGTGGGACGCTGTACAATACACATTTGAAGATCAGTACAAAAAGTCTCATTATTGCAGAGGAGGTTTCCCAGGATCTTTGGCACCAGAGACTTGGTCATATGAGTGAGAAAAGGTTGACTATGTGCTGCAATGGGTTCTTGCAGTCATTGCCTGTTCGGCAAGAATCATAGAGTCTCATTCAATGCCAGTTCAACAAAGAGATCAGAGTTGTTAATCTTTGTACACTCTGATGTTTGCGGTACCATGGAGGTTGAATCACTAGGTGAAAGCAGATATTTCATGACTTTCACTGATGATGTTTCTCGAAAGGTATGGGTATATTTCCTGAATACGAATGACCATGTGTTTGAGTACTTCAAGTCATTTCACGTTATGGTGGAACATGAAACAGGAAAGAAGCTGAAATGTCTCCGATCTGATAATGGAGGCGAGTATACTTCCAAGGAGTTCAATGCATATTGCACGACATATGGCAATCGACATGAGAAGTCAGTTCCACGTACCCCTCAGCACAACGGCGTTGCTGAAAGAATGAATTAGACTATCATGGAGCGTGTCCGAAGCATGAAGAATATGGCTAAATTACCAAAGCCATTTTGGGGAGAAGCTGTCAAGACCGCATCTTTTCTAATCAACCGATCACCATCAGTTCCATTAAATTTTGAAGTTCCAGAGAGAATATGGACTGCTAAGGATCCGACATACTCACATCTCAGAGTATTTGGTTATGTAGCATATGCACATGTATCCAAAGAGCTTAGAAAAAAGCTCGATGCGAGGTCCATCCCATGCATTTTCATTGGTTATGGAGATGAAGAGTATGGATACAAATTTTGGGGTCCAAAGGAGAAAAAGGTGATCAGAAGTAGGGACGTTGTGTTCCAAGAAAATTTGACAATAGAAGATATCGAAAAGCCCAAGATGTCTCAGAAGTCAAATGTGGGTGCTCGAGTTTCAGATGAAGCACCAGAATATTCCGAAGAAACTGTGAAGATGATGTACCAGAAGAAGATGAGGAGCCAGAAGAGAGTGTAGAGCAAGTGGAGCAACAACCCGTCTTGCCAGAGAAAGGGGAGCCACAACCCATTTTGCCAGACACCAATGTTCGAAGTTCTTCTCAGATGGTTCTACCCACTCATAGATCTGAACGGGGTCATATACCATCAAAAAGGTACTCATCATCTGAATACCTTCTATTTACAGAAGATGGAGAACCAGAGAGTTTTCAAGAAGCCATATCTCATAAGGATAAAGAAAAATGGATGGTTGTGATGCAGGAAGAGTTGGATTCTCTGTATAAAAATCAAACTTATGAGATAGTTAAACTTCCAGAAGGGAAAAAGGCTTTGAAAAACAAATGGGTGTTCAAGCTGAAGAAATATGCAAATGGATAAGTGGTGAAACACAAAGCTCGATTAGTTATCAAAGGCTTTCAGCAGAAGAAAACGATTGATTTTAACGAGATCTTTGCACCTATTGTCAAGATGGCATCAATTCGAGTCATACTTGGCTTGGCAGCAAGTATGAATTTGGAGCTTGAACAGATGGATGTGAAAACAGCTTTTCTTCATGGAGATTTAGAAGAAGAAATCTATATGCAGCAGCCAGAAGGTTTTGAGATTTCAAGTGAGAACCTCGTGTGCAAGCTATCTAAAAGCTTGTATGGTCTGAAGCAAGCACCAAGGCAGTGGAATAAGAAGTTTGACTCATGCATGAAGAGTCAAGGTTACAAGAAGACTACTGCAGATGAGTGTGTTTACATCAAGAGAGACTCAAACGGGGCTTTCATAGTTCTTCTACTGTATGTCGATGACATGTTGATCGTTGGGAATGATGCAGAGAAGATAAGTCAGCTGAAGAAAGAACTTTCCAAGTCTTTTGATATGAAAGATTTAGGAAAGGCTCAACAGATTCTTGGGATGCAAATTACTCGAGACCGAGAGACCACAAGTTATGTCCATCTCAAGAGAAGTATATTGAACGAATACTTGAAAGATTCATTATGAGTGATGCCAAATTAGTGAGTATTCCACTTGCGTATCATTTCAAGTTGAGCAAAAGATCATGTCCAACATCCAAGGAAGAGATGGGGGAGATGTCTGCAGTGTCATACTCTTCAGCAGTTGAAAGTCTGATGTATGCAATGGTGTGTATAAGGCTAGATATTGCTCATGCAGTGGGTGTAGTGAGTCGTTTTCTTTCTAACCCCGGGAAGGATCATTGGGAGGCTGTCAAATGGATTCTCGGATACTTGAAGGTACTTTTAAGATATGTTTTTGTTATGGGGGAGCTGATCCAGTCTTGAAAGGATATACTGATGCTGATTTGGCCGGAGATATTGATTGTCAAAAATCTACGTCGGGCTATGTCTACACTTTTGCAGGGGGAGCCATTTCTTGGCAATCAAGATTGCATAAGTGTGTTGCTTTATCTACAACAGAAGCTGAATATATTGTTGCTGCCTGAAGCTGGTAAAGAAATGTTGTGGCTAAACCGCTATCTTCAAGAACTTGGGAATAAGCAGAAAGAGTACAAGGTATATTGTGATAGTCAAAGTGTTATTGACTTAAGCAAGAACTCTATGTACCATGCCGCACAAAGCATATTGATGTTCGGTATCACTGGATACGCGAGAAGATTGATCAACAGCTGTTTAAACTAGTGAAGATCAATATGAAGGAGAATCCATCAGATATGTTGACAAAAATGGTTATACTGGATAAGATTAAGCTATGCAGAGACATGGTAGGAATGCTTGTTCGGAACTTGCATGGAAAGGGGAGAATTAAAAGTTCCATGCAGTAGTTGTGGCACACCAAGAAAGAAGTCTTCCACGAAGCACACCAATAAAGAAGAATGCTACCCACAAATGACTCCACCAACCTTCTTTCACACACATATTCCATAATGATGCGCTAAAGCTTGTCAGTGAGGGTGTGCTAACCTTGCTTATAAATAGGCTTCTCATTTCATTCATTCAAATCATCCAAGAGTGTGATCAATCAACCTTGAGAGTGTTGAAACACAACCAAGAAAGAGTTGTGGAGAGTTTGAGAGTTTTTTGTTTAGAATATGTAAATCTCTTGTGTTTTTATTCTTTTGAGTAATAGAAACTTGTTTTTCTCTCAATTATGTTTATGATCTTGGGATGATACCACAACAATATAAAAGGCGACGGATAATTCAAAAGAAAACTGACTTCAAACACGAATTCGGTAGCACATATGATATACATATCTATCATGCGATATATGAGAATGACCGTAGTAACGAGCGGATTCGAATATGTTACCCTACTTGGGGAAACTACGAGTTACCGAACGGGAAACAGGCCCGACAGCGAGTCGGACGAACGACTTTGAGTTCGTAACCTTCGAACACAGTCTGAAAGCTGCTGGTTCTCGGATGCTTGACTTGCTCCGCAGTGAGGTTGTTGATAACAGACAAGGACGCTGAAATACATCGAGCTGGGCTGACAGGAGGTGGACGTCGGAAAGAACGGGGAACCCCGAAAAAAGAGAGTACAGGGCTGCGATCGAAATAACGCCTGGAATGGTCGGATTTGCCGCTCTTGGTTAGGACCTAGCGCTCGTCGGTTTGTCGTGAACTCAGTAGCCAGAAATTCGAGAGAGAGAGAGAGAGGGGATGAGGACGATCAAGTATCCAACAGGTTTTATCTCCCTGTTTTTCTGATACACGAACGACAAAAGAGAGGGAGTTGCAGGAGCGATAAAAATGGCGAGAGATGGTGATGGAGAGGGATGGAGAAATTTGAGATTTGGCTTCTTTTTTTCTGCTGTGTGCGAGCGTTCAGGTTACAGGGTGAGTGAGAAGGAGAGGTCTAATGTTTCTAATGGAGAATTAAGGGGATTAAATGTGATTACTTAATTAGACATTAAGTTAGGCAATTTAATGGGGAAAATAAAGGAGAGTTACCAAAAGACTAAATAATTATACCATAATACACGATAAAAAAATTCAGATTTTAAATTACTAAATAGCAATGGTTGGAGCGGTTCGGTTCATGGGCCGGTCTCCAACGCTTTAACGATTCGACTGTTAGCTCCCTCGGTAAGATCGATAATTAAAAATAATGATACAATTCGACTCGATATTAAAATATATAATTAGGCTCGGTAAAATTATTACTGACAAAATTATACAATTATTATCAAATAATTGAATAAAATACTAATCGAGCATGAAATAAAATAATCTCGAACAAAATAAAATAAAATAAATAATACCAAAATATTCCGGGACAAATGGGGCGCTACAAAAGCGATAAATAAAAAGCTCTACGTCTTAACCATGAAAACAATCAATTCAGTTGGTATCAATGCGCCAATGAATGTGAGTTGCATACAGACCCCTCCACAATCCTACTGTCACCCACAAATTTCTTAGTGCCATGGTTCTGGAGCAGTTCTTACCATGGCCATGAACTACGTGGACTTTATACCGTCTTTTATTAATCTGCAAGAATGCCTTAGTATAGTCGCTATAGTTCACAGATGTAGTCTCTCCAAAATGCATTGGAATTGACTGCATGCACACAACAAATTTCTTTATAGTGCTAGAATAGTTACAAATGAAACAGAGATAGTTACTCCCTTAACGTGCTCGTTCAATGCGCATCTTTTATCTCCAACTGAAACAAGTAGTAGAGTGGTGTTCTTTGTAAATATGTTCAGTCGAACACTTTTACTTTAAAATGGAATTGGCTCTTTTGCTTGAACTGTAATATAAATTCTTCTTTAATGTCCTCCAACGGAACAAAATTTTGCCACCCTCGGCAAGTGTCGGATGATTATCAACCAGCCTCGAGTAACTTCATAGTAACGTCCATCAATTGTTAGTATAATACATGTTTGTGGCAGTGCGCTGCGATAGTGATGGCAAACATCATGGCTACATAAATTATATTGTAAAAGGCTTTTCGCACACCATTGTTATACAACAAAACTAACTCATAGTATAATTTAGTGTTAGTAGTTTAAAGAGGTAAGTCAGTTGTTGCTCGAGAATGATCTTGAAGAACCTAATCTTCTCGTTAGCCACCAAGGGAAAACTATTTAAAAAAATAAGGGCAATCTCATTCTTCATTTCAGTACTTCACAAACACAGAAAAACAAGTCAGTAAACCACAACTATTTTAATCCTCTTGGACTATTGCCAACCATTTATATCCATACGAAAAACATCATAAGAGAAGTCAAAGGTGCGTACACACAAGAACTACCTTCATATTATCACTAAAAAACAAACTGATATATCATTTTGCACTCAGACAGGGTAGAAAACGTGTAGTCATTTTTGTGGGTTTCTTGTTCGATTAGCACTTGAGGCATGCTTGTCTAACTTTTTAGAATCAACTCAAATCAAAAGGTACCTATCAGATACATAAGCATGAAAATATTATATAGAAATAAAAACAATAAAGAGAACACTGTGCAGTTTGATACTTTAACACCAAGTATCCAGAGTTGCTTGAAAATAAACAGAACAAATAAAACGAAGATTTCAACAATTGCGGAAGTAGTTTGCACTCAAAATTGAACCTTCAGTAGAGCGTACCACTCTCCCTTCAGATCTCTTTCATTAAGGTCAACAACACATACACTCTCTAAGAGTTTACAGTATAGACTCCCTCTACACTACTTGAATTGTGATTCACACAACTACTTATCTGACCAAAACTCCCTTGTGGATTTTCTAGTTCGAATCCCTCAAACTATTTTAGAATGAACCTTCGAACACTCTTTTGTAAACTCACTCAATATAAAAGTATATCGACTCTCGCTCACTATTCTCAGGGAAATAAAATTACATCAAAGAATAAAATCCAAGCTTCAAAAGTACTCCTCAACATCAGTCTCGTCCTCCTTTTATCCTAGAGCTTCATTTAAAAGGTCTTTTTTTTATCTTTGCTTCCAAGTTAAACATTCACAGGGAAAGTCTTGATATTTAGAACTGCGATCTCTCACTTGCGATTAAGGAAGTTGAATCTCGATTTAATTTCCATTGACCTGCCATAATGATACACTTATTAATAATCAATAATAATAATAAAAATACTTACATTTAAATTAACACAAAATTCCCTTAAATATTCTCTCGTATTTCTGAATCATGTGAACACTAGAAGGTTCAACGATTTACTGTCAATCTTCAGAATTTACAATCTTTCCCTTAGGCAGATAAATCAAAAACAATTTCTTTGAACTTGCATGAAGTAAATACATATCCTGAACTACATATATCAACCCCAAGAATACTTGTCTCATCACATAAGTGTTGTTCATGAGAACAATTCAAATACCTGAATAAGAATAAAATAGTTCATATGATAGTAATAAGGAAAATGTTCATCACATGCAAGAAGGAAAGCAGAGATAAATGAGTTCAAACAGCCACACATAAAGTAGTTTTTAACAAAACACATATGAATGTCCAGCTGAGATATATATGCAGACTCTTGTTCTTCAGATTCCTCCCCCGAACCTTCTTTAGTACCATCCTCGGTTTCTTCTTCAGATACCATCTCCTCTTCTTCATTCTCAGCATCAGAGTCTGCTTCTTCATCATATTCTTCATCAGAACCTTTATCCTCTTCCAAAACCTTCTTCTTTCCTTTGTCCTTGGTGGTAAAGACCTTTTCTTTCCCTTTAGCGGTTACATCAGCAACAGCCTTTGCCTTCTCTCCCTCAGCAGTAGTCTTTGGCTTCTCCCCTTTAGCAAGTACCTTCTTCTTTCCAGTAGCAACAACGGCCTTCTTCTTAATCTCCCCTTTACCGACAGCTTTCTTTATCTCCCCCTTTTTCGATTTAGAAACCAAAGGGGCCTGTGACTTCAACGCACCTAGGACCTCCTTATAGTACCTTCGTTGATCAACCAGCTTCTTTTGAAGCCCAGAGAGAACAGCCACTTGTTGGTTCAAGAACCCGCGCAGGTGAGAAGGAACGGAAGAGGCTTTGACAAGATATGGATGTGATGGTGCAGACTTAACACCAGTAAGAGCAAGAGGTTTGAGCGTAGGGAAGAAATTATCACCCACACGTGGGTCCATTTTGACACCAGTTTTGAAGAGAATAACACAAATGGTAGATGGATAAAGCAGCAATTTTGTGGGGCTTGGAGATCTCAGCAAACGACACCACGGCATCAAAAATTACAGAACCAACATAAAAAGGAACACCATTGAGAATGCGATATATAACTCGAGCCTTAGTAGGAGTCACAAATTGTTTGTGAGAGGTCGGTGTCCAGTTCGACGCTCCAATTTTATGTAGAGCATTTGTAGGTGGAGTGAGACTCGTGACAAAGAGTCGGGGAGCAAGCCTCTTATTCTATTTCCCACCAGTCAGAGTGTGGGCAACCTCATCGAGATCATCAGAGAGTGGGGAGAGAGATGAACTTTCAGCCAACTCAAGCACGGAGTTAACAACAGACGGAGAAAACATAATGATACTATTCCGAACAAATACTTTTTGAAACTTCATGGAACTGGGGTCAGACACAGACGTAGTCAAGTTCTAATAAAATTCAGTAAAAAGTTGAGGGCAGTATTTACCAACAGACGTCACAAAACCTTCAAGACCAACATTTTTCAACAGTTCGAGCAAACCAAGTTTTTCAAAGTGCTCACTAACAATCGTCCTCTCAGGTCAAAATTTCATTTGAGAAAATATACTGGAAAAGCGAGTTTCAAACATAGGAGTGTGATATTGATGGGAGAAAGCATTACTAACATCAAGAGGACTATCTGGACCATCACCTTCAGCATCATTAACGTTTTTCTTTTCAACAGCAGGTGAACTCTCTTTGCCAGCAGCAACCTTGTTGTTGGATTTTTCAGGTTCACCATCATAATTATCAATTTCTTTCGTTGTTGAGTCATCATTAGAACCTGAAGAGGATTCTCCACTGGACTTGGAGACAACAACAACAACAGTTGAAGGTGCAGAAACATGAATGGCCTTTTTCGCCTTTTTGGGTTTTCCTCCAAAAGTTGCTTGTGACGCCCCACTTTGATTTTAAAGAAATCCCGGATTTTTCAAAAATTAGTAAATAATTTTTCGAACTCATTTTCGCAAACATGGGCATTTTTCAAAACATTTACATTGACCAAGTCATATCTGGTCGCGCGAGGATTTATTACTCGGTTTACACATGGTTTTCATTAGCCCGTTTCACAACATAACTCACATGTTATTCAGCTCAAATACAATAGCCTGAATAAACAAAAGCAACATGATAACCAATCCAAAATAGGTTCATCAAATATTCCAAAACTAACAATTTCAAAACACGAGTTTGAAAAACATTTCATCATGTCTCAACCCAAAACAAGGTTCATAAGACCATGCATTCATTTGAAAGCGGAAGCATAATAAGACATAATTAATAAATCGACCCACTCGTCTTTTCCTCGTCACCCGACACCCGCTTAATCTGCATCCATGTAGAGCAGGTGTGAGTGAGCACAAAATGAAACCGTAGTGCTCACCACTATGCACGTAAATAACAACATAATATAACAACGGGTATGGTCACAGCATGATCATAAATCAATTCAACTTGTCACATCTCCAATCAATACACCAATAATCTCACACATGTGTACATCTATCATTGGCGAAGGACATACAACTCTCAACAATGGGAGTGCATACCGAAGGACATACAGCTCTCATTGGCATGGCCTTACATAGGGACTTACGTACCTCACAAGGGTACGACCATATCAGGACTTAGAGAGATTGCCTCACAAGGGCACCGTCGAAGGACATACAACTCTCAATGACGGGGACAACCGTTCGAAAGACATCCAGCTCACATCGAAGGTTACACAAATTCATATGCATGCAATGATCATAAGAACCCAATATCAAATAAACTATTTACGGCATAGCAAATTTTATAAGTAAAACCCACATGATCCTTGAAGACGGACATAACGCTAAGATCGATTGGTAGATTTGAGGGCTCGAATCCTCAGGAACCTATACTTAATCAAGGTAATTATCCTAAATCAATTATCTCAATAACTTAAAATTCCCGCTTAAGCAGAAATATAAAAAATTAACCTAAGCAAAATTCTTAAAAGAATTTTAACATCGGCTTAGAATAATTATCACTCTCCGAAAATCGACATCGACAAGTAAGGAGACACAGATCGGATTTTTGATGGGTTGGATCAATGATCCTTCCGGTACCCATCTTGATTTAGTCCACATTATTTCTTCCTTGGCCCATTCACTATTTCTCTCTTATAACCAATTTGTTCCTTAATTTTCTAGCCCAGCCCACTAAGGGCCCAATTCACTAAAAACCAAATTCATCCTCACTTATTAGTTATTATCTTTCTTTTCCCATTTTTTTCTCTTCATTTCTCCTTTTTCTCTCTCTCCATTCTTTTTTCCCGTCACTTTTTCCTTTCTTCTTTTTCTTTAATTGTTATCGCAGACCTAAATCCCTAAGAGCATCCACAAGGTTTTGGGTTCAATTACAAAAAATTGTATGCCACCTAAGAAATAGACCTAGTCTAAAAAAATTTATTCTCCAATGCAAACAAAAGTAGACTGGGTCCTGCTGACGTGGCAGCCCAAAAAAGAGACTCGGTCTACCCTTAAGTTTATTTTAGACCCAAGTAGAGACCTAGTCTCTTTGCATTGGAGTGCATTTTAGCAATTTTTCATAATTTTAACTGTCATCAAAGACTTGTGTTTATTTACATGCCACATAGACAAGACTAGACCCAATGCATTGTAGATGCTCTAACTCTCTTGTTTTCGAAATTCCCGCAAATAAATTTCCCCCATCTTCCCCTGAGCCTCCTCTAGCGAAAGATGAGACGATGGACAGAGGTGGCCATTCACAGATTCGGCCCAGCGGCGGCGTTTGCAACGGGGCTGTGGGACGCCGGCGAGAAGAGAAGCTCACGACGGCGGTTCGTTAATCGAGGGGCTCGTGCGGTTGTTGCGCGGCTGCGGCAACGAGGATGGCTGGAGATTGATCGCTGACATTAGTGCTGCGGTGGCTCGCGGCTTTCTTTGACGGGGTTGCATTTCTGATGATGACGGAGGTCTGGGACCCGACTGTTAGCGGTGAACAGGCCGACAAACTCGGGCTGATGGCTCAATTCGCGGATGTCTCGGTCTGTTGTTTCTCACGTTCAGCGGCAATCGGTTGGGACTCGGCAAGCGGTTGCTACCCTCGGTGATGACTGGCAGCAGTGGTTCACGGCGGTCGGGGCCGGCGATGGGCGCGGTGGCAAGTCAATCGTCTGACGATAACAGAGGACAGCCAAAAGTGGCGGGTCACATCTCCACTAAATCAGAAATCGACAACAGCAACGGGTGGGTTCAGATCCTGAACGACTGACGAGTGAAGGAGAACTTTGAATCTGGCACCGAGATGAGTGGTGGCGGCAACCGCATTTACCAAATCGGCTCCGACTAGTTTCGAGCGATAATACACCTCAAGAAAAGGGATTGGAACTCCGACTACACTTGAAGGCCTCTGAAATGATTTCTGGTGGCTAAGTTGTGATTAAAGAATTCTATTCTGGCCGAACTGAGGTAAATGGAAGATAGTCTTCATTTGCAAGATTCATGTATCCTAGCTTGATGTAAATGCGTGATATTGTTGGTGGAATATGTGTAGAACTTTTTGATATGGATGGTGTTTTGGATAATTTCTCTGGTTTTTTTTTCCTAACGTGAATGGTGAAAAACGAGGGGAAGCGATCTGATTTATCTGTTTCAGTTATGGCGAGCCCAATATATTAGAGTGTCTTTCTCCCCAAGTTTTGGAAAAACTGCGTGAAAATAAGAGAGGAAGGCTTGATTTGTTGCTAAAAAATTAAAGGTGGGAATTGAATGTGATTTAATTAATCGAAATGGGAGTACTCCAAATTGATTTTCCAAAATTAACTACAACCATTTAAAATCCAAAGATACTTGGAGCCAAAGTGATTACACGGTGACAGATTACAGATACTAAAGGGGCATTTTTTAGATGAAAGAAAATCCGATCCAAAGATCGGAATTCTAAGGGCTTGCAGCGTGAAAATAAAATGACGAGAAAGAAAGAAAAATAAATATCTCATATATACATATATATTAGCCTAGGTTAAACATGCTTGGCAAACAAGCTAAGAAAAAAAAAAAAAAAA
>CACSLK010027624.1:12321058-12349988 GCA_902706635.1 Striga hermonthica | reverse complement strand
TTTCAGAAAACAAATGCTTGAAGTCATAACCGAGGAACCTTACCTCCTTCAAGAAGGCAAAAATGTGGAGAAATGAAAGAGGTGTTGCTCGGTTCTTCTACTTCTCTTCCTATCTTGCTTGAAATCCAATTTTCTCTCTATTTGCTCAAGTTATTCAGGTTTTTAATGGTCTAATACAACTAAGGAATGAAACACAAGAACATGATAAGAGGGGACATAAGATCTAGATCCCATCTAAACCAAAAACTAATATTTTACCAACACATGATGCCAAAAGAGAGTAACATGGTTCTCTAACTCATGCATGAGTATGGATTCGGTTTTGGCACTTAAAATAGCTGAACAAAATTTATCAACTTTTGTTTTGATGCCTACTAAAGGGATTGAGAAGAAAATAAATTTTACGGAACCGAAATCGGACTTAAAATCTGACAATAATTGAAAACCGAAGAATTTGACTACAATCAATTTTTCCTCTACTAATTCGGTTTTTATAGATAAAAAATACTATTAAAGAGATGGTAATGTAATAGTCTTAAGGTCTTGTTGATTCGTTTTGATGTTCGGGTTGCAACGGTTCTAAAACGAATTCAAACGAACAACAATTCGGCTTACGCGATTAAACCGAAAATTCAAACGACGATTGATAAAATAAAATTCACCGAGCTATATAATTATAGTATCTGTATAATAATAAAAATATATAATCACATAATCAAGGTATATATAAATATTAAAATAAAATACCATTAATTAAAATAAACTCATAAAAATCTAATATTCGAAGTGTTTCAAACAAAAAGATCACCTATCAGTTCTTTGTAAGACAAAACTATTTGTTCACAGTCTAGACAGTCAGTGAGACCCCTCTTGGACAAACACTGTAGTGTATTTCTGATTCAGTTGGTCTTTGACTGGCAAATTACACTAGCACTTATTATAGCTGTTGAACACGACCACGGAAGGATAAGATTATGAGACTCACTGATCGTTGTTGTAATCTAGACATTTAGCAATTGATGCGTACTCTTAAGCTGTAAGATAATATAAAACCGGCATATGTATTCATTACTTGTTTATTTGATTTATCAAGGGTGATTTCAATTTTGCAAGGATGACATACTCGGTATTCTGGTAAATAAGTGTGTTTATATAATGTGTCGTTATAAATTATTTACGGTCACTGTGTCCCAGTGCGCTGGGTTGATGACGTCCCCGAAATGAGCTCAGGAATGAATATTATGTCAAGCCCTGCAGGCAGATGTGTTCCAACATAATGAGTAAGGATCTGAGTGGTACTAGTTTCGAAAATGAATAAGAAGTTGATTAATTATTTTTTCAGTAATTTAATTAATCAACGGACGTTATATCTTAAACATGGGGAGATAAATCGATTAATTAGATTAATATAATTTAATCAAGTGGAGGTTCGAATTTATTGAATAAATTGAAGCTAAATGGGGAGAGAAATAATATTACTTTAGTGGAATGTTTTATTATTTTATTCTATTTAGGAATTAGGAATTAATTTTATTTCATAATTAATATTCCGTTAGGAGAGGAATATTCCTTCTAGAATATTACCTAGGGTTCGGAGACTATAGTGTCTTCTAGAAGGTAATTAAGGTTAGGTGGAATAAGACTTCTAGATGGGATAGGATATGGAGCATAATTAGGATTCCTAAGCCTAAAGGAATAACTCCATATTTAGCACCTCCTTAAGGTCCCTAATGTAGCCTATAAATACACCATGTCCCAACTTCTCCCCCTAATGAATGTTGGACGATTTTATGGTTCCTATTTGGAAGAGGAAAATCGTGTTCTTCATATATTTGAGAGTTAGGGAGTTTCAATTAATCGCCCATCAAGATTGTTCGAACTAGGTGTAAAGGTTATACATTAGAAGGCTTTATGGTACAATTTATGCGAGCCTATATAGTTATATATATTTTTCGGCGACTGGTCGGAGCTCAGACGGCGACCAACAAGATGCCGGAATTTTTCCAGTCACGGCCAGACTTTTCTGAACGCGCACGAGCCCAATTCCCACATGCCATTCGCGCCCAGGTGCCCGGTCAGCGTCGCAGCCTAGCAGTACACTTGTGGTCCATTAGCTCGCGTGTAGTCCAGCTCCAAGAGGTCCGTATCCTTTCGGTCCTGAACGCGCAAGATCCATCAACAAGTGTGTGGCCCAAATTCTGAAGGCCCAAATTCTCGCGAGTCCAGCATCAGGAGGAGGATAAGCACGCGGGCTGTATAGCCCGCGAAGCCCTCGTCTCAGCCCAATCTCCCCACCATTGAAGCCCGCGCTTCAGCCTAATCGCGTTCACAGCTCCCGGCCCGCGAAGCCCGACTCCAGCCCGCGTGAAGCAAAACGTGTTGGGTCGGCCCCTCAACACGTCTTCTGCGGCCCAGTTGCTTACCTAGTGATTCCAACGTCGTGAAAAGCGGTCCAGCGTGCGGTTTAGCAACCCAGATCAAGTCCAGCAGCTACCAGCCAGCCCAGATGGAGTCCAGTCCGGTCCAATCGCGGCCAATAACCTCCAAGGTGGTCCAGCTTGGTCCAAAAGCTCTAGTTCATGTCCAATATAGTTCCCGAGCGGTCCAAGTAGTCTGAATTACTTACCGAAGGTTTGAGATGATCCGATGAGCTTGATGAGCGACCTAATCACCATGGTGACTCGATTAGAATCGAGAAAGGCCAAGTCCAACTGCCCTTTGGACTTTGGTGTTCAGACGATCTCCATCAACGAAAATGAGAAACGTCTCAGAGTCGGGAAAATTTTAAACCGTAAGGATTTATTATTCAATAGATTTCAATGTGCACATTGTCGAAGTTTCTAATAGAACCCAACACCAATTTGTTCCTTAATTTTCCAGTCCAACCCAAGAAGGGCTCAATTCACTAAAAACCAAATTCATCCTCACTTATTATCTTTCTTTTCCCATTTTTTTTCTATTCACTTCTCCTTTTTCTCTCTCACCGTTCTTTTTCCCCATCATTTTTTCCTTTCTTCTTCTTTCTCCTTAATTGAATTCGCAGACCCAAATCCCTAACTCTCTCGTTGCCAAAATTCCCGCAAATAAATTTTCCCCATCTTCCCGTGGGCCTCCTCTGTCGAAAGACGAGATAATGGCTAGAGGTGGCCATTCACAGATTCTGCCCAGCGGCGGCTTTTGCACGGGGCTGTGGGACGCCAGGGAGAAGAAAAGCTCGCGACGGTGGTTCGTTGATCGAGGGGCTCGTGTGGTTGTTGCGCGGCTGCGGCAACGAGGATGGCTGGAGATTGGTCGCTGACATTAGTTCTGCGGTGGACTGAGGTAAATGGAAGATAATCTTCATTTGCAAGAATCATGTATCCTGGCTTGATGTAAATGCGTGATATTGTTGGTGGAATATGTGTAGAACTTTTTGATATGGGTGGTGTTTTGGATAATTTCTCTAGTTTTTCTTCCTAGCGTGAATGGAGAAAAACGAGGGGAAGCGTTATGATTTACCTGCTTCGGTTATGGAGAGACCAATATATTTGAGTGTCTTTCTCCCCAAGTTTTGGAAATACTGTGTGGCAATAAGAGAGGAAAGCTTTATTTGCTGCTAAAAATTAAAAGTGGGATTTGAATTTGATTTAATTAATCGAAATAGGAGTACTCCAAATTGATTTTCGAAAGTTATCTCCAACCATTTAAAATCCAAAGATACTTGGATCCAAAGTGATTACACGGGGGCGGATTACGGATACAAAAGGGCATTTTTGAGATGAAAGAAAATCCAATCCAAAGGTCTGAATTCCAAGGGCTTGCGACGTGAAAATAAAATGACGACAAGGAAAGAAAAATAAATACCTCATATATAAATATATATATATTAGCCTAGGTTAAACATCCTTGCCAAACAAGCTAAAAAAAGGGGTTCGGGGCGAGGGCGCGGTCGGGTTCGACTTAAATAAATAAAACTTGGTTCTAACACACGATGCCTGGGAAAAATAAAACAACATATAAATATATTTATATATATATATATATCACACATTAATAGTTATAACAATTAGGCAATTAATCACAAATAGGCCTTTGATATAAAAAAATAATAGTAATAATGCAAATAAAATAATTTGAAAAATCCTCTAAACGAAATGGGGCGCTACAGTGCTGGTACCTTCTTGCATTTCTTTGGACATTTCGCGATAGAAGCAGATCATTTTCCACTTTTCTCGTTGGTATCTGCAACATCGGGTTGAACATCTTTGGTTGTGGAGGACTTCTTAGGGCTCGGTGAAACCCTAGGTGCGACTTTTTCAGAGGGTTGAACTTTATCGGTTGCCATATCGAAAGTAGGAGGGTTTGGTGAAGTTTCAGTGCTTTGTCTTTGACGAGTTGAACGCCGAGAGGGTGGAGGGAGATTCTTCTTCGGCTTCTCGGTTCCCTGTTTGGAATTAGGCATGGTTGCGAGATAGAGAGAGACTTCATACAAAAGGTAGGTTATATAATTTTGGAGAGGAGAGAGTAATCGGGAGATGATTGATATGAGAGAGAAGAAAAAGGTGATATGATAGATATAGGGAAACCAAATTGTTGTTACCAATTGATATAGCCACAGCTAGTACTGTTGGCTCGACCGGTAGTATCTGATATAGCACATCATACACGATCGGCTTTTATGGATATATATTGAAGAATATGTCTATACATAGGCTAAGACACTTGATATGATAATATGGGCCAAGCCCAACCTAGGCCAAGCCCAACTTGGACTATAAGGTACACTCCCGCTATGAAAAGGGGGATAAGGTACTCATTTCCTACATTCTCTACACACTCTCTCCCCACACACTCTCTCTCTCTCTATGCATTCTCATATGAATCCAATACTGACTTAAGCATCGGAGGCCCAAAGCCGGGCACCCCTCCCGGGGGTCCCTGGCTTTGGGTTCTTGCAGGTACGGTGGCCGTCTGGGTTGAGAGAGCCCGGGTGACATCTATGTCCTATCATTTGGCATCGTCTGTGGGGATTTCGTTCGAGAAGCCAAACGATGTCCCGTCTGAAAATTTGAACAAAGCTCCTTCGAATCGAGCAGCCGCCACCACCGGCACTACTGCCGGCCGCCACCTCCGCCACCAGCCTCTGGCCAAAGTGGTCGGATCGGAATGATTCTTACCCCATTGGATAGATCTCCTCGAGGAGAATATCTCTTTAAAATTTCGTTCGAAAATTCATCCGGGAAGGCCTTTAATTTTGCAGTCAAACATTCCGGATTTAAGAACATTTTGGTCAACTATCAACCTTCAAACCAATTTTCCCAACAATATGCTATCGAAAATCCGAGGCTACCACTAGAATCCTCTCGCCGAGACGAATCTGCAGAGCCCAACCTTCGCCGTCCGCCGCCGGCCGCCGGTCAAAGTTTTTCGATCAAAAAAACCATTGGTACCATCGTGAAGCTCTCGTCAAGCTCGTTCTACCCTTGCAATTTCACGCAAGAATTATTACCGGAGGGTCATCAATTTAGCGGTCAAAGCTCGTGGATCTAAGAACAATTTGGTCAAAATCTGGTAATCTTCTCCATTTTCCCATCAATTTCCGGCGAACTACTTCAAATCGAGAATACAATCGGAATCTAGTCATGGAGGCGCACCCTCGGATGGCCATCTTCGCCAGAGCAGGCATTTTATCTTTTTTGGTGGAAATTTCTGGTGAGATGCAGTTTCTTCCGCAGCCCCGCATACCTGTTGGAGCCATGGAGGTCCGCGCCGGGCCCAACGAGGAGGTCCAGCGCGAGGGAGAGGGAGCCCAGCACCGCAGCCCAGCATTCGTGATCCAGCTGCGCAGAAGCCCGCGACCATAGCCCAGTGTAGAGGCCCAAGAGGAAAGCAGGAGGAATCGTGCGGGCCAGACTCAGCCCGCGAAGCCCGAGCGCCCTTAGGTGTCAGCCCGCGCGGCCCAGGTCCCTTTAGCCCATTTGGCAGTTTTCTTTGGCCCAGGAGTGTTACAACACGGCTTGTGAACGCCCCAGTGCGGCCCATCAGCACCCCAGCTCCCCATTGCGGCCCAGCGAGCGCCCAGTGAGCCCATAACGCGCCCAACTCGATCCAAAATGGTCCAACAAGGCTTGGACAACCCTTATTCAAGCCTAAGGCTATTTTGGGAGGTAAATTTGAGTTACATGATCGTGGTGAAAGTACAAAATTAATTTAAATGATTATAGAAATGATTTTTAAATGAGTGGAAATTAGAGAACATTTGATTTATTCATGAAGATTAATTGTTTTACTCATGGAGATACTTCCTATACTAGTGGACACGATATTCGATTTATTTGCAATTGTACTATGTGATTTATTCATAAGAGCTACTTGAGTTATCCTTGGGAGTTATCTGAATTATTCATGGGAGTCATCTGATTTGCTCGCGAAAAATTACTGGATTTATTTATGAAATTACTTGATTCATTTGGTTCGCTCGTAAAATATTATTAGATTTATTCGTGGGCCATTAGATTTATTAATGGGATTGTTTGATATACTTGTGACCGTATTACATGATTTACTCGCGGACATTACTCGACTTATCTGTGATGATATGTGATTGGTTCGTGGAAAATATTCGGATACGCTTGCGGTGGTATTATTTGATTTATTCGCGCAATTCTTTGACTTACTCATGAGAATAATTCGGTATATAATCGTGAGAGCACTATTTGATCCATTCGTGAACCGTTGGATTTATTCGTAAGCATGTTGTATGGTTAATTCGGATAAAGTACTTGAATTACCCCTGGGAGCTGTTTGAATTACTCATGGAGATTATTTGACTCGCTCGTGGAATTAGTTGATTCGTGTGGTGAGATAGTATTTGATTTGTTCGTGGATATTATCTGATTTATGCATGGAATTATTCGATTTGCTTGCGAGATATGATTGGATTTAGTCTTGAAAATTTTTAACTGGCTTGTTGAGATAATGCTTGATATATTTACGAAGATGTTACTCGGCCTATTCGAGCAAATTTTTGCATATGTTCGTGACAATATTTTCTGATTTACTTTCGCAAGTATTTGATCTATTCGTGGAGTCAATCGATTTATTCATAGAAGAATTGTTTATTTGAGGATAAACGCGGGTCATAATTTAGAACTGAGAATATATTTTGCAATCGTGCTTGACGTGCGGTGGGTATGCTTATCACTCTCGCATCGGTGGGCTTGAGGACATAAATTATATAATTGGTTATTTTGATATATTCGGAGTCTCTCATTTGGATTTCATGAGCACATGTGGAATTTTGTTTGAATTAAATTGCTCATAATTTTCTTAGCGTGTCTGTAACGCCCCGTTCGTTTATGAATAAGTGGATTATTATTATTATTATTATTATTATTATTATTATTATTATTATTATTATTATTATTATTATTATTATTATTATTATTATTATTATTATTAAATGTCTAATTGCTATTAATTGTCTAGTTGTTTAAATTGCTATTTATTATTAAGTAGTATTTTTGTGTGTATTATATATATATATATATATATTATGTATCTCGGTTTTATTTTAATTATTTGTCGAGACGTTTCGTTGACCATCAAGGCAGTTAGAGTCCAACGCAATTTGTTGTGGGAATCTCGGCCCGAATTGTTGTGTAATCCGGCTCCATTAAATATTAAAAATTGGGCCTTTTTCATAAGATAAGACTTTGAGTCCAATTTTGTTTAAATTTTCAAACCTTTTGATGGAGACGAGATCGCAATGGCATTTATGGAGAAATATGATCGTTTGCCATCCTTAGTTTAATTATTTATTTCCTATCTATTTTTATTATTATATTTTATTTCCTTTTCCTAGTTAAGAATGGAATAATCCATGTTATATGGAATTTATTTATTAAGGTAAGTTAGGATCTTTAGGGTTGTTGGGACTCTATATATATTGTCTCTTCTTTCAAGAGAGGCAGACTTTTATGAATAAAATTTATCGATTGAGTTTTCTCATCTTCTTCCCTTTCGTTTAATTGCTGCGCTACATCAGTTGGTACTCAGAGTTAGCTACGATCCGAGATGCCGCCCAAGAGGAACGACCCCGCCGACGACCGCAGAGACGCGGCGATCGAAGCCCTAACCCTACAGAACGAGACGTTGGGCCGAGATGTGGCGGACCTGGCGGCGGGCATGGCGGACATTCGCGAGGCTCTGCAATTGTTGATGCGCCGTGATCAAGCGAACCGTGACGGGCCCGAGCATCGGGACGGCGGTCGCGGGGGGCAGCGTGGTGGCCGGGGAGGTCGCGGCCACGCGCGTTTTGGTGGCAGACGACGGTCGCCGGGCACGGAGGAGAACGACGACTCGGATGCTACGGAGGAGGAGGGCAACCCGTTCGGACGCGATAATCCACGGGCGTATGACGATCCACGCGGCGAGAGGCGTTGGGAGAGTGCATTTCGCGTGGATGTCCCGGAGTTTTCGGGTGGGCTGGACGCCGGTGAGTTTCTTGATTGGCTTGCTTCCGTGGAGGCCGTGTTGGACTACAAGGAGGTCCCCGACGTTCAGCGGGTTGGCCTCGTGGCTACTCGTTTGCGAGGGCGAGCGATTTCTTGGTGGCAGCATCTCCAGGATGAGCGTCGTCTGTCGGGTAAACCCAAAATTGCTACGTGGGCCAAGTTCCGGAAACACATCGAACGAGAATTTTTACCGTTCAATTATATCAGTACTACATATCAACAGCTACATAACTTGCGTCAAGGTGCTCGTTCAGTGGATGAATAAACGGAGGATTTCTATCGTCTACTTACGCGGGTTAGCCTACGCGAGACAACAGCTCAGAAGGTGTCCCGTTATGTTGGGGGTTTGCGCCTTACTATCCGTAATATGCTTAATTTGTTTTCCCCCGAAACCGTCTCTGCTGCTCATCAACGGGCACTGCTTCTCGAACACCAGCAGGCTCAACGTTTTGTGCCGTCGTCGGGATCTCCACAGCGTATTGGCGGCCCTTCCTCGTCTTCGGCAGGACCATCCCGGTCGTGTGTCTTGGGTGGTCGCGGCAGCACGTCGGGGGCGGTCGGCTTTCCAGCAGCGGGTACGTCTGTTGGCCCGACGGCCGGGAGTGGGGCCAGTTCGGGCGTCGTCGACGGTTCGCGTGGAGGTGGTGGTCCCCGGTGTTTCTCGTGCGGAGAGGCGGGCCACCGGATTTCTGCGTGCCCTCGTCGCGGTGGGACCCGGGCTTTGCTGGCAGAAGAATGCGACGGCCTTACGGGGCCTATTTACGATGGACCCCCAATTTTTGATGTTGAGCCTGACCCGGTGGAGGAACATTTGTGCGGTGATGAGGGTCTTGCATTGGTCCTTCGGCGATCGTGTTTGGCGCCTCGGGCCTCGGAGTCCACGGAGCCCCTTCAGCGACACCATATTTTTGAATCCACATGTACGGTAAATGGTCGTATTTGTCGTTTTATTATTGACTCTGGTTCTTGTGAGAATGTGGTGGCACAGGATGCGGTGGACCGTCTTCAGCTATCAACAGTGCCACACCCTCAGCCGTACACTTTGGCATGGATTCAGCGGGGTAACTCCGTCACGGTGGACCGTCGGGTGTTGGTCCAATTTTCCATCGGGCCCAAGTACAGGGACTCAGTATGGTGCGATGTGGTGCCCATGGACGCCTGTCATCTCTTGTTGGGACGTCCGTGGCAATTTGACCGTGCTGTGGCTTTCGACGGGCGCCTCAATACATACAGCTTCATGTTTGATGGGGTTCGATTGGTCCTTCATCCCTCTGCTCCTCGTCCATTACCTTTACCGCCACCACCTCAGGTTCTTTTCTTGTCCCACACGGCATTCGCGGGCGCCATGCAGGAGGCCTCGTGTGTTTTGCTTCTTCTTGGGACGGATGTGCCGTCTACTATTGTCCCGCCAGACGTCATCAAACCTTTGCTTGCTGAATTTTCTGATGTCTTTCCGGATGAGTTACCTGCCGGTCTTCCTCCGCTTCGGGACATTCAACATCAGATCGATTTGGTCCCGGGCGCTTCGCTGCCTAATCGTCCTCATTATCGCATGAGCCCAGCTGAACATGAAGAGTTACGACGACAGGTGGAGGAGTTGGTCCAGCGGGGTGTTGTTCAGCGCAGTCTGAGTCCTTGTGCAGTACCGGCCTTACTCATTCCGAAGAAGGATAATTCGTGGCGTATGTGTGTCGATAGCCGTGCTATTAATAAGATCACGGTTCGCTATAGGTTTCCTATTCCTCGCCTCGATGACCTTTTGGACCAGTTACATGGCGCTTCGGTTTTTACCAAGCTTGATCTTCGGAGTGGTTATCATCAGATCCGGAATCGGCCGGGTGACGAATGGAAGACCGCGTTCAAGATTCGGGAAGGGCTCTTCGAATGGCTGGTCATGCCGTTTGGTCTTTCCAATGCCCCTAGCACTTTCATGCGTGTGATGAACCAGGCATTGCGCGATCTCATTGGGCGGTGTGTCGTCGTTTATTTCGATGACATCCTTATTTATAGTCGCACGGTCTCGGAGCATTTGGGTCACGTTAGGTCGGTGTTACAGATTCTGCGATCCGAGTCCTTCTTTGCAGCACCTCACAAGTGCTCTTTTGTGGTCGACTCGGTCCTATTTTTGGGTTTCGTCATCTCGGCAGCTGGCATTCGTGTCGACGACAGTAAGGTCGCCGCTATTCGAGAGTGGCCGACCCCGACTTCATTTACCGAGGCTCGTAGCTTCCATGGGTTGGCTTCTTTTTATAGACGGTTCATCTCCCATTTTAGTTCTATCACCGCGCCTATCACGGACTGTCTCCATGGCAAGTCCTTCGTCTGGACTCCTCAGGCCGCTGCCGCATTTGATCTTATCAAGGAAAAGCTCACCTCTGCTCCTGTTTTGGTCCTTCCTGATTTTTCTCTCCCCTTTGAGCTTTCGTGTGACGCTTCCAAGGTCGGGATTGGGGCCGTGCTCAGTCAAGAGAGTCGTCCTGTCGCTTTCTTCAGCGAGAAGTTGTCGGGACCACGTTTGCGCTACAGCACGTATGATGTTGAGTTCTATGCATGTGGGGATATCATTCAACCCTTTGTTATCACCCTTTTTACCGGTTTTAATGCCCAATTATGTGCCTTGAAGAGTCCTAATTCTAGTAGGAAGATTATCCTTGCCCTTTATTTGAATCCTTGACATTTTTCCACGTTTAAGATATGAGAAATTGGCTCAAAAGCAATCTCTCAAATTCTTCCCCGAATCTCTCAAGTTTCTCTCGCAAAATTCATATTCCTTCAAATCATGGATTTGTACATCACAATTTCATCAATCCACATCAGTATTCCACCCGAAAACGCATATAGTCAGCCAGTCTAAGGACACCAGCCTAGGCTTGAGGGTGATCTTATTCGGGCTTGTAACATCATCATACAACCCACAAGTTCATATAGAAATCACACAAGGTAACCTCTGGTCGAGAATCGCAATTGAGAATCGCCGTCCCAGCCCCAGCGTTCGAACAGCACCCCACCGGGAGATGTGTAAATCGCCACGGAGAGCCGTTCAAGCCACCGCAAGTCTCAGCCGAACCCCGTCTGTTCGAGCCAGACCATGACCTTCAACTACGGGACATCAGAATCTTCAGCAACTCCATGCACGGCCACGTTCGAACCGCCGCCACGCAACCCCCGTGAACGACGAATGGCAGCGACGACCACTGAAGTTCAGATCGACTTTAACCTAGCCCCGGCATCTAAAACAGCAGGAAGCTGCCTCCGCCTTCAGCCGCTAGCCGTCCGCCGTGGTCACCACCAGCCGCCTTGCCGTCGCAGGCACCCGGTCACCATCTGTATTCCCGCCGGCGATTGTCGACTTATTCAAACGCCGACCGCCCTCCACTTTTCTGCTAAGCCCCGTCAACAATTGTTAGTCTCCAGTTTCCGCTCTGCTCCTCGCCGTTCGAAGTGCCGCTGCCATTTTCGACGAATCGCCGCCGTCCTTCGGTCGTTGTTTCCGTCGATCGACCGACAACCAAACCCGCCATCAGCCATCCCTCATAAGCGAGATTGATATCTTTAATTTGTGGGGTGGTTTGTGTGGAATGAGATTGAAAGATCAATTGGGAATTTTGAGCAGAAATTTGTGAAGATATGCGATTTTTCTTCAATCGGGCAAAAATGATGGAGGATTGGGAGAAAAGGGCGTTTTGCTGGAGGAAGAAGAAAAATGACGAGAAAAAGGGAAGGAGAAGGGAAAAGAAAAGCAAAAAGGGAAAATAAAATTGGGCCTTAATGAAGTGATTGGGCTTTTGAGATTGATTTTGGACTAAAAGATAATTTGTTTTCTTGGGTCAAAGGAAAACAAATAATAATAATAATAATAATAATGAGCCCGTCAAAAGTGCAATCGAGATGCCGCCGAAGAGCATTGCCCCGTTTTCTCGTCTCCCCTACAGAGTACGGTAATGGGTGGCCTATCTACTCTATTATTTCGGTATATGTGTGTATATGTGACTGCCCTGATGTTTGTGAGTAATTTGTATAATATGTGTTTATGAATTATTGTTGTCTTGCATTCGTCTCTTCGGTTTATTTTCAAAACTGAAGGACGTGAGTTATTTTCGTGGAAACCCAGGAGTTTGGAGTGCTTTAATGAGTCCTCATGTTGTTTTGATGCTTATATTATGAGTTATGAAATTTTAAAGATGATTGTGCTGCTGGATTTTGTAAAAATCATTATAAATTAATTTTTGATCCTTTTTATGTGAATTTTTTTAATATGTTAGACCTATGATGATGTAGTATATGCTGTAAAAATTTCAGATTAAAACTCGGCCTGTAACTATGTGTTTTGTTAATTTTACGTTATGGTCAGAATCTTGATAAAATCATATAAATTCGAATCCTGCTCCAAATGAGATGATTTTTGGATATGTTATTGTTCTCTATGTTGTGTTGCTTGTGTAAAATTTCATTGAAAAACTCGAAGGATTACCTAGAGAACTTGAATTTTCACTCTTTGGCTGAAATTTTACAAAAATTATATTCCCAGGTTAAAATGATTTCTTAAGGCAAATATTTGATGTATATGTGTGTCTCTGGATGTTGTATATAACGTGGTAAAGTTTCATTGAAAATGGCTGAGTACTTTCTGAAAAGATTTGGTAGATATAAATTCAACTCGATTTTCCCGACAGCACTCAATCGAGTCTTGTTTTGAATATTTTTCTGACTTGGTAGACACCCAATTTATTCATCAATGTGTTTTTGCGTACTATATGAGTTCTAAGTGATGTATATGGTTTATCGAGTCTAGTTGGTTAAACAGAGTTTCCAAACTCCATTAAGAATTTCCACGAATCACTTAGTCGACTCGGGTTCGGCTAAATGAAAGATATGGTATGTGTTTCTAAGTGTTGGAATAGTTGTTGATAAGACTATTCTTGATGAATGTAGGTGTTTGACGAGTCGTGCTCTCATCTTACCAGCTTTTGTGTGCTATCTACTACTTCGTAATCCAGGTGGGTTTACTTATAAAATTGTCTATGCCATACGTGTTGTTTATTGTTTAGTTGGTACGACCAATGTATGAATGTGAACCATGTGGCCTACCGATGTGAGCTGTTACGGACGTCGGGATGGTTGTTCCCGTTGAGTTACGGTACAGTTGCCCTTGCGAGGCAAGTCTTCTTAAGACCTAATGAAAGACCGTGTCCGTTACAGTGGCGCGCACTCCCGTCGTTAGGGTTTATGCATCCCTTTTCTGCGGCTAATGATAGATGTGCACATGAGTGAGTTATTGTTGTGATTATTAGGAGATGAGACATGATGATGATTTATTTATATTCATACTGCGACCATACCATCTTTACATGTTATTATGTGCATAGTAGTGAGCACTACTTTATCATTTGTGCTCATTCCCACATGCTCTTCACGGATGCAGGTTAAGCAGTGGCCGGGTGACGGGACAAAGGATGAGTGGTGGTCTATTTATTGTTTCGTTTTGCTTCCGCTTTAATAATATGAACCTTTCTATGTTTTGGACATGTGAAAACTGTTTTCGAACTATGTTATGTTTTAATGTTTGGGAATATTTTGGAAAATCCTTTTATGAACCTTGAATAATCATGGTGTTTGATTTATGAGGTTTCAATTGTTCATATTGGATATTATGTTTAGGTGTGAATCAGGTTAATGAAAAACTTGTGAAAATCGGGTTTATGAATCCCCGTGTGTCCAGATAAGACTTGGACTAAGTAAAATTTGTTGGTTAATGCCCTTGATTTCAAAAATAAATTCGAAAAATTTGTTCTGATTTTTAGAAAGTCCGGAATTTCTTTAAAATCAAAGTGGGTGTTACAGTGTCATTTCTAGAAGAACATGCCTTGAATCGAGAAGATAGTGATGTTTGTATTTGATCTCTTATTTTTCTCGCGTGAAAAATGATAAAATGGATGCCGTGAATATAATGTTGATAACGACATCTCTTTGAATTCTTGTCGAGGAACCCACGGGATGATGCAAGTCTTGACAAATTATTTAGATGAATGTTCGAGTGTCGAGGACAAAATGAGCGAGCACGAATTTATCAATGTGAGATGACAATGGAGGTTAAGTTTTTATGGTGCTGATCACCGGTGGTAATCTCGAAGACAGAGATCAAGTCTCTTTTGTTGAGGTAGGATAGTTTCGAGTGGTATTCTCGACTTTAAGGTAAACAATTAATCTCAACTCTCGACATTTGTTTCGGTCGACATGATTTATCGACACATTAAATTTCTTAGCACTCTTTTTTGGAGAAATGTGCATTATTTGAATATATAATGGATAAATGTTGTTGGGGTCATGGTTTACATGGATATGTTTCGAATTATTGTGAGGGTAATTAACAAAATGCAGAAAGGGAGGCATATGCAGAACCTTGAACAAAAATCTGGCATGACGAAGGCCTTCGGGCTGGCCAGTCTCGAGTCGCCACGACTAAGGAGTTGGTATTAGTATAAACTCATTTGAATTTTACTTTCTACATTCGTTTGATGATTGTAGATAACTGCGGAGTATGCTTATTGAGTCTTGGTTTTGTGAAATTCTGGTCTATCGTACATTTGAGTGGATATTCATGTCCTTTATTATTGGGATAAAGAGCTTAATTGCGGATGGTGGAGTGATATAGTAACACGCGGATTGATTTGATTGTTTTGATGCATCTATTGCTATTATTGCTATCGAAATTGCAAATTAGATGATATGAATAAACTATGATTAATGGAATTTTGCTTGATGCTCGCGGACAAAAACACATGAACAGGTGTACTGATATTTGGATACAACATGGATTTCTGGGTTGAAATAAGGAATAGGTAGCGGGGAATAATCGAGCAGAAGTCATCATGTATAAACAGGAAAGGGAGGTTGAAAATGTGTTTGATGATTTTCTGATACGCTGGATATTTTTACGATTATCTAGCTCGTGTAGCTATATTTTTGGTGATACTAATGAGAATGATCGATTGTTATCATATCTTGTGGTGCTCGACGTATTTCTTTTCGATGTATTTCTCTTCGACCTGTGGCAGGTTGAAGTCCTCGAGCTGACTGAGGAAGAAAAACCCAACCACGACTAAGGCCTCTGGGTTGGGTGGTCCACCATGATTAAGGCATCCAGGCTGGGTGGTTGAAGTAGAAAAACCCACAACGACTAAGGCCTCCGGGCTGGGTGGTCCACCATGATTAAGGCCTCCGGGCTGGGTGGTCGAAGACGAAAAACCCACCATGACTAAGGCCTCCGAGCTGGATGGTCCACCATGATTATGGCCTCTGGGCAGGGTGGTTGAAGAAAACAAATCCACCATGACTAAGGCCTCCGGGCTGGGTGGTCCACCATGATTAAAACCCATCAAGCGAAGATGGTCGTATGTGTCGACCACCCCTCTGAGGGTGGGCATGCGTTCGGGGAAAAACCCATCGAGCGAAGATGGTCGTATGTGTCGACCATCCCTCCGAGGGTGGGCATGCGTTCGAGGAAAAACCTATCGAGTGAAGATAGTCGTATGTGTCGACCACCCCTCTGAGGGTCGACAGGCATTCGAACCTAGATAATCGATTGTTAGCATATTTTTTTGTGCCCGATGTATTTCTATTCAAACCTAAATAATTGATGTTGATTCTTGCTTGATTTTGTTGAAATTGTTCTTCGACCTCGGTGAAAGGTCGAGTATATTCATCACTGCTCGAACAGGTTGATGTTGATTCTTATTTGATTTTGTCAAAATTGTATTTCGACGTAGGTGGAAGGTCGAGTATATTCATCACTGCTCGAACAGGTTGATGTTGATTCTTATTTAATTTTGTCGAAATTGTATTTCGACCTCGGTAGAAGGTCGAGTATATTCATTATTGCTTAAGCAGGTCGATGATTCGAATTTGAGCTTGATTTTGTCGAAATTGTACTTCGACCTCGGTGGAAGGTCGAGTATATTCATTATTGCTTGATCAGGTCGATGATTCGAATTTGAGCTTGATTTTGTCGAAATTGTATTTCGACCTCGGTGGAAGGTCGAGTATATTCATTATTGCTTGAGCAAGTTGATGATTAGAATTTGATCTTAATGTTGTCGAATTTTTTTTTACCTCAGTGGCAAGCGAGTGTATTTATTATTGCTCGAGCAAGTTGACGGTTTTATTTGACTTTGTTTTGTCAAATGCGATTTTTCGACGTGAGAGCTTTCAGTCTTCGAGAGGATACAAAACAGGCTTGAATTTCAAATTTTGAACTAGGGGGCGATGGGATGAGGTAACCGGAAAGGTTTATTATTAATTGACAAAGTAGAATGTGTAAGTTCAAATTTTCAAATTCAAGACTTCGAGGATTGGTCTTGTGGTATTCGACCTCGATTTCGGTACTCAACCTCAGAGCCAGGTCATTCAATTTTCGACCTCAGAGGCAGGTCTTTCGAGTTTGAGTTCATATAAAGGTATTTCAGTTGTTGACTTTAGAGTCAGGTTTATCGATTTTCGAACCCAGAGGTAGGTCTTTTGTTTTTCAACCTCAGAGGCAGATCTTTTGTTTTTCGACCTCAGACGCGGGTCTTTTGTTTTTCGATCTCAGTTTAGGATTAGGATATTCGACCTCAATTTGGTTCTCGACCTGTAGGTAGCGTCGAGTTGTTCAGTACCCAATCTCAAACATAGGTATTTCGACTTTCGATCTTAGAGCTAGATCTTCTAGAATTCGACCTCGGATGTGGGCCCTTGGATGCTCGATCCCAGATGCAGATCTTTTAGTTTTCATCACAAACACCGGTCTTTCAGTTTTCAGTGCTCAATCTCAGAGACAAATCTTTTGGCATTCGACCGCAGTTTCGGTTCTCGATCTCGGTTGCAGATCTTTTGGGTTTCGACTCCAGAGGCGAGACACTTGGATTTCAATCTCAAGGATCATCCGGTTTTCGATCCTCAATCCTAGCAGAGGGTCGTGGACTTCGACTTTAAGGGTCATTGGCTTTTGGTGTTCGACCCTGAAGCGGGTCACTTGATTTTTGATCTTATTGGTCATCCGGCTTCCGATGCTTGACCCCAGTGGCGGGTCACTTAACTTTCGACCTCTACAACCATTCAGTTTTTAGTGTTTGACTCCAGTGGCGAGTTGCTTTATTTTTCACTCTTGGATCGAGTTATGCTCACTCGACTAGAGTGAGGGGGACTAATGTAACGCCCCGTTCGATTTATAGAATTTTTCGAAATATTCTATATATCGAATATTATTTATGAGATTATAATTATTTTGCTAGTCCCGATGTCGGTTTAAATAAGGGGTTGGAGTACCCGATCATTTTATTTAAAAACGTTTGACGTTAGTCGATTTCAGTTTAATTGCGTGAACCGAATATAATCTGTTGAATAATGGATTTTTTTTGGATATTTCGGCATTATTAATATTGTTATTTTATTTTACTAAATAAATGTCTAAGTGTCATTATTTGTCTAATTGCATAAATAATGTGTGTATTATTAATGAATATTATTATGTGTATTATAAAATTAATTATTCTTTTTAATTATCGTGCGATTATCTGAATCCATGACCAACAATCCATTTTCCTCTTTAGCTTGGAAGTAAAATTTTCGGATCCTTGAGCTATTTTATTCGGCGCCGAAGTGATTTATTTTTCCAGCTCAACCATTTGTTTCTGGCCCATTTGGGTAGAGATTTTCAGCTTATATTTTTTGTTAGTTTATTAGGCTTATGTGCTTTTGGTTTGGGCCAATGTTAGCCCGTCACCCACTATCTCTCTCTTGCGTTATTTCTCCCGAGCCCTAGCTCTCTCATCAGCCTCAATTTCTCTCTCTCTCTCGCAATTTTTCGCCATCGACGCCTCCTCCAGCAGCCGAGAACCCCTTCTCCATAGTTGTCCGCAGCCCTATCGTCGGCATCAATCCCGCATCTTGCAGCGCCGCGAGCAATCGCTGCCGACCATCACCGCGACGCTAGGCGTCCACCCCCATTACGCACATCAGACAAACCGCGCCGACCAATTCCGGCTACTGAGTTCTCAGTGGACCGACGAGCACCAGATTCCATCAAGAGCAGCGAGATTGACCTTCCCGGCGATGAGAGACAGCCGCCACGAAAGCAAATTTCCAACCACCCGACTTCAGGCAACTGAAGGAGAATTCACCCGGAGATGATCACCTGTACCCGACTGCTGGATTAGAGTTCGCGGTGACAGAAGACTGGGGCTCCAAATTTCCAGCTGCCCAACAATGAATTAACCTCGAGCCTCCATCTCTTCGTGCTCTGACCTCCGATCAGTCGTTCTAGGTCGATCAGCGCCACCAGCGGCGAGGCGTTTCGGGCTGGAATAGAGTTACTCGGGGGCGGTCTGGGCTGAAACGAATAAGGCTGAAGTGAGGCGAGCTTTCCCGACCGGCGGGTAGTAGCGACAGGTTCCTTACCATCACCCGTGATTTGCAGCTGTCGTCCGTCAATTCGATGGTGCACCAACGTTGAGCAGCAGGTCTTCGTCCAATCAATAGTGGCTATAGCCGTGAAGTCTGCCAGTCCCGTCGGCCTTCGTTTAGGCCCGAACAGCAACGACCCCTCCGTCGGCCTTCTTTAACGGCTCGAACAACAGCGGCAGCCCTTTCGGGCCCCGTGCGAGAGTTGAGAGCCTTCGTCCAAATCTTACCTGTGCCATTTGCGTACAACCAAAATCGAGCCTTGGTTTTCAGTTTCTAAATCCTTGTAGCAGAGTGATCTGCGAGTAACCAAGGTTGTTTCCCGAACTCCGAGGCCACTGTCTAAGAGCAGCGCGACCAACCTTTGTCGTGAGCGAGCAGACCCCGTTCAACGTTCACGAGCTGAGAGATGTCCGAGGCCGACTAGCAGCGTCTGAGGCTTTTAGCTTTCAGTTTTCGATCGTTCCTCGTTAATTCTCTCGAGAGGTATATGGCTTAACTGTCTTTTAAATGTTTAGAGTGTATTTTGAAGGATTAATAGGTTTAAGGTTCACAATTTGAGATTTATTGAATTTAAGATAAATTCATGATATGTGAGTAATTGATGATGTTGGATTCTCAACTTTTGGTACGCTATGAACCTCTGGAAAATTCAAATTTTATAGTAACTAATTGTTGAGATTCATGCTTTCGAGTCATTTTATAAATGGGGATATATATTGTCTTGTTCGGAGCCTTGCCGGGTGCCGAAATAGGTGCTTTGTGTCGCTGCGATTTTCAGAGGATTAGACCTCTGATATGGTGCTTAACTTCCTAATATATATGGTGTAAATTCTATGACCTTATTTTGTGTCAGTTGCTGAAGTTGCTAAAGGCCCTTATCATACATATATGTTTAGTTTGCAGAGGTCCAAAGATCAGTTTACGGCCTTGTGTGAATTGTTTAAGTATTGAGAAAAGAGAAAAGGAAAAGAAGGCTATATCCATGGTTTGGTGTGTTTTGTTTGATTTTATGTAGCCGGGACTTTAAAGAGATTTAATTGCTATATTTTTTTTGAAGTGTTTTGCTGCTCTTATGTGGAGCCTTAGATATTAGTATTATTTGAGTATCTGCTTTAAGAAAAAGAATGAAGAAGGGCGGTTTGATGTGGTGGAGTTTGTGTGCACATGGATATATATATATATATATATATATATATGTTGCATATGCATGTGTTTCTTTTTCTTTTATTTGCTGTGTGTATCCTTTAGTTGAGTAAGTACTAAAATACATTCTCTACTTATTAATTAAATTGTTGACGCACTTTGTGTAATTTTTAAATCACTTTAAATGTATGTTGTGTTGTTGTGTCATATTCATGTATTCAAGTTCCTGTTTTATATGCTTAAACTGCTATGTTATTGTTTAAGTTCAATTCTTATGTTTGAGTTTAAAAAGAACAGAGAAGGAAAAAGGAAAAGGTTTTGGTTGCATGTTACGTTAACTTTATTTGGTAGAATAGAATATTTGAGTTATATATAATTATTGGTTTATCAATCATGACACTGTAAGCATGCATTTCGAGTTGGTTTATAAATTGATGTATTTCTTTTGGTTTGTGAGATTAAGTATACGTTGAAGTACTACAAGCAATTAGAAGTTTATATGATATTTTTATCTGTTTATTTTGCTTATATTTTAACTGATTTATATGCTTTTATCTGATGTTCGTGCCTTACCTGATTAAATTTTTGACTTTTGAGAGTATTTCCGAGATCTTTTATTTTATAAGTCCGAGTCGAGAATTCCAACATCTATGAAATAGAAGAAAATATTTTATAAGCAATGAACCTTAAGCTAGGAAATCCTTCAAATGGGTAATATAGTTTACCGAGTTTAGAGTTAGTTGTTTATCCGAGTATTGCTTATTTTTATGTAGATTTTGAGGATAGTCGAGCCCTCGAGTTTCCACATAAGCGACGACTCTCATTTTCAGTTCAAAATATTCAGGTGGGTTGTAATTGTAAAATTTGTTATGCCTTAATTAATTGTTTTTTTTTTTTTTTTTTTTTGTTGTATGATCAAAGTATGCATGTGAACCATGTAGCCTTCGATGTAAGCTATATTGGTCGTCGAACGGTTATCCCCATAGCTATAGAACGTACCTTCGGGTAGTCTCCTTTATTATTGTTGACAGTCAGGGCGTGAGCCTTGGCTGGTGATCCTCGTATGTAAGGCCAAGGCGAAAGTTTTGGCATTCGGGGTGGATTATTGCTCCTGCTGGCCGGGCACTCGTTGTAAGGCCTTCGAGGAAGGCGTTCGGTATATAACTCGGCAGTAGTCTATTGTTATAGGTGTGCACATGAGACCATTATTGATTATTGATAGGAGATGGGACGATTATTGATTCGTATACATGCTGCGAACATATTTAAATTGTTTACATGACTATTGAGATTAATTATTGCATAGCGGTGAGCACCTCGACTTTCCTATTGTGCTCGTCCCCACCTGCTCTTCATGGATGCAGGTTAGTTTATGCGGCACGACGGAAGAGATGCGAATGGTGGTCTTTAATTTGAATAAATGCTTCCGCTTTGAACTGAACTTGGACATTTATTGCATTATTATTGAGTATTGTTTTCTAGTATTGGAGTATTGAAATATTGATAGGGATTATTCCCCTAGATCATTATTGGATTATTATTGCATTATTGAGATTTTATTATTGATTATGAGTATTGATAATTGCCAAGTATTGAGAATATGTTAGAGTATTGATTATTGTTTTGAAAATGAGTAGCGCCTCAAATATTGTTTTTGAAACAAATTGAAAATTTTACCCCGGATTTTGGCAATTAAAAGTGGGGCGTTACAACTAAATGATATGGCCACGGCTTGTACTGCTGGCTCGACCGGTAGTATCTGATATAGCATGTCATACTCGACAGGTTTTTATGGATATATATTGAAGAATATGTCTATACATGGGCTAAGACACTTGATATGACAATATGGACCAAGCTCAACCTAGGTCAAGTCCAACTTGGACTATAAGGTACACTCCCCCTATAAAAAGGGGGATAAGGTACTCATTTCCTACATTCTCTACATACTCTCTCCCCACACACACACACTCTCTCTCTCTATGCATTCTCATATGAATCCAGTACTGACTTAAGCATCGGAGGCCCAAAGCCGGGCACCCCTCCTGGGGGTCCCTGGCTTTGGGTTCTTGCAGGTACGGTGGCTGTCCGAGTCGAGGGAGCCCGGATGACATCTATGTCTTGTCACCATTGAAGGTTACAAGACGGTTCGGCTCAAAGATTTTGAAATTCAAAACTTGTTCAACACTTAATGCACATATTAAATTGTTCCCTCCAAAACAGAAAAATGCCACTTGCCAAATTTCTTCAACAAAGCTACCATATATACGGTATGAAGTTTCAGAAGAAAATATGGCCAAAATCGTGTACCCCTAAATAATTTAAGCTCAAAATTGAAACTGAATCAATCACACGAAAATTCTTGATGCACATGCCTAAATAAGATAATAAACACACAATACCCAAGAACTTCAATTCACTCAATATTAAAAAATCCATTAATTGATTAATCTACAAATCTTTCTAAATCAATATGAGAAGAGCTCGACATTATCAAGGATGGAAAGAAATTAAATTCTCTTTTAGCACAACTCAGCCCTTATAACTCCAACTTTTATAAACCACAGAATTAATATAAGTTCATTCACCACTTTCTCTTGGCAAAAAATAAAATTTTCGTTCGCAATTCAACCCCAATACTTGTGATGAACTTATTCCACTCTATGAACTTCCACACCAATTCACTTACTAACATTAACTATACGCCAATGTCAAGCCCATTACTTGAGGTGTGAATCATCTCGCAAAAAGTTTATTTTAGAACATTCTGAGAAGATATCAGGATGGCCAACCTTATTTCACCAAAGAACTTTCATTCGTTAGAATGTCTACCTGTAGCTATCACACCTCGATTATTGTTAAACACGTAACTCATTTCACAGGTGATCCAAGGAAACACCTCATGTGATAGTTTCCTGATACCTATTTTCACAAGAGCAGCTCTTACAAGTAATAAAATGATCATCATGACGAGCTCCCACAAACTGACCAGTTAGAATCCACAGACCACCAATCAATAAATTCATCAGTAAATAATTCAAGGAAGTTTATAGGGATGAACCTACATACTATAAAGCCTAAATGCATAAGAAATCATGTATGCAACAATAATAGAGATATATACACATGCAACTAACACCAATGCATAGATTTTATATAGCACACATTCCTAAGGAATTTCTTAGTGACAAAAATCGTTTCGAGTCAAGAGCTTTAGTAAAAATATCAGCAAGCTGATCATCTTTAGATACATGATCTAACACAATAGTTCCATCTTCTACCAAATTATGAATAAAATGATAGCGAATGTCAATATGTTTGGTACGTGAATGTTGGACAGGATTTTTTGAAATATTTATAGCACTTGCGTTGTCACAGAAAAGTTGAGCCAAATCAACGTTCATACCATACTCGGACATAATCTATTTCATCTATACCAACTGCGAGCAACAGCTCCCAGCGGCGATGTACTCGGATTCAGCAGTAGAAAGGGAAATGTAGTTTTTCTTCTTACAAAACCACGTTACCAAGTTTGCCCCTATATAAAAACAGCCACCAGAGGTGCTCTTCCTATCATCAAGATTTCCAGCCCAATTAGCGTCGCAGTAACCTGCAAGATGTTCATATCAGCTGAGTAGAATAAACCATACTCTTACGTACCTCGAACATATTTTATTATATGCTTGACGACCTTCATGTGCGATTCCTTTGGAGAGGATTGATACCTGGCACATAAACCAACACTAAAGAAAATGTCAGGTCTATTAGCAGTAAGATATACCAATCATACTTCTGTACAACATTTGATCAACATATGTACCTTCATCATCTTTGGATACTTTAACATGCGTACCCATGGGAGTTTGAGGATTTTTAGCATTTTCAAGGCCAAACTTTTTAACAAGATTTTTGTATATTTACATTGATGCAGGAAGATACCATCTTTACCTTGTTTTACCTGAAGTCCGAGAAAGTATGAAAGTTCACCTACCAAACTCATCTCAAATTCAGATGACACCAATTTGACAAAGTGATTGACCAGCTTCTTGGATGTTGATCCAAATATAATGTCGTCTACATAAATTTGAACAGCCAGCAGATCTTCATTGGTTTGAAGGGCAAAGATAGTCTGCTCGACTCCCTCTCTTGAAACCATTTTCCAGAAGGTACATGGTAAGACGCTGAAACCAAGCACAAGGCACTTGCTTTAGTCCGTATAATGCCTTTTTGATCCTGTAAACGTAATTTGGATTTTTGGGATCCTTGAACCCTTCAGGCTCTTTTACGTACTTTTCTTCATGCAGAATACTGTTTAGGAATGCTGGCTTTACGTCCATTTGGTAAATAATGAACTTTATTAGACACGCAATATACAAAAATATACGTACTGAACCTAGTCTCGCAACTGGGACAAAGGTTTCATCAAAACCAATCCCTTGAGTCTTAGTGTAACCTTGAGCCACCAATCTCGCCTTGTTGCGTGTCACATTCCCATACTCATCAGTTTTGTTCTTAAAGATCCAATTGGTTCCGATAACGTTTCCTGACAAAGGTGCAGGTACAAGCTCTCAGACATCATTTATAGAGAACTGCTCAAGTTCCTCTTGCATTGCCAAGATCCAGCACTCATCTTTCAAAGCTTCTTTAGCATTCTTGGGTTCAATCAAGGATGTATAGCAAGGATGTATAGCAAGCAAAGTGAGAAACCACCATGAGTTCTTTGACTGAATTCCTTGAGTCCCTAGTCACTCTCTCGTTGAGGTCACCAATGACCAGTTCAGATGGATGGTCTTTCTGGACCCTTAAGGGAGGATGACGCTTAGGTTGTGCTAGACTTCCAAGTGTAGCAGGTACAATATACTCAGTCGAAGTTTCTTTCTACTCTTTAGTCCTAACTGAAAGTTCAGGAGTCTCACTGCCAACATAACTATTAACATCTTGAGTTTCCTGCATATTCTCAACATTTTCACAAGGATTAAAGGACACTGATGAACCAACATGGGAGGTTTTGTCCTCAAAGGTCACATTCATGGACTCTATTACAGTGGAGTTACTTGTGTTGTAAACATGGTATGCTCGACTGTTGTTAGAGTAACCAAGAAAGAACCCTACATCCGATTTTGCATCGAATTTCCCAAGTTGTTCACAAATTATAAATGAAGCATTTACAACCAAATGTATGCAAATGACTAAGGTTAGGACTATTACCTTTCCAGAGTTATATGATGTCAGACCAATACCTTGACGAAGATACACTCAATTCACGAGATAACAAGCTGTATTGATTGCCTCTGCCCACCACCTATGCGAAATTTTCTTGGAGTTTAACATAACCCTGACCATTTCTTGAAGAGTGCAATTCTTCCTTTCCACAACTCCATTCTGCTGCGAGGTCTTAGGAGCAGAAAACTCATGAAAAAATACCCAGTGAGTCACAAAGGTTAGCAAACTCAAAATTTTCAAATTCTCGACCGTGGTCACTCCGAATGCTTATTATGGAAAAACCTTTTTTCATTTTGAAGCTTCAGAAAAATTGACTTAAAGGCAGAGAATGTGTCAGACTTTTCTCGCAAGAAATCAACCCATGTATATCAATAGAAATCATCTACGCACACATAAATATATTTTTTACCTTGGTAGCTCTCAACCTGAATGGGACCCATTAAATCCATGTGAAGAAGATCTAGGATCTGCTTAAAGACAATGTGGTCCAGTGACTTGTGAGATGCATGAGTTTGCTTACCTAGTTGACATGGTTCGTAGATTTGCTCTTTCTTCATAGAAATTTTTGGAACACCTCTGACCACACCTGCATTAGACAACTTGACCAAGTGAGAGTATCCAATATGGCCTAAGCATTGATGCAAGATTTCAGATTCACTAACATTTGATAAAAGGCATTTTTCATTTAAGTCAACAAGATAACATTTGTCAGTAGAATGAGAACCAGTAAGCACATATGTACCATCACTGTTTTTCACATAGCACTTATCACATGAAAAACTGACACACACACCTTGATCACAAAGTTGACATTCAAGAGATTTTCCTTCAATTCATCCACAAGCAACACATCAATTAATCAAGGTAAACCACCAAAATTTAAACAACCTGTTACAATAACCTTATTGCTCACACCATCACCAAAAGTGACTTCTCCATTTGAACCAGTTTGAATATTCACTAAGTATGCTGGTTCTCCAGTCATATGTCTAGAACATCCACTATCTAGATACCACTTTCTTTCAAGAGAGGTTCTGAGAGAAAGTACTGAAGCAAAACACTTAGGGATTTCTTTGCAACCCACGCTTGACGATTTTTAGAAATGTTTTTTGGAGAACTTCCAGTATGAACGTTCACTGGGATACCAGAACGATTCTAGTTAAAAACATTACATGTACAAAGATCATGCTACATTTTATAACACTTGGGTCTTATGTGACCAGTTTCACCACAGTAATGACAGATGAGAACAAAATTATGATGACTTTTTCTAAAAGGTTTTTGCACCGGTATATGAACCTTCAACGGAGATTTTGGAGAGAGAGGTTTACTTACAGTTCTTTTTACAAACCTGCCGAACATGTTCCTGGATGGTTTTCCATGAAGACTCGTACCACCAACTCCTAACTTGTCCGCAAAGCCAAGACCTGGATGTTCTGCATTTAGTCAGATTTATCGTACGAGGAACAGCCGGTAGTAGTTTTGGACCGTAGGGTTCATCGGCTCCAGAACCGAGATAGTCCCCTCGTACGTATCAGATGGAATCATCACGGTGAATCCAATACCACTTGGGAGCGCGAAGCTGACATTAGAGCTCGTTTTCCTAATTTTGAATTTTGATGTATATACCTTTTCTTGTATTCTGTATATATGTCCAGTTTCGTATTTCGAGGACGGAAATACTTTTAGGAGGGTAGATTGTAATAGCCCAATTCGTTATTAATAAAAGCGATGTATTTAGTTCTGAAGTTGAATCGATTTTCCTTTTATTTACATTGCTCATATTAGCTTTCGAGCCAATAAGTTCGACTTTAAGTCGAAAATCTATTCGATTTAATTTATTTTCAATAACTGAGTTAGTTTTGATAATTAGTTCCCGATATGTTTATTTCATGAATGGATATTTTTAGTCGGGATTAATTATTCGCAATCAAGAATATTTGAATTAATTTTCGAAGTTAAGTTCCGACCGAAATCAAGTTAATTCGGTTTAAGTCATGGTGCTTAATCTTAAGCCAAAGTATATCAAGCCTAAGTCATGCGGGCGCACTATGCATTGCGTGCTCATGCACGTGCGTCGGCCTTAGCATTGCCGTGAGCAATGTTCACTACCGTGCGTGTGCGCGCCACTCATGGGCCACCGTCCATCATTAGCTTATGCTTAGGTAAGTACCAAGAGTAAATCTAATTAATTCTTGCTTAAAGCCTTAGTCATTGCCGTGAGAATGTGTTAGCTTGAGATAAAATTTGTGCAAGTTGCACAGGCGAGTCACCACCTTGCTTAGCCAATGTGGCATTATGCTAACACACACATATGGTGACTAAGATTTTTGTGTGCCACCCAAGAGGGATGACTAAGCTCATTTTATGCCACCAAATCCTATATGAAGGCCAAGTGTATTCATCCTCCCACCTCAAGCTAGCACTCCTGCCAATAGCACCTATATATAGCTTAGTCTTTGCGTGTAGTAATTATATTCACTTATAGCCGAGAAAGATAGCCAAAAACTGAGAGAGAAAAGTAGATAATTGAGTGCAACCATCATAATTATATTAAGTTAGAATTGAGAGATTATTAAGAGAAGAGTGGAGAAATAGCTTGCACGCTAGCTACCGCTAAGGAAGCCGCAGAGGAGTGAAGTGTGCGCCCACCGAACACACGAGCGAGAGCACGGAGCCTAGTTCTTATTCACGTGCAATCGAAGGGGTAAATTCATAATAACCCTCTTTTAGTAAATTCATGGTCATTTTAGAAAGATCATGTAGAAAATGTATAGTTAAGTCCATTAGAAGGGTCATGTTGCACTCGGAGGTGCCACAAAGGCCTTCCCGAACTATTTCAATTTCTAGCCGAGAACTCCCGAGCATTTTATGCATTTTCGGTCATTAAGTATCATATTATGTTCATTCATATAGCCGTTGCCGAAAAAAGTCGCTGGACAGCCGGCAAGGTGCCGGCCGAAGTGCCTACCCGCACATAGCGTGCGCAGCACGACCGACAGTAGCCTGCAGTCTTGCAGGTAACTTGCGTACGCCCAGCAGTGCATTGCGCGTAGCTCATGCCCGTAGTGTTCAGTAGTGTGCCGCTAGCGGGCGTGTGTGTAGGCGCGCGTAGTGCATGCCAGTCATGCACGGCATCACGCAGTCAGCCTGCGTGTGTCCAACGCCCGCGGCGCGTAGCGAGAGTAAGCAGCACTCGAAGCGCCTAGCCGCCTCACAGCACGCGTGTATGCCTTCAGCTAACAGTGCCCCAATGCACGCTGGCTAGACCTAACGCATGCCAACGCGCCCTGTAGTGCGCCAGCGTGCATAGTAGGCCTCGGCCCGTGCCCAACAGCACGCCCGAGCGCCGTGTGCTGTCAGGGTCGCCCTGCAGCGCCCAAATGGCATCAGCCGCACTAATGTGCGCGAGCGGCATTGGACAGCGTACCCACTTGCCTGTCTATGGTGCACGGCAGTGCCCGGCAGTGCTTGTACGCATCAGTGTCGTAGCTAGCGTGCTCGGCGTGGCCAGTCACGCGTCTAAGTGCCTAGCAGCACTCTATGGCCATTCCTTGCGCATGCGTTGTGCCAGTTGCACCCGCCAGCGCTTAGGTCATGCCCGGTCGTACACGGGCTAGCGCCTGTCG
>CACSLK010027624.1:12305309-12320935 GCA_902706635.1 Striga hermonthica | reverse complement strand
CACGGCACTAGCAGGCCCTGCGCGGGACCAAGCTGGTTGACCTGAGCCAGCAGCCGACTGCCCAGCCACAGCGAGCCGGCGGTCCGGCCAGTCAGTGAATCGGCCGGTCTAGACCGATTATTTGAGTAGTTCAGTATTTATTGACCCGGTTCGAGTTTAGTTCAGAATTTCAGTAAATTTCCAAGTCCAGTCAGTTCAGCATAGTAATACCAGTTCAATTCAGATTTAAAAGTAGTTAAAATAAAACCCTAGATTATTTCAGTAAATTCAGTTAAATATTCAGTTAGAGTCGAGAATCTTAGTAGCTATTTTTAAGTCTGAGCATAGTACTTAGTATTTGTTTATTTATATATTTGTATAGTTTGAGCAGTCAGCAAACAATCAGCACTTACATTTTCAATCCAACAGTTCAGGTGGGGACTCAGACTGGGTATTACATTGAGTATAATTACAGATATCATGTTCGAGGTATGTATATTCAGTTACCGCTTAGGGTGGCCATCAGATACACTAAGTCCATACTAAGTTCTAGTGGAGACTCAGATAGCCGACAGTATTGCCTTAATAGTCCACTAGAGTGTGTACATGGTTTCGGCTCACTTTTATTGCCGGCAGATTCAGTTACAGATTCAGTATCAGTACAGTTTCAGTTTCAGATATATACTGTTGATCATGATATTGCAATTATTATTGTTTTTTACATTAGTATGAGTTTTTGCGGAGCACAGTGGCTTTTAGTGCTCACGCCCCCACTATTTTATCTTTTTCAGATCACACGGTCGGTCCACAGGTGTGAGCTCAGCTGGTGGTTCGTGGTCATGGGTTCGGCTAGATGCCATTTTGCAGACTTTTGTTGTATATATTTTTTGCCACGTTTTACTTCCGCTGACACTTACAGCTTTTCAAACTTGCATGATAGTTTTCAGATTTTGATCTGATTTACCAGCCGGATTTTGTACAGTACTTCATGCTAGTTTGATTAAATATAATCCGTTTTCTTTACAGTTAAACTCAGAAAAGATAAAAGGTTTTTCAGAAAAGAAAGGTTTTAAGTAACATCCCGATTTAAGATTTTGCAATTTAATAAGTATTTTAGAAAAGATTTTTGCGAAAAATTGACTCTGATATTAGTAAGATAGCGGGGTGTTACAATCCAATGACGACTTTCCCGGAGACGACCAATTCAGTGGGAGTCACTGCGAAAGGGGAGTTCTAATACCTGAATCGGAGGACACACTCAACAAGGACATGATTGTGTTTTCTCCGTAACATTGGAGATTGATTAATGGCCATGATAGTTGGATTATAATTCCTAGTTTATTATTGCTTATTAATCATGCATGCTCTTATGTGATTGCTTATGTGCAAATCAGATTATTAGGAGCATGTCTAGGAAAATCTCGTAAAATAAAAATTATATTGAGTGTGTAATGTGTTCAAATAAATCGGATCCAAGGCCTCCATTATAGGTTTGTCAGTGAAGTGATTTAATTCGATTCCCAAAGGACGTTTTATTTCACAGTTCACAAGGACGAATCTCCTTCGGGAAGGTTATAGTGAGCTATTTCAAAAGCGTACGGGTCACCCAAAGGTGGACGTATAATTTTGGTAGTAAACTTAGTACCAATTAATGGGTTACACTTAAAGTGCAAATAATTACGATATACCCAAAGTAAAAGGTCATTTTATTCTTTTAAAAGTTAATTGCGCTGGCCAAAAGATGAACTGACTATTTGTTAAGTACTGCTCGGCAGTTTGTTAAGCTAATGGAATTTATCCATCCTCTTGCGAATGTTTGAACCGTAGACGTCCACACTCCGTGGCCTGCGGGGATTCGGTGTTTTGAGGTGTTGGTGAATTTATTTGAATATTGTTACATGGAATCAATATTGATGTTTAAATACAAAAACTACATGACTGAGTAAAGACTATGTTTGCATGATCCCAGGAAATCAAAATGTCTTTCAATTCGTTGTCTGTAATTCTGAAAGAAAACAAACTTGTTAGTTCCAATTATATTGACTGGAAAAGGAACTTGGATATTGTATTAACTGCTGAGGGGTACAAATTTGCTACTGTTGAGGCTTGTCTGGTAGTGCCTGCTGACAATGCACCAGACCAAGAGAAAGAGGAGTATGCTCTGTGGAAAAAGGCTGACGAGATGGCGAAGTGTTACATCTTGGCATCTTTGTCAATTGTACTTCAACATCAACATCAGTCTATGAACACTGCAGCAGAGATGCTCCTCAATCTCAAGAAGTTAATTGGTCATCAGTCGCGGGCTGCCCGACAAGAGGCCATGAGGGTTCTGATGAACATGACCATGCATGAGGGCCCTCCCGTAATGGAACATGTTCTTTCTATGATGGCCCTGTTGAAGGAGCTGGAGGTTCTGGGGGCTTTTATTGACGTGGAAACCCAAGCTGATATAGTGCTCCAGTATTTGCCGAAGAGCTTTGAGCAATTCTGATTGAATTACAACATGAACAAGATGTTGATGACTCTTCCAGAACTTGTCTCTGAACTTCAGTCGACAGAGGGCCTGTTTCGTCAGAAGACCCAAGCTATGGTGTAACGCCCCACTTTTATTTTGACGAAAGTCAAAATGTCAACTTAAATTTTTTGAAACCTTTTTCATAAATCAGTGGCGCTACTCGAACTAAATCACATAAATAACGTAAATCATAAATCCAATGTTTTCATAAATCCCAAGTTCACCCAAATTATTCATAAGGGAACATCTCCCAGTCCAATGTTCTCAAAATTCCAAAGTCATAAATCATAAATACCAAAGTTCCCAAGTCATAAATAAGCACAAATAAATCCAAGTCTACTAGCATGCGGAATAAACTAAATAAAGTCAGTCAAAGACCAACACCACTCGTCTTTTGTCTCGTCAGCCAACACCTGTTTAACCTACATCCATAAAGAGCAGGTGGGAGTGAGCACGATGAACTGTAGTGCTCACTACTATTCACATGAACAATAATAATATACGAGAAATTAAATGGCATGGTCGCAGTATGAACATAATCAATAAACATCCCATCTCCTAACTAAAATAATTATCATGTGCACACCTATAACAATAGACTACTGCTCGTATGCCTTTCGGCGAACATAAATGGGGTGCCCAAACAGCAGGAGGCTGAACCGTCAGCACGCACCTAGTGCTGAACAGGATATCCATCACCTGGCCAGGGCACATTGCCGAGGTCTTACAAATGACGTGGTCCTTAACTAAGGACAAATGTAGAGATTACTCTTGCAGGGTACATTCTATAGCTACGGGGATAACCGTTCGACGGCCGGTACAGCTCACATCGAAGATTACATGCTCACATGTATACATTGATCATACCCACATAAATAAAGCAATTATCATTCAAGGCATAGACAATTTTGAATAACCCACCTGGATACCGAGATATAGTCAAACACAAGGTTGAAGGAATTATGACAAAAGTTCAGCTCGAAAAACCTACAACAATTATAATAGCCTATCAACTGACTATTCAACACAAAAACAACACACAAAGCATATATACTTAGCCGAAATCATATCGACTAAGTGACTCGTGGATTCCTTGACCGAGTTAAGTACAATGGAGTGGCTACTAGACTTGAACACAACTCCTATATCTCAGGTAAAACACATAAATCATGTCAACATCAATAAAATCCAATCTCGAACCTAGACGACAGATAATCGAGCATTAAGACTCCTAAATAAACAAAATTTAGAATCTGGAGTTAAATTCAACCAATCAACCTGAAACTTTACCACATCACAGGGTATACAAAAACACTTAATCTCACCATGTTTCAGCCTTAAATTCATCCGAGAGCATTTTTATATAATTTAAGCAAAAACAGTGTCAAAACCCGATATTAATAGTTCATATAGCTACACTTCCAATTTTAATCTATAATTTTAACACACGACATAATACCACAAAATATCATACTCCTCACTGTTTCAGCTCAAAACACCAAGTGTACGATTTTTAATGAATTCTACAAAATTCTGACCAGAAACTGATTTAATTAATTAAAATAGCTACCGATGGAGTTTCGACTTGAAAATTTTACACGACTTACAAAATAAGCCCACGAAATCACGTATAAAATTTCACGGTATTCACACAATCACACGAAAAATACCACCCGAAACTCAGTTCGATAACAACCAAAGTGACGACAATCACTTTGATATCCAAAACGGCATATAAATATATCAAAATTCATACAAACACATATCCAAGGCACGTAATTAACTCGTGTTTCACACATTCAGCAACTTAGCACGTAATATAACACAATCACAAATCACGACATCAAACAAAATGGGGTTCGAGCCTAGGTATCATTATCGGGAAATGTTCGAACGAAATAATCAAAACGGGGCTGCAACGGCTTCACGAATGCACCGACGGGGCTTGACAGATAAGTTTCGGCTCGCTCGAAGGTTTTGCGAGTGATCATATGGGGCCAGGCAGCGATGAACGGGTCCCGACAATGATGGACAACAAGGGATAACGCAGGACAATATACGAACAGCGGGAACGGAGTCTCGGGCTCGCGGGTAATGCACGCAGAACAGCAGCGGGTGCGCAGCGATGGGAGATGGTCGGGGCTACGACTCATGAGCTGAGACGGAGGGAGATTGTTGGTTCTCTCGTTGGCGCTGGTGGTCTCACAAACAAGTATCGGGTTGCCGGGAAGACGAGCGATGTTGATGGTCTGCGCGTGGTTAACGATGAAGGTGTTGAACGATGGTGTTGCGATGGCTTAGGGTTTGCGAGAGAGATGATGTGGCGCTGCTCTCAACTGCTACTCGCGGTGGCCAAAAATTGTCGGAAAGCGATTGCGTATAAGGTGTTCTCGGTTGTTATTCGCATAAAGGGAAAATTGAGATAATGCTCGATCGAACGAACAGAGGCTCAAGGTTGTTGCTGTTGAAAGGAGCCGGCCGGTGCTGTTTAAAGGAGATGGTCTCACTGTTGATGATGGTGGTCGGATTTTGAGAGGGATGGAGAGCAAACTTTTCCTTTCTCTTATCTGCGATGGTGATGAAGAAGGCGCAGTGCGAGAGGGGAAAAGATATTTTTTTTTAAGTTTTCCTCAGATTTTCGAGTGATACCAAGTAATAGGAGAGGAGAGAAATTTCTGGCAAAAATTCAATTTTGGTCTGCTAACTTGTCCATTGTCCATTTTTGGTCCGCTAACTTGTCCCTCATAAAAAATGGTCCATTATGTTACATTTTTCATCAGTTTTAGTACACTACTCCAGTTGACGGGATTACGAGATGATGTGGACCGGGATTGGAACTACGTGGAGGGATAAGATGTTGACGTGGTAGGATAAAAAACTGATTTGGCATCTCGTAATCCCGGGCCACGGGATTGCGTACTAAAACTGATGAAATGTGTAACATAATGGACCTTTTTTGATGAGGGACAAGTTAGTGTACCAAAAGTGGACAATGGACAAATTAGCGGACCAAAATTGAATTTTTACCGGAAGGGAAATATATCGAGACGAAAATTAAGAGATTTGCAGAAGGTAAACTTCCTCTAATCACTCCAAAGTTATTCAATGTGATTTATCCCACATTAATAAATATTAATTAACTAATAAAAGGGGACCTGAACGGATGAAAGTTTGGTGAGATTTTCTCCACTACTTGCCAAAACACATTGCCATTTATTTAAAAAAAAAAGCATTGTTGAAACCAAAGGACTAATATAATTTCTAAAGTAAAAATAACCACCACCAGTCAAAGGGGTCGGTTTGAGAGCTAGGAATGGACCGAAATTGACAGCAATGGGTTGAGAATAGCAGAGCTCAAGGTTCGGTCGAAACGGTTCAAAAATGAGTAAATAATGGTAATAATACGTAATAATACACACAAATAATATATATAATATATTACTAAGCAATTAATCACTTTAGACATTTAGGTAATTAATAATAATAATAATAATAATAATAATAATAATAATAATAATAATAATAATAATAATAATAATAATAATAATAATAATAAGCATTTAAACACATAATATCAATTAGGCAATTAGAAATTTAATTTAAATAATAACAATGAAATCAATAACTAAATAATCCCAATACTATTCATAAACGAACGGGGCATTACAGTCTACCCACCTTAAAAGGAATTTCGTCCTCGAAATTCGAAAACTAAAAACATTCAAATTTTAAAATACAACATCAAACATGAAGTTCGAATATCTCCTCCTAGTCCGGGTTTCAGTCTCCCCAGTCGCCTCGGACTTGTCGTGCCGGTTCTATTGCACCTGGACGAGATCGACTGCCCGGGTCCTCAGCTGATGAACCTTCCGGTCCAGTACGAACACCGGTACCTACTCATAGGTAAGGCCTCACTCGACCTGCAACTCGACAAAGTCCCCCACGTGTTCGGGGTCATGCACCCCGACAACACAGGCGGTAATGCTAACCGGTAGGCCAAGTCTTTAACTCGTGCGAGATTCTAAAAGGGTCTGATATAGCGAGGTCGAAGCTTCCCCTTCTTCCCGAAGCGAATCACACTCCTTAGGTTGCGACCTTCAGGAAGACATTTATACCAACATCAATCCCACGGTGATTACAGTCTCCAATCAAGACTCGAGACTCCGCTCGACAATGCAACACCTCAAATTTCTACCGTCTCGAGGGACATCCCTCTCATGGCTAAGCAATAATCAGCAAAACTCACTTAATCGACAATTAAGTGATTTAGAGAATTCATGCATTGGTTCAGTGGAACTTGGATCTCTTGGTTCAAGGTTCAGAAGACAAAGTTCAAGGGGTTTCCCATCACATTTTGGTACTGAAACTGGTTGAACGGTTCAAAATGAATCAACAGTATGGTCGATGCACTGTCCCCCGAGAGGTGGCACACTTGCTGGCGCTGCATAAGCGGGGCGCTGAGACTCTAGTGTGTACCTGTTTAGAGACCAACTGCAAGGTTAGGGTTTGGCCATACGTACTGGCATGGTGAGTTTGGCGTTCGGTGATGGCGGCTGCAGCTCGCGTGCGAGTCCACGGTCAGCTGTGCACTAGCTCCACGTCTCTAAGCACGGACATGCGTGCTCGGCCACCACTTCGCGTGGCCACACCCGGCTAAGGCTGGCTTTGGGTTCGAGGTATTGAGAAGAACTTGTCCATGTCAAAGCTAAACATTTCCAAGGTAATTGGAAGGAACACGGTCTTTCCACAAAATTCTGAACGACAACAATTTGGTGTTTAACAATTTTCCCCCATCATGCAGGTATAGAACAACTTCAATAGTTTCAAGGGTTTCAAATTTTAAATAAAGCATAAACCGAGTTCCAAGGTCACCTCCTTGCCTGATCAACATAGTCTCCATCGAACAAACAACGATAAAGGTCGGGAGAACATCCCAAAAGGAACGAGGATTGGTTCCTCAATCAAGAATAATATCAATCACAGCGGTCACTACTGAGTAATGAAACTCTTAGCTCACTCGACTCTTTCGACTAACAGTGTCGGCCGTCACGTCAGCTCTTGGTCATGTAGCTAACCGTGTTGGCAGTCTTAAATGAGCTTCCAATGATTTTGATGAACAAATATCCAAAAACAAAAACGGCTCTGCACTTCGCGATGTGCCTGCACCATGCACGACTACCCTCCTTAAAAGATTCTCAAAATCCTTTAAGGTGGAACAATACCTCTAGATTATCCTACTACCTATCGTAATAGAGGCATCACGAAGCAAGTATTCTCAAATTTACGAGAAATGATAAGGATCTGCAAATAATTAAAATTTTTAACTCCATCCGAAATTTCATCCCATGCAAAGGAAGAGAAGACAAACAAAATTCCAAAGTACTGAAATTAAGCAGAATAAAGGAGTCTCAAACACAATTCAAAACTGTCTGACACGCGAAAGAAAAATAAATAAGGGTCTGCAAAGTTTCCAAGAAAACAAAACTAAGAAAATAAAACGAGGTCGCTACGACTCCACGAGTCCACGGTTTACCCTACTGTTGCTGAGACGGTGGTGGAAAATGTTGTTGCTGCTGTTGGGGTGGCTGCTGCTGATGCGGCTGCCTCCGGGGCTCGGGGCACGCACTGATGAAATGTCGGGGGCGGAGGCAATTGAAGCAGACTCGCTGAGTGTATCGGCATTGCCCAAAGTGAGGTCGGCCACAGTTTGCACATTTAGGAAGCTGACCCTGGGCGACAGGTGGGACGCCGCGGAGGTCTGGAGCTCCTCGTTTTCCTTTCCGGTTATCCTACTGGGAATCAAACTTTCTCTTGCCGGAACTAGAGCCCGACGCAACAGCTGTAACTGGCGGTACCATCTGGGCCTGTGAATAGGATGGGATAGCCGCCTTCTGGGCATTCTGGCAAACCTCTAACTCGGTGGCTCGGCGGACCATCTCGGAGTAAGGCAGAGCTCTGTGGCCAGTCAGGGTATAGCAAAGGTTGGGGCGAAGACCATCACAGAAACAAAAGGCCTTCTTCAGATCGGTATCCACAAGCGTCGGGGCAAACGCGCACATACGAGTGAAATCGCGCTCGTAGACATCCACGGTACGGGGTCCCTGTTTAAGCTCCCAGAAGTCCTTCATCATCTGAGCAAGGTAAGCCTCTGGGTAGTACTTGTCCTTGACTAAAGCAACCATCTGTTCCCAAGTCAAGGCATCCCTCTCAGCACGAGAATTAAGCCTCCAATAGTCATTCCACCAAGTCCTAGCATCTCTGGTCATCACGAATGAAGCACAGCGGATCTTCACCACATCAGTGGTGAACAACAGATCGAAGATACTCTCCAGCTGCTGAAGCCATTCAACCACAGCTTCGGGGCCCTCAACCCCGGTGAACGCCGGTGGATGCATGTTACGGAAATCAAGCACGGACTGGGTAATGGTATCTCTACCCGGGGCCTGCTGCTGAGGAGGAGATGGAGGCGGGGGAGGTGGTTGTTGCTGGTTATTGTTGTGGGTGTTGGGAGCCATAGTTCTACATTAGAAATGGCCCAAAAAGTTTAGCACAAATATTAGCATTCTAGAGTTCATCATAAACACTAGAATTCGCTTAAATCATAGGTGGATAGATCCTAAGCCCCAAATATAACACATACTTTTAAATAACAAACATTTCATAAGTAATTTCACTTATTACTTACATACCTTAAGCGGTGCGGCGTGACGAAGACGAGTGGTCAATGCGTATACTCTTATATTAATAAATGCACATAAATCACGTTGAGCAGTCTATAGAAACGCAGGCTGGCTCTTATACCAAACTGTAACGCCCCACTTTTATTTTGACGAAAGTCAAAAAGTCAACTTAAATTTTTCAAAACCTGTTCATAAATCAGTGGCGCTACTCGAACTAAATTACATAAATAACGTAAATCATAAATCTAATGTTTTCATAAATCCCAAGTTCATCCAAATTATTCATAAGGGAACATCTCCCAATCCAACGTTCTCAAAATTCCAAAGTCATAAATCATAAATACCAAAGTTCCCAAGTCATAAATAAGCACAAATAAATCCAAGTCTACTAGCATGCGGAACAAACTAAATGAAGTCAGTCAAAGACCAACACCACTCGTCTTTTGTCTCGTCAGCCAACAGTTGTTTAACCTGCATCCATGAAGAGCAGGTGGGAGTGAGCACGTTGAACTGTAGTGCTCACTACTATGCACATGAACAATAATAATATACGAGGAATTAAATAGCATGGTCGCAGTATGAACATAATCAATAAACATCCCATCTCCTAACCAAAGTAATTCTCATGTTCACACCTATAACTATAGACTGCTGCTCGTATGCCTTTCGGCGAACATAAATGGGGTGCCCAAACAGTAGAAGGCTCAACCGTCACAGCACGCACCTAGTGCTGAACAGGATATCCATCACCTGGCCAGGGCACATTATCGAGGTCTTGTTAGAGGTATGCTTTAAAAGCGATGTTTTGCAGTTTCTATGAATTCCATTTTGATCTGGCAATCATGTTTCGGTCAAAGTACATATGTTTGCAGTTTATTTATTTAGGCAATACATACTCCATGTCTTATATTGAGATAGTGTGGTTCAAAGAGTTTCGAACAGAAAGATCACCTATCGGTTCCTTATAAGACTAAACTATTCGTTCACAGTCTAGACTGGCAGTGAGACCCCACTTGGAAAAAGACTGTAGTGTATTCCCGATTCAGTTGGTCTTTGACTGAAGGATTGCACTGGCACTTATGTTAAGTGTTGAACAGGACCGCGGAAGGCAAAGGTTATGAGACTCACTGACCGTTGTTGTAACCTCGCCCTTCAGTGATTGATGCGTTCTCTTAAGCTGTAATATAATATAAAATAGGCATATATTTTTATCTCTTATTTATTTGATTTACCAAGTGATTCCTATTCTGTTAGGATGACATACGAGGTATTTTTGTAAGTAAGAATAATTATATGATGTGCTATTATAGATTATTTACAGTCACTATGTTCCAGTGCGCTGGATTGATGACGTCCCCGAAATGAGCTCAGAAGGGAACCTTATGTTAAACCCTGCAGGTAGACGATTGTCTGACATAATGGTTAAAGGCTGAGTGGTACTAATTTCGGAAATGAATAAGAAGTTGATTAATTATTTTTGTCAGTAATTTAATTAATCAACGGACGTTATATCTTAAACATAGGGAGGTAAATTGATCAATCAGATTAATATTATTTAATCATGGAGGCTCGATTTTATTAGTAAAATAGTGGCTAAATGGGGAGGGCAATAATATTACTCTAGTGGGATGTTTTATTATTTAATTCCATTAAATAGGAATTAATTTTATTCCATATTAATCAATTAATTAGGAGAATAAAATTCCTACTAGAATCTTCTCTTGGGATTAGGAGACTTGAGAGTCTTCTAGAAGATGAAGATTAGTGGGAAATATATTTCCTACATTATATTATTAATTGGAGTGAAATTAGGTTTCCTAAATTAGGATTTAATTCTATTCCATGATTATTAATTTAATTAGGAAAGGAAATTCCTACAAGGATCTTCTCTAGTGTTAGGAGACTTAGGAGTCTTCTAGGAGAGATGGATTAGTAGGAGATCTCCTTCCTAGATTGAGTTAGTATTGGATTAGAATTAGGAGTCCTAGGACTAATGGAATAAGCCCATATTTAGCACCTCCTTAAGGTCCCTAATGGAGCCTATAAATACACCATGTCCCAACCTCTCCTATAATGTTGTCTTGGCCGAATTTCTCATCTACATACACGTGAGAATTACATCGTTCGAGAGTTAGGGAGATCCGATTAAACGCTCCACCAAGTTTAATAGTAATAGGTGTTTAGGTAATCCGTTAGAAGGCTTTTTGGTACAATTGATTGAGCTTTCTAAGAACCATATTTTCCGGTCATCATCATCACCTTGTCGCCGCCGTCCGCCGCCGTCGACAACCATCGGAAAATCCCATCGCCGCCGGAAGCCGTCCGTGACCAGCCGATCGCAACTGCGAGTCGCCACCCGCAGTCGCACCCAGCCAGTCGTCGTCCCAGCTCCCAGCAGCGACGCCCAACAACCGTCCGCGAGCCCCAACACCGCCTGCCTGCTCGCCGATCGCATCCGCTGCCTGTCGCCCTGCGCGCGAGTTACCAGCGTCTGCCCGATACGCGCACGCTGTTCCTTGTGCTCCCAGGAGTATTGCCCAGCACGCACCCGTGACCCCAGTCGCCCAGCACCCAGTCCGCGTCCGCATAGGAGTGTTGCCCAGCGTGCACGCACGCGTCCAGTGCCAGTCCGCGACCGCCTAGGAGTCCCTCTAGCGCACGCCTGCGACACGCACGCTACCAAGTACACGTCCGCTGCGACCCGCGTACCTGCCAACGCTGTCCGCGCCCGACGCGCACGTGCTGCCCGCTGCACCCGACGACCGAGACCCGCACACTGTCCGTTCGTGATCCGTTTGACATGTAGATCAGAATCAACTAAAGGCCAAACGTATCCGCCCTTTAGGTTGTGGTGTTTAGACGAACTTCACCAACGGTACTCTACATCGTCTCAGAGTCGGCAAAAATTTTAAAAGGTAAACGTCCATATCCTAACTATAGATTCCGCTGCGTTAGGATTTATTTCGATAAAGTTCAATACTGTGTATGTTGTTTGACGTTCCTAACAGAACCCAACAACTGGTATCAGAGCCCAGGCTAATGCAAACTCGTGCACAATTTGAATTTTGGACTTTGCATGTCTACATGAATTATGTGCGTACGGACGCAGCGGCATAGTAGATTAGAAATTGCAATAAGTTTTTGCAGGTGTTTCGAATCCGACTATTGTGGCCCGTATGTATGGATTTTAATTCATGTTGTATGTATGCTGTTTTTAAAGCCTTGGACATGTCAAGGAATTTTTGGGTTGGTGAATGCTTGTAATATTCGCGCGGTGGGACACCGCATAGTTTATTGCTTTCATAGAAACTCATGTACGGCTCCTGCGTGGGTCATAGGATGAATTGTGTAATTGCTGTTTATATTATTAATTATTGATCCGGCGGGCGTGGACCAACCTTGACGGGGTTGGTCCAATGGCGACTTTCCCGGAGACGACCAATTCAGTGGGAGTCACTGCGAAAGTGGGAGTTCCAATACCCGAAACGGAGGACACACTCAACAAGGAAAGGACTGTGTTTTCTCCGTAACATTGGAGATTGATTAATGGCCATGATAGTTGGATTATAGTTCCTGGTTTATTATTGCTCATTAATCATGCATGTTTTACGTGATTGCTTATGTGCAAATACAAACATGTTAAGAAAATCCCATAAACTAAAAATTATATTAAGTGTGTAATGGGTTGAAATAAATTACATCCAAGGCCTCCATTATAGGTTTGTCAGTGAAGTGATTTAATTCGAGCCCAAAGGACGTTTTATTTCACAGTTCACAAGGACGAATCTCCTTCGGGATGGTTATAGTGAGCTATTTCAAAAGCGTACGGGTCACCCAAAGGTGGACGTATAATTTTGGTAGTAAACTTAGTACCAATTAATAGGTTACGCTTAAAGTGCAAATAATTACGATAGTCCCAAAGGAAAAGGTCGTTTTTATTCTTTTATAAAGATTATTCTTTTAAAAAGTTAATTGCGCTGGCCAAAAGATGAAACCGACTATTAGTTGAGTATTGCTGGGCAGTATGTCAAGCTAATGGGATTTATCCCTCCTCTTGCGAATGTTTGAACCGTAGACGTCCACACTCAGTGGCCTACGGGGATTCGGTGTTTTGAGGTGTTGGTGAATTTATTCAAATGTTGTTTAATGGGATCGAGATTTGATGTATAAATTCAAAACTACTTGACTGAGTAAAGACTATGTTTGTATGATCCCAGGAATTCAAAATGTCTTTCAATCCGTTTTCCGTAATTCTCAAAGAAAACAAACTTGTTGGTCCCAATTATATTGACTGGAAAAGGAACTTGGATATAGTGTTTACTGCTGAAGGGTACAAATTTGCAACTGTTGAGGCTTGTCCGGCTGTGCCTGCTGACAATGCACCAGACCAAGAGAAAGAGGAGTATGCTCGGTGAAAAAAGGCTGACGAGATGGCTGGCGAAGTGTTACATCTTGGCATCGTTGTCAAATGTACTTCAACATCAACATCAGTCTATGAACACTGCAGCGGATATGCTCCTCAATCTCAAGGAGTTATTTGGTCATATGTCACGGGCTGCCCGACAAGAGGCCTTGAGGGTTCTGATGAACATGACCATGCGCGAGGGCATTCCCGTAAGGGAACATGTTCTTGCTATGATGGCCCAGCTGAATGAGCTGGAGGTTCTTGGGGCTTTTATTGATGGGGAAACCCAGGTCGATATAGTGCTCCAGTCTTTGCCGAAGAGCTTCGAGCAATTCCGGTTGAATTATAATATGAATAAAATGTTGATGACTCTTCCAGAACTTGTTGCTGAGCTTCAGTCGGCAGAGGGCCTATTTCGTCAGAATTCCCAAGCCATGGTGGCCCAGCGGGGAGAAGCTTCCACTTCTAAGGCTCCTAAGGGCAAAAAGAGGAGGAAGTCCGCAGGAAAGGGCAATGCAGTCATGAGTGACGTGCAACCTCGACAAAAGGCAAAGAAGCCGAAAGGCAAGTGCTACAACTGTCAGCAGAAAGGACACTGGAAGGCAAACTGCCCTCTTCCCAAGAAACCAGAAAAAGGTACTCCTTTTGCTTTAGTCGTTGAAACATGTTTAGCGGTGTTATCTACCAGTACCTGGTGTGTAGATACGGGGGCCACTGATCATGTCTGCAATTCATTGCAGGGGTTCCAGGAAACCAAGCGACTTAGGGAAGGAGAGGTTACCATCTACTTGGGCGATGCTAGTAGAGCGTCAGCAGTTGCAGTGGGAGACGTCTATTTAGATTTTGGCTTAGATAGGTTTCTAGTTTTGAAAGATTGTCTTTATGTTCCCAGTTTTAGAAAGAATTTGATTTCAGTTTCTAAGTTGTTTATGAACGGTTTTTCCGCTACGTTTGATAATAAAGTTGTTATTCGTTTTGGCAAAAAGTTCACATGCTCTGGTTCATTGGTTGACAATCTATACATTCGAGAATCTAAGTCATCTCCACTGCAACATAAATAATTACTTAATTCATCATCTAATCTGAATAAGAGAAAAGAACCCTCTAAAATGAACGAAACGTATCTTTGGCATCTAATACTTGGTCATATTAACCTTAGGAGGATTCAAAGGTTGGTAGCAAACGGGCCTTGGGGTCGTTAGAAGTCGAGGCTTTTCCAACTTGTGAGTCTTGCCTGGAAGGTAAAATGACTAAGAGGGCTTTTAGTTCAAAGGTGCATAGAGCCGAAGATGTATTGGGGTTAGTTCATTCCGATCTATGTGGTCCTATGAGTATTCAAGCGAGAGGTGGTTTCGAGTACTTCGTTACGTTTATCGATGATTACTCGAGATATGGGTACATTTTCCTTCTGCATCGCAAGTCTGAATGCTTTGAGAAGTTCTTGGAGTATAAGGCAGTTGTGGAGAAGCAGTTAGGAAAAAGTATCAAGTCATTGCGATCGGATCGTGGTGGCGAATATCTCTCTAATGAATTTAGGAGCTACTTGACGGATAATGGGATTACGTCCCAGCTGACTGCGCCTGGCACGCCTCAGCAGAATGGCGTAGCAGAATGGAGGAACATGACTCTTATGGAAATGGTTAGGGCAATGATGAGTTATAGTACATTACCAGATTCGTTTTGGGGATATGCATTAGAAACAGCGGTATACATTCTGAATAGAGTACCTTCTAAATCAGTACCGTCTACACCATTGGAGTTGTGGTCTGGGCATAAGCCTAGTCTAAGACATCTCAGGATTTGGGGTAGCCCAACATATGTGCTGAGAACCGATACTGATAAGTTGGAACCGAGATCAGAAGTAAGGTTGTTTGTGGGATATTCTAAGGAAACGAAAGGTGGTCTATTTTATAGTCCCGAGGACCAGAAAGTAATTGTTAGCACGAATGCTATGTTCTTGGAAGAAGACTATGTCTTAGATCATAAGCCCAGTAGTAGACATGTTCTTGAGGAGTTAAAGGGAGTGAGTACTTCAATACCGAGTGCG
>CACSLK010027624.1:12257224-12285326 GCA_902706635.1 Striga hermonthica | reverse complement strand
TATATATATATACACATGCTTTTGCAAACTTATGATATGTATATTATTTGCCACGTTGTTACTTCCGCTGACGTTTTCAGACTTTCAAACTCGCATGTTAGTTTTCAGATTTTGATCCAAACTTTCTGGTCGGATCTATACAGTATTACATGCCGGTTTGATAAAAGATAATCTGCTTTTCTTAATAAGTTTTAATTTAGTAAAGTTAATGGATTTTTAGAAAAAAAAAATGTTTTTCTATAGCATCCCGAGTCACGATTTTGCAAACTAATAAGTCTTTTTAGAAAAGAATTTGCGAAAATTTAACTCTAATTTTAATAAGCTAGCGGGGTGTTACAGTTGATTAATTAAATTACTGACAAAATAATTAATCAACTTCTTATTCATTTCCGAAATTAGTACCACTCAGACTTTAACCATTATGTCAGACAATCGTCTACCTGCAGGGTTTAACATAATGTTCCTTCCTGAGCTCATTTCGGCGACGTCATCAATCCAGCGCACTGGAACATAGTGACCATAAATAATTTATAATAGCACATCATATAATTATTCTTACTTACCAAAATACCTCGTATGTCATCCTATTAAAATAGGAATCACTTGGTAAATCAAATAAATAAGGAATAAAAATATATGTCTATTTTATATTATCTTACAGCTTAAGAGAACGCATCAATCACTGAAGGTCTAGGTTACGACAACGGTCAGTGAGTCTCATATCCTTATCCTTCTGTGGTCCTGTTCAACACTTAACATAAGTGCTAGTGCAATCCTTCAGTCAAAGACCAACTGAATCGAGAATACACTACAGTCTTTTTCCAAGTGGGGTCTCACTGCCAGTCTAGACTGTGAACAAATAGTTTAGTCTTATAAGGAACCGATAGGTGATCTTTCTGTTCGAAACTCTTCGAACCACACTACCTCAATATAAGACATGGAGTATGTATTGCATAAATAAATAAACTGCAAACATATTTACTTTGACCGAAACATGATTGGCAGATCAAAATGGAATTGATAGAAACTGCCAAACATCGGTTTTACAGCATACCTCTAACAAGAGGACATGAAGGCAGTTCCTTATGCATCGGCAGTAGGAAGCCTCATGTATGCGATGTTGTGCACGTGACCTGGTATTTGTTATGTCGTAGGCATGGTAGCAAGATATCAGAGTAATACAGGACCGGAACATTGGTCTGCGGTAGAGCATGTACTCAAGTACCTACGTAGGACTAAGGAGTACATGTTGATTTACCAGGCAGATGAATTGCTTCCTTTGGGTTACACCGATTCTGACTTTCAGGCAGTCCGAGACGAAAGCAAGTCAACCTCAGGGTTTGTGTTTACTTTAGGAGGAAGAGCCATAGTACGGAGGAGTGTCAAGCAGAAATGCGTGGCAGACTCAACCATGGAGGCTGAGTATGTAGCATCCTCAGAGGCAGCGAAAGAAGCAGTCTGGCTCAAGAATTTTCACCTCGACCTTGATGTGGTGCCGAGTTTGCCCGTTGCGATTACATTGTTCTTTGATAACAGCGGAGCAGTAGCAAATTCGAAGGAGCCACGGACTAATAAAGCGAGTAAACACATAGAGTGCAAGCACCGCCTGATACGAGAAATTTTTAGACTAGGAGAAGTTGTTGTTGCCAAGATACAGTCAGAGGACAACCTAGCATATCCTTTTACGAAGAGCCTACCGGCGAAAGTCTTTACAAGACACGTAGAAGAAATGGGAGTCAGACGTTAGAGCGACATAGCAGACTAGTCTTTGATAATTAGATTGGAAGAAAATTATGGTTAGTTTGTTATAGCCATGAGCTTATAAAGCATAAGTGGGAGATTGTTAGAGATATGCTGTAAAAGCTATGTTTTGCAGATTCTATCGAATCCATTTTGATATGGCCATCATGTTTCAGTCAAAGTACATATGTTTGCAGTTTATTTATTTATGCAAATCATACTCCATGTCTTATATTGAGATATTGTGGTTCGAAGTGTTTCGAACGGAAGATCACCTATCAGTTCCTTATAAGACTAAAATATTCGTTCACAGTCTAGACAGACAGTGAGACCCCTCTTGGAAAAAGACTGTAGTGTATTCTCGATTCAGTTGGTCTTTGACTGAAGAATTACACTAGCACTTATGATAAGTGTTGAACAGGATGCGAAAGGATAAGATTATGAAACTCACTGATTGTTGTTGTAATCTTTACCTTCGGAGATTGATGTGTTCTCTTAAGCTGTAAGATAATATAAAATAGGCATATATATTCTTTTTTTTTTCAAAATGATAGAGATAACTATCAAAAGCGAGCAAAGCTCAAAACTGTTCAAATACAACCATAAAATGAGAGGAGCATCAATAAGATGTCCTAGAGCCTCAACAAACTGAAGGCAAACCAAAGAGAAAAAAAGAGATGACCACTGCCACAAAGCCTAGCCAACATCAAGAAGAAAAAAAGAGACAGAAGCAAAAACAACAAAAGAAAGCTATCTAACTAATAAATTCTGCAGAATTAGCTTGAGAGAAGTCCATCCAATCCATTCTTTTACCACAATGTATGGTGGGAGAACAAAGTCTTGAAAAATCCATTGATTTCTGGTCTTCCATAGTCACCATAGCAAGTAAGTTGACAGCTGAATTCTGTGTTCATCCACCTCAGAATGCTTCATTGAGCATATATGCAGCCACCATAATATGAAGCAGTTAGTGTAAGTGAATAGACCTTGTCAGGTGACAGGAGCCAGTTGCCAAACTCTTTGGGCTCTAGAACAGTTCAGAAGGAGATGTTAAAGAGTTTAAGGACCTTCCCCACATGATTTGCATATTACATCTATCTCCATGCCTCTGTGCTTGAGATTGGTAAGCACAGGCAGAGAACCTGATAGACATTTCCACAGAAAAGTTTTAATCTTCCCAGGCACCTTCATAGACCAGCTTTTCAACAAAGATTTATGCCAAGGGTTTGAGGGATCACTACACTCAGGGAGGTCAAGCTGAATCACCTTCTGTCGAACCAGATAAGCATAAGTGGAGGCTACAAAAAATTGCCCTTTCTTGTCCAGGCCCCAGAAAATTTGGTCATCCCTTCTGGGGTTCAGAGATGTGATGTTCAAGTATGCTGCACTATCTTCATTGCTGAAAACCTGTTTCACAAGCCATTCATCCCAGCCTAAACCAGAAGGTAGCATAAGGTCTTTTAGAAATATCAGATGATCTCTAGCAATCTCCAGTAAGTCAGGTGAAGCTTTAGGCAAATTTGGAACCCAATTCAAGTCATTAATTCTAGTGGTTGCACCATTTCTTATCTCCACTTTCAGCCATTTAGAAAAAAAATGGAGGATATCTAACCAACAGTTCCAAAGCCAGGAACCCTTCTGGGATTTAGTGGCATGGAAAATTGAAGTGTTAGGAAAATACCTCTCTTTAAGAACTTTGTTCACCAGTAAGTCAGGTTGGGAAGTGATTCTCCAGAGTTGCTTGCAAATCAAGGCTGCATTGAATAGCTTGATGTCCAGAAAGCCAAGGCCACCATTCAGTTTAGGAGTTGTTACTTTGGACCAGCTTCTCTAGTGAATCCCTTTGCTAGCATCATTGTTATTATTCCACCAGAATAGTGCCCATAGACTTGATAAAGCATTGCAGACAGAAACATGCAATTTGAAACAAGACATTGTGAATATAGGCAATGCATGCAGAACAGATTTGAGGAGAATTGCTTTGCCTGCTGAGGATAGAAGTTTAGATTTCCAGCTCTGAAGTTTGCTTTGTGTGGACTCAATAAAATAAGCAAAAACTTCCTTCTTGGATTTGCCAATGCCAAGGGGCAATCCCAGATATCTTGTGGATCAATGAAGCACAAATGTTTTCTTTGAGATGAGAGGGAGTCTTCCTGCTGAAAAAGATGTCAGACTTGTCCAAATTCACAGATTGGCCAGAAAACAGCTTGTACTTGTTCAAAAGGTCTAAAAGAACCCCAGCTTGATCAAACCCTACCTTACAGAGGAATAATGAGTCGTCTGTAAATAAGAGGTGAGAAATTTGGGGTCCAGACTGAGAGAGTTTCAAGCCCTTAAGGAGACCAGAGCTTGTGGCATTCTGAATTAGAGCTGAGAGCAATTCTGCCACTATAATAAATAAATAAGGGGAGAGTGGGTCTCCCTGCCTGATACCTCTTGAGGGGGTGACAAACCCACTGATATCCCCATTAACTTTAAAAGCCAGAGTAGTGGTAGAAATGCAGGCCATAATAAGATTAACAAAGTCAAGGTGGAATCCCATCTGGATCATGATCTTCTTGATGCTAATCCACTCAAGTCTGTCAAAGGCTTTGATAATGTCTAACTTTAAGGCCATGAAGTAGTTCTTACCATAGGAATGTCTGTTTTAGTAGTGAAAGGCCTCCTGAGCAATTATCATATTGTCTAATAATTGTCTGCCCTTGATAAAAGCTGATTGATACCCACTGATACAACCATCTAAACAGATTTTTAATCTTTGGGCAAGAATTTTAGAAATCACCTTGTAAACCACTGTGCAAAGACTTATAGGTCTAAACTTGCTCATAGAATCAGGGTAATCACATTTAGGAATCAGTGAAAGAATGGTATGGTTCCAGTATTGAAGCATTTGTCCAGAGTGAAAGAAACTCATCACAGCAGCAATAAAATCATATTTAATGAGTTGCCAAAAGTGTTGGTAGAAAAGAGCATTCATACCATCTTCTCTAGGGGCATTGTCAGGGTGAAGGCTGAATAGAGCTGATTTCATCTCTTCTTCTTCCACAGATAACATAAGAGTTTGGTTCATTTCTTGAGTGATGGATGGAGTAATCAGCTGCATTAAGGAATCCCCTCCCCATGAACCTTCTGAAGAGAATAAAGACTTGTAGAATTCAGCAATGTGCTCCTGGATGTCAGCCTGGGATGTTAATTCCTCACCTCTTGCATTAATAAGCCTAGTAATAGCATTCATCCTCCTCTTTTGAGATGTGTAAGCATGAAAATATTTGGAGTTGCAGTCTCCATGCTTGAGCCAGTGAAATTTAGTTTTATGCTGCCAGTAAAGAGCCTCCTGATGATGAGCTTTGTCTAGATCTCTTCTGGTTTTATTCCAGTCTTCCCACTTGGAGTCATCCTTGTCTTCCCTTAGAATTTGCAGCTTATGGGATAGAGAGGCAATTTGAAGTTGGTTCTGAGTATGGAATTGAGAGCTCCAATTCAGAAGAGCAAGTCTTGTATTCTTCACTTTTCCCTTAAAGTGAAAGAAAGGAGTCCCAGTAATAGGTTGAAGTCATGCCTGAGAAACCACATCAAAAAGGTCTGCTTTGCCAATCCATCTTCTTTCAAACTGAAATCTTCTAGGTCTTCTCTCTCTGAGCAGACCCTGGACCACTAGAATAATGGAGTGATCAGAGGAACAAGACACCACATTTATTACTTTTGCATTAGGAAAAGACTGCATCCACTCTAGAGAGCCAAAGGCTCGATCAAGCTTTTCTTCAACATTGGACTGAGGGCCTCTATTGTTGCACCAAGTATATTGGTAGCCAACATCTTAATCTCTTCCATTTCCATGGTGTCAATAAGGGATCTGAAACCCAGAAAACTGTTGGCAGGCCTAGATACTCCCCATAACTTCTCAGAGATGGAACTAAGGTCGTTCCAATCCCCTGCCATGAACCATTGTGCACCCCATTTACATTTTTTAGAAGCTAATAAGTCCCATTGAGATGCCCTTTGGATTTCACAGGTACTCAGATACACAAAAATCCCCCATTGGGGTTCAGAAGAAGGAAGATTAAAATGGACAGCAATGAAAAAAGAAGAACATAAAATCTGGATAATATGTACATCAGGGTTCCAAAAAAGCAATAAACCCCCCCTAAGACCTTGAGGATCAACCAAAGAGAACCTATCCTCAAAGCCTAACTTTCTAACCACAGTTTTAACAAAAGCATTAGACTTTTTAGTTTCAGAAAGGAAAATAAAAGCTGGGTGATGAGACCTTACTATCTCTCTGATTTGGGAAACTGTAGAGGGCCAACCCAACCCTTTATTGTTCCACACCGCAGCTAACATTGAGAACATGGGCGCCATTCAAGGCTGGCCGCCCCCACCTCCCTTGCTCTTGCTTTCAATTTCTTATTTGTTGTATCTGGCAGCCCTTGATCAATTTCTTCCTCTTTGTTCTCAGGGAGTTCTGCTATGTTTCTGGTTCTCTTGCCATGTTGAGGAGAGTCAAGTTGTTTCTCTTGTCTTTGCAGACGACCTTCCCTTGATCCAACTCTTTTCCATGTTTTTAGAATGCCTTTGCCTTTGTCAGGTGTCCTAGAAGTACTGGCCATGATAGTTAAAGGAACTCTAGTTTCAATTTCCATGAGTTTGACAGGTTCTTCTATCTGAGGAATTAATTTTGAGGATCCTGATGTAATAACAGGGTCTGCTGGGGAATTTGAAGATGAACCAGTGATTGAGGCAATAAAATTTGGGTTAGGTTCTGCTAAGTGAACTATAAGTTGGTTTTTGAGGGATGCCTGGCTGGCCATCTGGTCCCAAGTGAAGGCATCCCTCTCAGCACGAGGATGAAGCCTCCAATAGTCATTCCACCAAGTCCTAGCATCTCCGGTCATCATGAACGAAGCATAGCGGATCTTCACCACATCATTGGTGAACAACAGATCGAAGATACTCTCCAGCTGCTGAAGCCATTCAGCCACAGCTTCGGGGCCCTCAACCCCGGTGAATGCCGGTGGATGCATGTTACGGAAATCAAGCACGGACTGGGTAATGGGATCTCTACCCGGGGCCTGCTGCTGAGGAGGAGGTGGAGGCGGGGGAGGTGGTTGCTGCTGGTTATTGTTGTGGGTGTTGGGAGCCTTAGTTCTACATTATAAATGGCCCGAAAAGTTTAGCACAAATATTAGCATTCTAGAGTTCTTCATAAACACTAGAATTCGCTTAAATCATAAGTGGATATATCCTAAGCCCCAAATATAACACATACTTTTAAATAACAAACATTTCATAAGTAATCTGAACATCACTTATGACTTACATACCTTAAGCGGTGCGGTGTAACGAAGATGAGTGGTCAATGCGTATACTTATATATTCATAAATGCACATAAATCACGTTGAGCAATCTACAAAAACACAGACTGGCTCTGATACCAAACTGTAACGCCCCACTTTTATTTTGATGAAAGTCAAAAAGTCAACTGAAATTTTTCGAAACCTTTTCATAAATCAGTGGCGCTACTCAAACTAAATTACATAAATAACGTAAATCATAAATCCAATATTTTCATAAATCCCAAGTTCATCCAAATTATTCATAAGGGAACATCTCCCAATCCAATGTTCTCAAAATTCCAAAGTCATAAATCATAAATACCAACACCACTCGTCTTTTGTCTCGTCAGCCAACACCTGTTTAACCTGCATCCATGAAGAGCAGGTGGGAGTGAGCACATTGAACTGTAGTGCTCACTACTATGCACATGAACAATAATAATATACGAGGAATTAAATGGCATGGTCGCAGTATGAACATAATCAATAAACATCCCATCTCCTAACCAAAGTACTTCTCATGTGCACACCTATAACTATAGACTGCTGCTCGTATGCCTTTCAGGGAACATAAATGGGGTATGCAAACAGCAGGAGGCTCAACCGTTACAGCACGCACCTAGTGCTGAACAGGATATCCATCACCTGGCCAGGGCACATTGTCGAGGTCTTACAAATGACGTGGTCCTTAACCAAGGACAAATATGGAGATTACCCTTGCAGGGTACGTTCTATAGCTACGGGGATAACTGTTCGACGACCGGTACAACTCACATCAAAGATTACATGCTCACATGCATACATTGATCATACCCACATAAATAAAGTAATTATCATTCAAGGCATAGACAATTTTGAATAACCCACCTGGATACCGAGATATAGCCAAACACAAGGTTGAAGGAATTATGACAAAAGTTCAGCTCAAAGAACCTACAACAATTATAATAGCCTATCAACTGACTATTCAACACAAAAACAACACACAAAGCATATATACTTAGCCGAAATCATATCGACTAAGTGACTCGTGGTTTTCTTAACCGGGTTAAGTACAATGGAGTGACTACTAGACTTGAACACAACTATTATACCTTAGGTAAAACAGATAAATCATGCCAACATCAATAAAATCCAATCTCGAACCTAGACGACGGATAACCGAGCATTAAAACTCCTAAATAAACAAAATATAGAATCTGGAGTTAGACTCAACCAATTAACTTGAAACTTTACCATATCATAGAGCATACAAAAACACTTAAGCTCACCATGTTTTAGCCAAAAATTCATCCGGGAGCATTTTTAAATAATTTAAGCAAAAACAGTGTCAAAACCCGACATTAATAGTTCATATAGCTACACTTTGAATTTTAATCTATAATTTTAACAGAAGACATAATACCACAAAATAAAATACTCCTCACTGTTTTAGCTTAAAACACCAAGTGTACGATTTTTAATGAATTTTAAAAAATTCTGATTAGAAACTGATATAATTAATTAAAATAGCTACAGATGGAGTTTCGACTTGAAAACTTTACACGAGTTACAAAATAAGCACAGGAAATGACATATAAAATTTCACGGTATTCGAACAATCACACGATTTATCATGAATTAATTACCATTCAGCAGCATGGTCGGTTTAGAAAATTAATAACTCATGATATACATATCGAAACGACCTCAAACCAAAACCAATGAACCAAGGACAACTACAAGTACTTATAAATCTAAGATTTACAAGAAAAATACCACTCAAAACTCAGTTCGATAACAACCAAAGTGACGGCAATCACTTTGATATCCAAAACGGCATATAAATATATCAAAATTCATACAAACACATATCTAAGGCACGTAATTAACTCGTATTTCACACGTTCAGCAACTTAGCACGTAATATAACACAATCACAAATCACGACATCAAACGAAATGGGGTTCGAGCCTAGGTACCGTTCTCGGGAAACGTTCGAACGAAATAATCAAAACGGGGCTGTAACGGCTTCACGAATGCACCGACGGGGCTTAACGGCTTAGTTTCAGCTCACTCGAAGGTTGTGCGAGTGATCAGCGGGGGCCTGGCAGCGATGAACAGGTTCGGCAATGATGGACAACAAGGGAAAACGCAGGGCAATATACGAACAGCGGGAACGGAGTATCGGGCTCGCGGGTAACGCACGCGGAACAGCAAGGGGTGCGCAGCGATGGGAGATAGTCGGGGCTACGACTCATGAGCTGAGACGGAGGTAGATTGCTGGTTCTCTTGCCGGCGCTGGTGGTCTCACGAATAAGTATCGGGTTGCTGGGAAGACGAGCGATGTTGATGGTCTACGCATGGGCAACAATGAAGGTGTTGAACGATGGTGTTGCGATGGCTTAGGGTTTGCGAGAGAGATAATGTGGCGCTGCTCTCAACTGCTGCTCGCGGTGGCAGAAAATCGTCAGAAAGCAATTGCGTACAAGGTGTTCTCGGCTGTTATTCGCATAGAGGGAAAATTGAGATAATGCTCGATCGAATGAACAGAGGCTCAAGGTTGTTGCTGTTGAAAGGAGCCGGCCGGTGCTGTTCGGAGGAGATGGTCTCACTGTTGATGATGGTGGTCGGATTTTGAGAGGGATGGAGAGCAAATTTTTCCTTTCTCTTATCTGCGATGGTGATGAAGAAGGCGCACTGCGAGAAGGGAAAAGATATTTTTTTTTAGTTTTCCTCAGATTTTCGAGTGATACCAAGTAATAGGAGAGGAGAGAAATTTCTAGTAGAGGAAGGGAAATATATCGAGACGAAAATTGAGAGATTTGAAGGAGGTCGGTTTGAGAGTTAGGAATGGACCAAAATTGATAGCAATGGGTCGAGAATAGCAGAGCTCAAGGTTCGGTCGAAACGGTTCAAAAATGATTAAATAATGGGTATAATACATAATAATACACACAAATAATATATATAATATATTTCTAAGAAATTAATCACTTTAGATATTTAGGTTAATAATAATAATAATAATAATAATAATAATAATAATAATAATAATAATAATAATAATAATAATAATAATAATAATAATAATAATAATAATAAGCATTTAAACACATAATATCAATTAGGCAATTAGACATGTAGTTTAAATAATAATAATGAAATCAATAACTAAATAATCCGAATACTATTCATAAATGAACGGGGCATTACATATGGTGGCCCAGCCGGAAGAAGCTTCCACTTCAAAGGCTCATAAGGGAAAGAAGAGGAAGAAGTCCGCAGAAAAGTGCAAGGCGGTCATGAATGACGCGCAACCTCGAAAGAAGGCGAAGAAGCCGAAAGGCAAGTGCCACAGATGCCAGCAGAAATGACACTGGAAGGCAGACTGCCCTCTCCTCAAGAAGATCAACAAAGATATATCTTTTTCTTTACTCGTTGAAACATGTTTAGCGGTTTTATCTACGAGAACCTAGTGTGTAGATACGGGAGCCACTGATCATGTCTGCAATTCAATGCAGAGGTTCCAGGAAATCGAGCGACTTAGGGAAGGAGAAGTTACCATCTACTTTGGTGATGCTAGTAGAGCGTCAACAGTTGCAGTGGGAGACGTCTATTTAGATTTTGGCTTAGATAGGTTTCTAGTTTTGAAAGATTGTCTTTATGCTCCTAGTTTTAGAAAGAACTTAATTTCAGTTTCTAAGTTGTTTATGAACAGTTTTTCTGCTACTTTCGATAATAAAGTTGTTATTTGTTTTGGCAAAAAGTTCATATGTTCTGGTTCATTAGTTGACAATCTATACATTCTTGAATCTAAGTCATCTCCACTGCAATAGAAACAATTACTTAATTCATCATCTAATTTGAATAAGAGAAAGGAACCTTCCAAAATGAACAAAACATATCTTTGGCATCTAAGACTTGGTCATATTAACCCTAGGAGGATTCAAAGGTTGGTAACAGACAGGCCCTTGGGGTCGTTAGAAGTTGAGGCCTTTTCAATTTGCTAGTCTTGCCTGGAAGGCAAAATTACAAAGAGATTTTTTAGTACAAAGGGGCATAGAGCCAAAGATGTGTTAGGACTAGTTCATTCCGATCTATGTGGTCCTATGAGTGTTCAAGCGAGAGGTGTTTTTGAGTTCTTCTGAAAGTTTGAATGCTTTTAGAAGTTCGTGGAGTATAAGGCAGATGTGGAGAAGCGGTTAGGGAAAAGTATGAAGTCATTACGATCATATCGTGGTGGCGAATATTTCTCAAATGAATTTAGGAACTACTTGACGGATAATGGGATTACATCCCAGCTGACTGCGCCTGGCACGCCTCAGCAGAATGGCGTAGCAGAACGGAAGAATAGGACTCTTATGGAAATGGTTAGGGCAATGATGAGTTATAGTACTTTACCAGATTCGTTTTGGGGATATGCCTTAGAAACAACGGTATACATTATGAATAGAGTACCATTTAAATCAGTACTGTCTACAGCATTGGAGTTGTGGTCTGGGCATAAGCCCAGTCTAAGGCATCTCAGGATTTGGAGTAGTCCAGCACACGTGCTGAGAACCGATACTGATAAGTTGGAACCAAGAACAGTAGTAAGGCTGTTTGTGGTGTATCCTATGAAACAAAATGTGGTCTATTTTATAGTCCCGAGGACCAGAAAGTAACTGTTAGCACGAATGTTAGGTTCTTGGAAGAAGACTATGCCTTAGATCATAAGCCCAGTAGTAGACATGTCCTCGAGGAGTTAAAGAGAGTGAGTACTTTAATACCGAGTGCGCTTTATGTTACACCACAAAGTACTGCAACACGTATCACTGATGATGCACCTGAGCAGGTAGTACCTCGTCGTAGTGGGATGGTTGTCCGGCAGCCCGAACGGTTCACGGGTCTGGGAGAGTCTTCTGAGGTCGTCCTGGATGTTCTTGAATCTGACCCATGGTCATACAATGAGGCACTCCAAGATCGGGACGCAGAATCTTGGCAAAAGGCAATGAAATCTAAAATAGGGTCAATGGACTCTAATCAGGTCTGGGATCTTGTAGAGCTACCCAGTGGCGTCTGCGCCATTGGATGCAAGTGGGTCTATAATAGAAATAGAGGAGCAGATGGGAAGGTTGAGACCTTCAAAGTATACTTTTTGCGAAAGTTACACTCAGAAAGAGGGGATTGATTTTGAGGAAACATTTTTGCCGGTAGCCATGCTCAAATCCATCAGGATTCTCTTGGTTGTAGCCGCTCATATGGATTATGAGATTTGGCAAATGGATTTCAAGACTGCTTTCCTTAACGGGAATTTGGATGAGAATATCTATATGCAGCAACCAAAAGGATTCATTACAAAGCGTCAAGATCATCTGGTCTGCAAGCTGAAGAGGTCCATTTATGGGTTAAAGCAGTCTTCGAGGTCTTAGAACATCCGTTTTGGCGAGGATGTCCAATCGTATGGATTTACCCAATGTCCGGATGAGCACTCTGTGTACAAGAAAAGTGATGGAAACGTGGTGGTGTGTCTTGTGATGTACGTGGATGAAATACTTCTCATTGGAAACAATGTGAAGATGTTATCAGACTTAAAGGTATGGTTATCCAAGCAGTTTGATATGAAGGATTTGGGAGAAGTAGGACATGTTCTCAGAATCAAGGTCATTCGGGATCGAGAGAAGAGAAAGTTGTAACTATCCCAATCCACATTAATAGATACGGTCCTAAAATGTTTCAACATGTAGGATTCCAATAAAGGGGATTTACCCTTTCGACATGGAATACCTCTATCTAAGAAGATGTCCCCAAAGACATCTCAAGAGGTAGAGGACATGAAGGCAGTTTCTTATGCATCGGCAGTAGGAAGCCTCATGTATGCGATGTTGTGCACGCGACCTGATATTTGTTATGTCGTAGGCATGGTAGCAAGATATCAGAGTAATCCAGGACCGGAACATTGGTCTGTGGTAAAGCATATACTCAAGTAGCTACGTAGGACTAAGGAGTACATGTTGATTTACCAGTCAGATGAATTGCTTTTGTTGGGTTACACCGATTCTAACTTTCAGGCAAACCAGGACGAAAGCAAGTCAACCTCAGGGTTTGTGTTTACATTAGGAGGAGGAGCCATAGTACGGAGGAGTGTAATCCAGGACCGGAACATTAGTCTGCGGTAAAGCATATACTCAAGTACCTACGTAGGACAAAGGAGCACATGTTGATTTACCAGGTAGATGAATTACTTCCTTTAGGTTACACCGATTCTGACTTTTAGGCAGACCGAGACGAAAGCAATTCAACCTCAGGGTTTGTGTTTACTTTAGGAGAATGAGCCATAGTACGGAGGAGTGTCAAGCAGAAATGCGTGGCAGACTCAACCATGGAGGCTGAGTATGTAGCATCCTCAGAGGCAGCGAAAGAAGCAGTCTGGCTCAAGAATTTTCTCCTCGACCTTGATGTGGTGCCGAGTTTGCCCGCTGCGATTACAGTGTTCTGTGATAACAGCGGAGCAGTAGCAAGTTTGAAGGAGCCACGGACTAATAAAGCGAGTAAACACATAGAGTGCAAGCACCGCCTGATACGAGAAATTGTTAGACGAGGAGAAGTTGTTGTTGCCAAGATACAGTCAGAGGACAACCTAGCATATCCTTTTACGAAGAGCCTACCAGCGAAAGTCTTTACAAGACACGTAGAAGAAATGGGAGTTAGACGTTAGAGCGACATAGTAGACTAGTCTTTGAGAATTAGATTGAAAGAAAATTATGGTTAGTTTGTTATAGCCATGAGCTTATAAAGCATAAGTGGGAGATTGTTAGAGATATGCTGTAAAAGCTATGTTTTGTAGATTCTATCGATTCCATTTTGATCTGACCATCATGTTTCAGTCAAAGTACATATGTTTGCAGTTTATTTATTTATGCAAATCATACTCCATGTCTTATATTGAGATAGTGTGGTTCGAAGTGTTTCAAACAGAAAATCACCTATCAGTTCCTTATAAGACTAAATTATTAGTTCACAGTCTAGACAAGCAGTGAGACACCTCTTGGAAAAAGACTGTAGTGTATTCTCGATTCAGTTGGACAAGACCGCGAAAGAATAAAATTATGAGACTCACGGATTGTTGTTGTAATCTATACCTTCGGTGATTGATGTGTTCTCTTAAGCTGTAAGAAAATATAAAATAGGAATATATATTCTTTTTTTTTCAAAACGATAGAGATAACTATTAAAAGCGAGCAAAGCTCGAAACTGTTCAAATACAACCATAAAATGAGAGGAGCATCAATAAGATATCCTAGAGCCTCAACAAACTGAAGGCAAACCAAAGAGAAAAAAAGAGATGACCACTGCCACAAAGCCTAGCCAACATCAAGGAAAAAAAAAGAAACAGAAGCAAAAACAACAAAAGAAATCTATCTAACTAATAAAGTCGGCAGAATTAGCTTGAGAGAAGTCCATCCAATCCATTACTGCAGCTTTTACCACAATGTGTGGTGGGGGAACAGAGTCTTGAAAAATCCATGTATTTCTGGTCTTCCATAGCCACCATAGCAAGTAAGTTGACAGCTGAATTCTGTGTTCATCCACCTCAGAATGCTTCATTGAGCATATATGCAGCCACCATGATCTTAAGCAGTTAGTTTAAGTTGATAGACCTTGCCAGGTGACAGGAGCCAGTTGCCAAACTCTTTGGGTTCTAGAACAGTTCAGAAGGAGATGTTCAAGAGTTTCAGGACCTTTCCCACATCATTTGCATATTACATCTATCTCCATGCCTCTGTGCTTGAGATTGGTAAGCACAGGCAGAGAACCTGATAGACATTTCCACATAAAAGTTTTAATCATCCCAGGCACCTTCATAGACCAGCTTCTTAGCAGAGATTTATGCCAAGGGTTTGAGGGATCACTACACTCAGGGAGGTCAAGCTGAATCACCTTCTGTTGAACCAGATAAGCATAAGTGGAGGCTACAGAAAATTGCCCTTTCTTGTCCAGGCCCTAGAAAATTCTTTCATCCCTTCTGGGGTTCAGAGATGTGATGTTCAAGATTGCTGCACTATCTTCATTGCTGAAAACCTATTTCACAAGCCATTCATCCTGTAACGCCCCGTTCGATTTATAGAATTTCTCGGAATATTCTATTTATCGAATATTATTTATAGGGATATATTATATTTTATTAGTCGCGGCATCGACTTGAATAATAGGTCGGAGCACTCGATCGCTCTATTGAAAAATGTTCGTCGTAGGCGATTGGCGTTTAATCGCGCGACCCAGGTTTAATCCGTTTGAATATGGAATGATTGGGTTATTTATTATTTATTGTCTTTATTATTATTATTATTATTTAATAGCCTAAGTTATTATTGCTATTGTTGTTATTATAAATATTTTGCTAAATGCCTAATTGCCTTTAATTGTTTATTTGATTGTTATTATTATTATTATTATTATTTATATTTATATTTATATAATTGTCCAATGTGCCTAATTGATTAAAATAAATGATTAATGTATTATGTGTATTATATTTAATTAGAATGTGTTATATATATATATTGGTCCGGTTTTATTTTATCAATCGTGCGATATTAACCGAGCCCGATTGTCGATCCGATTTCTTTTCCGTGCGTGCGTGCGTGTAATGTGCCTTATCTTGGTCAACAAGATAATTAAACCTAAATTATTTAAGGTATATATATGTATATATATATATATACACACACGCACCCTCAGCAACAAAAGAAAAAAAAAAAACCGCAGCCTTTGAAACCTTCAATATCTACTCTCATTCTCTCGTTGAAATCGATCTCTGCTCTCTTCCTCGCCCGCCATCATCAACCAGCATCATCGATCATCATATATCTTAAACCATCGCCATCATCGAACTCCCATCGCCATCGTCGTTCACTTGCAGCAGGCCGTCACCATAGCCATCATCGCCGCCGTGCTCCTCCGCGAACCGCCGCCATCACGCTCTGCTGTTCGTCGAGCGCCACTGCAGGTCTCCATCGATCTTCTCTCTGTTGCGCCACCGCGACCACCATTCGTTGCTCGTCATCACTGCCTCGGCCAGAACCATCAGATAATCACCGGAGCAGCAACCAGCGGCCACAACTTCCTCTGCAACGTCCAATCTCAACTTCGGTTTCGGGACCCGTCGAGTTCCGTTGAAGAGCCTATTGTGATCGTCGAGTTCCGTCGGGTTCCGTCGGAGCGTTAAACGAAGCCGACGAGTTCCGAACGCCGAGCCGCCATTATCGCCGCCTTCATCCTCGACCGCGACCAAGGTTTTGCAGCGGCCTCCACGAAGCTTTTCCGGCGAGTTCCTTAGCCACCCGCGAGCATCAGAGCACCGATGAACTGTGAACCCCGCACCTTCTTTCGCGAGTTACCCTGTTCCGGTGAATTCCATCATCACACTCATCAGGCTCCATCATCGCTAAGGTTCAGTCCATTCCGGCTGGTCCTCCCCCGCAGCCAAATCGCGAGCTGGTCCCTGTGCAGATTCCGATGAGAACTCCTGTCGCTGCAACCTGCAACTTCCGGCCATCATCCTCAGACCATCGCCGGCGTCTTTCCCCTGCTGACCGCGTGAACCGTGAAGACCCGATCTTCACCAAGTTCATGGTTGCAAGCCCCAACGTAGCCGTCGGGTCCCGTCGAGTCCCGTCGGAGTGCCGAACGTAGGCGTTGAGTCCCGTCGAGTTTTGTCGGAGTGTCAAACTTAGCCGGCGAGGCCCGACGTACTCTTTGAATTGCCGTTCGTGAGTATCAGCAGGGCCTTGCTGTTGTCCTGAAGCCCGAGCTGCAAGCGATCGACCCCCAACGTGCACGTGCTAACCGTTTAGCCCCGGTTTGGTCTCGTTTCGTAACGCCGTCCCGAGAACGGTACCCGGGCTCACTCTCAACTTATTATTTCGCTCCTATATATGCTTAAGTGCTCATATACGTGTAAAGTTGCTGAAACGTGCGTCATTTGAGTTAATTTGTGCCTTAAATATGAATTTGAGTGAAAATTTTGATATATATATGTCATTTGGATATCAAAGTGATTGCCGTCACTTTGAAAAATTATCGAACTGAGTTTCGAGTAATTATTTATGCGGAAGTGCTGTGGATTATTGGACTTAGGATCGTCCTTGACGCAACGCCTTTGGCCTCGCGTCGTTTCGATGTGTATTGAATTAGTTATGAATTTTTGAAAAACATGCTGCAGCTGGTTTTTGTTAAAATCACTATAAATCGTGTGTTTATCCAAAAATTCTGATTTTTGGATATGTTGTAATGTTGCAATTGTAGTACTTGTGGTTAAAATTTGAGAATTTTATATGGCCTGTAGCCTTGTCAAACTTGAAAACTAATTCTGGGCTGTTTCGTAATAAATTCATATAAAATCGAGTTCCTGTCCGATTTTGCTAATTTTTGAATATGTTGTTGTTCTCCAGTTTATCTTGCTGCTGTAAAAATTTGAGATTTAAATTCGAGCTGTAGCTATTTTAAATGATTTAATTTGATTTCTGGTCAGATTTTGAGTAAATATTTAAAATAGTTAGGAGCATGTTAAATGGTTTTCCTTTGGTGAAAATATGTATTTTTCAGCCCTTAACACTCAGTAAAAATTTGAATTGAAATAACCAAGTCCAACTCCCCTTAGTCCTATTCTTATAAAATTCGAACTAGCTTTTTAACCGTTTTGACCCATTTTGTGTCGAACATTTATTGCCTGCTTTTATGTGATCTATTAATTGATTTGGTAATTAATTGGTCGAGTCTAGGAGTCGTCCTAATATTCCAACTCCACAACTTCCACGAGTGCCTTAGTCGATGTTATTCGACTAAGCATAATTCTCGTTATCTGTGCAAGAGTCGAGATAGTTGCTTATGGGACTGTCTTGACTTATGTAGGTGTCTGAAGAGCAGTGTCTCAACCACCTACGACTTTCTGCTTATTTCGATTTATCAGCCGTCACCAGGTGGGTTGTAATTGTAAAATTATCTATGCTTTAAATGTTATTACTGTTATAATTGTTTACTTGTGGTATGATCAAAGTATGCATGTGAACCATGTAGCCTTCGATGTGAGCTATATTGGCCGTCGAACGGTTATCCCCGTAGCTATAGAACGTACCCGACGGGTAATCTCCTCTTATCTGTCTAAAGCACTAGGTGCTGACAGTTTGTATTACCTGTCTAAAGCACGCGGTGCTGACAGTTGAGCCTCCTACTGTTTGGGCATCGATTGTAAGACCCGAGGGGCATTTCGATACGTGTATCAAACAGTTGGATTTACTCCTGCTGGCTGGGCATCGATTGTAAGACCCGAGGGGCATTTCGATACGTGTATCAGTTCAGTGGTCTATTGATATAGGTGTGCACATGAGAGTGATTATTGATTATTGATGGGAGATTGGGATAGATTAATGCTTCGTATACATGCTGAGACCATACCTTTCGATTATTGATTACGGTTTATTATTGAGATTAACATTTATTGCATAGTGGTGAGCACTATTTTTCCTCTTGTGCTCATCCCCACCTGCTCTTCATTGATGCAGGTTAGTTTGCGCGGGCACGACAGAGGGATGCGAGTGGTGGTCATATTGATGATTTTGCTTCCGCTATATGAACTGCTTATTATCGTTTATGCATTTCTGATTTACGTTGAGTATCTGATTATTGATAGGGAGTGTGCTCCCTAGTATTTATGAAATTGAGAAACCCAGTTTGGGAATTGATGTTATTAAAGAACCCGGTTTGGGTGTTGACATGATTAGTGAACCCGTTTGGATGTTGTATTTATGATATTATTAAAACTTGTTTTGAAAATGAGTAGCGCCTCAAGTGTTTTGAAATAAATTTGAAAAATTTATTCTGATTTTCTGCAAATAAAAGTGGGGCGTTACACATCCCAACCTAAACCAGAAGGTAGCATAAGGTCTTTGACAAAAATCAGATGATCTCTAGCAATCTCCAGTAAGTCAGGTTAAGCTTTAGGAAAATTTGGAACCCAATTCAAGTCATCAATTCTAGTGGTTGCACCATTTCTTATCTCCACTTCCAGCCATTTAGAAAAAATAGGGAGGATATCTAACCAACAGTTCCAAAGCAGGAACCCTTATGGGATTTAGTGGCATGGAAAATGGAAGTGTTAGGAAAATACCTCTCTTTAAGAACTTTGCTCACCAGTAAGTCAGGTTGGGAAGTGATTCTCCAGAGTTTCTTGCCAATCAAGGCTGCATTGAATAGCTTGATGTCCAGAAAGCCAAGGCCACCATTCTGTTTAGGAGTTGTTACTTTGGACCAGCTTCTCCAGTGAATCCCTTTGCTAGCATCATTGTTATTATTCCACCAGAATTGTGCACATAGACTTGATAAAGCATAGCAGACAGAAACAGGCAGTTTGAAACAAGACATTGTGAATATAGGTAATGCCTGCAGAACATATTTGAGGAGAATTGCTTTGCCTGCTGAGGATAGAAGTTTAGATTTCCAGCTCTGAATTTTGCTTTTTGTGGACTCAATAAGATAAGCAAAAACTTCCTTCTTGGATTTGCTAATATCAAGGGGCAACCCCATATATCTTGTGGATCTATGAGCTTATCCATCAATGAAGCACAGATGTTTTCTTTGGGATGAGAGGGAGTGTTCCTGCTGAAAAAGATGGCAGACTTGTGCAAATTCACAGATTGGCCAGAAAACAGCTTGTACTTGTTCAAAAGGTCTAAAAGAACCCCAGCTTGATCAATCCCTGCCTTACAGAAGAATAATGAGTCGTCTGCAAATAAGAGGTGAGAAATTTGGGGTCCAGACTGAGAGAGTTTCAAGCCCTTAAGGAGACCAGATCTTGTGGCATTCTGAATTAGAGCTGAGAGCAATTCTGCCACTATAATAAATAAATAAGGGGAGGATGGGTCCCCCTGCCTGATACCTCTTGAGGGGGTGACAACCCCACTGATATCCCCATTAACTTTAAAATCTAGAGTAGTGGTAGAAATTCAGGCCATAATAAAATTAACAAAGTCAGGGTGGAATCCCATCTGGATCATGATCTTCTTGATGCTAATCCACTCAAGTCTGTCAAAGGCTTTGATAATGTCTAACTTTAAAGCCATTAAGTAGTTCTTACCAGAGGAATGTATGTTTAAGTAGTGAAAGGCCTCCTGAGCAATTATCACATTCTCTAATAATTGTCTGCCCTTGATAACAGTTGATTGATACCCACTGATACAACCATCTAAACAGATTTTTAATCTTTGGGCAAGAACTTTAGAAATCACCTTGTAAACCACTGTGCAAAGACTTATAGATCTAAACTTGCTCACAGAATCAGGGAAATCACATTTAGGAATCAGTGAAAGAATGGTATGGTTCCAGTATTGAAGCATTTGTCCAGAGTGAAAGAAACTCATCACAGCAGCAATAAAATCAGATTTAATGAGTTGCCAAAAGTGTTGGTAGAAAAGAGAATTCATACCATCTTCTCCAGGGGCCTTGTCAGGGTGAAGGCTGAATATAGCTGATTTGATCTCTTCTTCTTCCACAGGTAACATAAGAGGTTGGTTCTTTTCTTGAGTGATGGATGGAGTAATCAACTGTATTAAGGAATCCCCTCCCCATGAACCTTCTGAAGAGAATAAAGACTTGTAGAATTCAGCAATGTGCTCCTGGATGTCAGCCTGGGATGTTAACTCCTCACCTCTTGCATTAATAAGCCTAGTGATAGCATTCATCCTTTTCTTCTGAGATGTGTAAGCATGAAAAAATTTGGAGTTGCAGTCTCCATGCTTGAGCCAGTGAAATTTAGTTTTCTGCTGCCAGTAAAGAGCCTCCTGATGATGAGCTTTGTCTAGATCACTTCTGGTTTGATTCCAGTTTTCCCACTTGGAGTCATCCTTGTCTTCCCTTAGAATTTGCAGCTTATGGGATAGAGAGTCAATTTGAAGTTGGTTCTGAGTATGGAATTGAGAGCTCCACTTCAGAAGAGCAAGTCTTGTATTCTTCACCTTTTCCTTAAGTTGAAAGAAGGGAATCCCAGAAACAGGTTGAAGCCATGCCTGAAAACCCACATCAAATAGGTCTGCTTTGCACATCCATCTTCTTTCAAACTGAAATCTTCTAGGTCTTATCTCTCTGGGCAGACCCTGGTCCACTAAAATAATGGAGTGATCAGAGGAACAAGACACCACATTTAATACTTTTGCATTAGGAAAAGACTACATCCACTCTAGAGAGCCAAAGGCTCGATCAAGCTTTTCTTCAACATTGGACTGAGGGCCTCTAACCAAGTATATTGGTAGCCCAACATGTTAATCTCTTCCATTTCCATGGTGTCAATAAAGGTTCTGAAACCCAGAAAACTGCTGGCAGGCCTAGATACTCCCCCTAACTTCTCAGAGATGGAACTAAGGTCGTTCCAATCCCCTGCCATGAACCATTGTGCACCCCATTTACATTTTTCAGAAGCTAAAAAGTCCCATTGAGATGCCCTTTAGATTTTACAGGTACTCAGATACACAAAAATCCCCCATTGGGGTTCAGAAGAAGGAAGATTAAAATGGACAACAATGAAAAAAGAAGAACATAAATCTGGATAATATGTACATCAGGGTTCCAAAGAAGCAATAAACAGTAATGACATAAGCTTCTGAGCTTTTCATACCTGAAGCTTATGGTCACTATTTGATCACCTAATCTGACTTTGGTACATCTAGAACAGGCTTTGATAAGTCTAGAGTCACCAGTAGTCGAAGGAATTTGCCTCCATGATTCCCAAAGTTTGTGATAACCATATTATCCACTACTTTGAAAATTTTGCCTATTTTAACACCCACCTTCGTACAAAGCCAGTTCAGAGGATCATTAGTCACCTGCACCCATAATTTGAGCTCCTGAAAGCAAGAGTGCTTACTACTAAGACCAGTTCTCCACTCTGACAAAATCAAGTACTGATTTTCGAAGCTCCAATTAGTACCTCCTAACACTTTCTTCAGATCATCTCTGCTTTGGAATAAGAACTGAAAGTAAGTTGTTGTTGCCAAGATACAGTCAGAGGACAACCTAGCATATCCTTTTACGAAGAGCCTACCGGCGAATGTCTTTACAAGACACGTAGAAGAAATGGGAGTCAGACATTAGAGCGACATAGTAGACTAGTCTTTGAGAATTAGATTAGAAGAAAATTATGGTTAGTTTTTTATAGCCATGAGCTTATAAAGCATAAGTAGGAGATTGATAGAGATATGCTGTAAAAGCTATGTTTTGAATATTCTATCGATTCCATTTTGATCTGCCCATCACGTTTCAGTCAAAGTACATATGTTTGTAGTTTATTTATTTATGCAAATCATACTCCATGTCTTATATTGAGATAGTGTGGTTCGAAGTGTTTCGAACAGAAGATCATCTATCAGTTCCTTTTAAGACTAAATTATTCGTTCACATACTAGACAGGCAGTGAGACCCCTCTTGGAAAAAGACTGTAGTGTATTCTCGATTTAGTTGGTCTTTGACTGAAGAATTACACTAGCACTTATGATAAGTGTTGAACAGGACCGCGAAAGGATAAGATTATGAGACTCACTGATTGTTGTTGTAATCTATACCTTCGGAGATTGATGCGTTCTCTTAAGCTGTAAGATAATAAATGTTAGGCATATTTATTCACTTCTTGTTTATTTGATTTCCCAAGCGATTCTTGCTTTTATTAGGATGACATACGAGGTATTTTGGTAAATAAGAATGATTATATGATGTGTTATTATATATTATTTATGGTCGCTATGTTTTAGTGCGCTGGATTGATGACGTCCTTTAAATGAGCTCAGGAATGTACATTATGTTAAAACCCTGCAGGTAGACGATTGTCTGACATAATGGTTAAGAATCTGAGTGGTACTATTTTCGGAAATGAATAAGAAGTTGATTAATATTTTGTTAGTAATTTAATTAATCAATGGATATTATATCTTAAACATAGGAGGTAAATCGATCAATCAGATTAATATTATTTAATCATGGAGGTTCGAATTTATTGATAAATTAGGAGCTAAATGGGGAGAGCAATAATATTACTCTAGTGGGATGTTTTATTATTTAAGTCCAATTAATAAGGATTTAATTTTATTCTATATTTATTATTCATTAGGAAAGGAATATTCCTACTAGAATCTTGTCTAATGTTAGGAGACTTGGGAATCTTCTAGAAGGTGATGAGTAGTAGGAGAGTCCCATCCTAGGTTGGATTAATAATTAGAGTAGAATTAGGATTCCATGGCCTAATGGGAAAAGCCCATATTTAGCACGTCCTTAAGGTCCCTAATGGAGCCTATAAATACACCATGTCTCAACCTCTCCTACAGTGTTGAGCTGACTGATTTTTCTCTCCTACATACACGAGAGAATAGCATCGTTCGAGAGTTAGCGAGATTCGATTAAATGCTCCACCAAGTTTAATTGAAATAGGTGTTTAGGTAATCCATTAGAAGGCCTTTTGGTACAATTTATTTGAGCCTTTTATTACATATATTTCCGGTCATCTTCCTCCACCTTATGCCGCCTTCCTCCTCCGCTGAGAAGTCGCCGGAAATTGTCGCCACCGCCTATTATCGCTGGAAGCCGCCCGAACCCAGCCGAGCACAGCCACTCGCGACCGCAAGCAGCTGCGCATTGCCCAGGTCCCACCAGCGTTCTCCAGCGACGACAGCAAGCTCCTAGCACCGCCCGTGACTAGCTTCTGCTCGCCGTTCGCACCCGCTGCACATCGCCTGATTGCACCCGTTCCCAGCATGCAAGGATCACGCGCGCATCATTCCGCGCGTGCCTAGGATTCCTTGCCCAGCACGCCCGCATATGTCCACTGTCGTACACCAGTCTGAGTAGGTATAGGATTGCCGCAACGCACGCGCACGACAACCCAGCGCATCCCAGTGCCTGTTCGCGAGATGCGCATCACGCCCAACTGATGAGGGATCGTGATTTTGTCTATGCTTTGTGAATAATCATGATAGGTGTGACTAATAGACGCTCCCAGGGCCTTCTCTTAAACACGGTTGTATGATAAACACACACACAGGGCCTTACTTAAACACACGAATGAACACAACATTCTTTTCTTTTTAACTCATCAATTCTGGACACGATAAACAATGAGGGAAGACCCCTATTTATAGATCCTAAATTACTCTAATCCTACTCCAACTAGAACTCCTAACTCATTCATGAATATAAATTCTAAGGCAACTAAATATCCTAATTACCATACTAATAAAATCCTAACCATACTAGAAGTCTTCATTACTTGGCTTGAACACCATTTCCTAGCCTTGCACTCCAAGTTGGCCGCCTCCAATGACCAAGCTGCCTCTCATGCGCGCCGCCTATCATTCCTACTCCTTGTCGTACGCGGCACGTCCACGCATCGCCTAGCCCTAATCTGCCAAGAAGTGTTCTGGAGTGCACCTCCACCTTACCTATTCCTACTAGGAATCCACTCCCGGCTGCGTTGCATGTTTCTCCGAGGATTATTTCCGTCGCCGATCTTTCACGTGCGTAAACTGCTTTTCCTAGTCCTGTGGGGTCTAGTATTCGCACCTTGCCTATTCCTATGAGGATTAGGCTTGTCATCTTGCTCTTGACTTGTGCCTCACGCGTGTCGCCTTGCGCCCCGCGCTCATCGTCCAGCGTGGTCTGCTCGCCCGGCCACCCCTCGCACTTGCTCGCGCGCCTATGCGCACTCGCTGTCCATCCATCGTTGCCCTCCGTGCGTGCTAATGCTTGCGCATTGCCCGTCCATCCGCACCAGCCTCCGTCGCGCGCTAATGCTCGCGCATTGCCCGTCCATCCGCAGCAGTCTTCTCTCCGCGCTAACCACCCAACACCCACCCCCTGCGCCTCACTTCGCCTAACCTTCAAGCGCCATGCGAGTCTACGCCAATGCGCGTGTACGCGCCCTTCTTGAATGCGCCCTTTCTCACGCCCAAATGTCGTATGCCTATGGACCATCTTCTCGCGTGCCTTCGCGCACCTCCATGCGCGACCTCCATTGGCCGGCTCGTGTGATGTCGCTTCCAACCCACGTACTCCACCGTGTATTTGGTCGTGCGCTATCCCTCGGCCCATGAGCTTCGACCCTCTCATGCTCAACACTCGTGTAGTTGACCCTTGTGTGGCTGACCCTTGGCTCATACGGTTGACCTCGTGTTCTCGTGCATCACGTCCTCGCACTCCCCCGCGCGCTTTCTCGCGCTGTGTCCTCAATACGCTGCTAGCCTCTAGGCCCTTGCTTGCTAGTCCCTTGTTTACTAGGCCCATGACAACTTCTCGATCCAAGCCCGTCCGCATACGCACCATGCGCATACACCTCATGCACCTAGGGCTCTTGCGACAACTTTGTGTACGTGCCCTTGGAAACGCGCGAGCTCCTCTCACGCATACCCACTCATTTACATGAGACTCCCATCAACTCCCTCGTGCTCGCGTCGACTCTTGCCGCTCCTTACGTGCTCGTGCGCCTCGCATATGAGCTCATACCCGCCTCTTAGGCCATGCGTGCGTCATTTTGGCCATATTTTCAGCCTCATCGGGTCCTCTCGCTCTTGGACCTTCTCGTCGCTGGGGCTCAAACCCCACTTCTGCATCATTCCCGCCCCTTTGAGAATGTCCTTGTCCTCAAGGACTCGTCCTGGACCATCCAAACATCGAGCACTCCTTCTTCGATCTCGACCAAGACTTCGCTCTCGACAACCACCAGTTGGAATGTCGCTTAATCTTCATCCGCATGGTCCTTTCTATTCGTCTCTTCATGGCCTTCTTCGATCACAACTACTTTGACCATCATGTGTGACTTCCGCCCATTGTCCTCTTCGACCTTGACTACTTCGGCTCCTTCGACATCTATGAGTTTATCATCCGTTTGCACGTCGAGTATAGGCGGGCCTAAGTAGTCGATCGCCACTCCCTCGTCTGTAAACACGTCGCCGAATGAAAGTTGATCCTCAGACTCGACTTGCTCGACCATGAACTTGGTGACCTTATATTCAAAATATCCTGGTAGATCGAACGTAAACAAGGGCTCTTCTTCGACGAACTCCTCGATGATCTTGAGTTGTCTTTCATACTTCTCCTTTTGCTCGTACAACTACTCCAAATAACATTGCTCCTTCGGGGTCAAACTTCTCTCCAACCCCACCAAAAATTCAAGATCCTCCCAATCCAACTCAAATAATGGCTCGAACATCATTATTTTTTTTTCTCTTGTGCAATCACGCAAATAACTTGACTCTCTTTTTTTTTGATAGCTCACGAAAAAGAAGAAGAATTCGAACTCTCTCTCTTATTTTTTTGACTCTAACTCACGAAACTCACGAAGAAAAAAGAAGGGAAAATCGAACCAAAAAGAAAGAAAAATTCGGTCCCTAGGAACGAAAACACTGAAAGAAAAGAAAAAGATAAAATAGACAAAAACACGATTGGACTCTCTCAATGAGAGCACCAATGATGAGGGATCGTGATTTTGTCTATACTTTGTGAATAATCGCGCACTCGGGGCCTTCGACTAAACACGATAGGTGTGACTAATAGACGCTCTCAGGGCCTTCTCTTAGACACAGTTGTATGATAAACACGCACTCAGGGCCTTGCTTAAACACACGAATGAACACAACGTTCTTTTCTATTCAACTCATCAATTCGGGACATGAAAAACTGTAATATCCCGTTATTTTATTAGTATAGATTATGTTTTAGTTCCGATATAATAATGTTATCGATTATTATTTTCGGAATTAATTATTTTCAGTCGAGATTACCGAAAATTATTTTCGACGTACCGTTTACGTTCAGAATAATTTTGGTAATTAAGTATTATGCTTAAAAGTTAATTAAGCATAAATAGGTGATTGATTAAATATTAATCACTAATTAAAGTCTATTAAATCATATGAAAATATCCCAACATTCTCTTAAGGCCGTACGGATTTTTTTTAATGTGTTACCCAAATTTTGCAAATAATTTTCTTAAGCATAAAGGAAAATTCACGTGAGTATTCTTCATGGTGAGGAAGTGTTGGTCCTAAGCTAGCATGAGGTGGCAAATCTCTATGATTAGTCATCATCTTAGGTCCTTAATTCATCTCCAAGTGGCAAGTTAAGAAGCAAATACCAAAGCTTAGCATCACCACTTCATTATCAATTTCCCACGGTTTTTGTATAAATGAGGGTGTTTGGACCGAAATTTTACCCACTCCTTTAGCTTATATATCAGCATATATATACTAGTTTCTCCATACTATAACAAGCACCGCACGCACGGCAAGAATTGGAAGAACAAGCACCGCACGCACGGCAAGATTTGGAAGAACAAGCACCGCACGCACGGCAAGAATTGGTACCGCACGCTGTATCACCGCCGAGATCTTCGTTCACGCACGGACCAAGAAGATTTCGATCAAGTCTTGTGATTTTATCGAGCAAATTGAGGAGGTATATTATCCTCATCCTCTTTTCATGTTAATAAGTTCATATAGAGTTGAATTGTTCAGTCCATGTTTCAGAAATTCCTAAATATGTCATGTTAGATTCGGTTTAGGCCATTATTAGTCATGACCGAGTAAAGTTCAATTCCATCTGGCAACTCATGAACAATTCACGTTTATTTGATCAGTTTAAATCATTTTACGTTCAGTTACCTCGTGTTGGTCGAAGAAAAAAATCGTTGATCCCTGAATTGGCTCACAGCCGTCGGCAGCGCACGTCGCGCGTGGCCACGGGCTGTTCCATGTCATGTTATGTTATCTCTTGTTATAGTCAAGTTTTTCCGTGCAGTTTATGTCTTAATAGCTTTAAAATGATGTTTCATGTTTAGTTGATCTTGAGTTGCCGGGGGAAAAGTTGAATCGGTCGAGAGACGACCTAACGCCGTCGGCGGCGCACGGTGTGCTCGCCACGGCCCTATTCAGCTTATCGTGCAAAAGTTATATTTTCAAGTTATTTCAGTGATCATGTTCATGTTATATCGGATTATGTTAATTGAAGTCAGATTCCACGGGAGTTATTGTCGGAC
>CACSLK010027624.1:12214776-12225314 GCA_902706635.1 Striga hermonthica | reverse complement strand
GCGACCACGGCCGGCCCTTGCCGGCCGTCCGGCAAAATTCTCCGACCGAACTAACTTCTTTTAACCCTTTTCTGACCTAACATGAACATTATACTGAATTTATAAAGAAATTGCTGAATTTGCTTGCTGGACATAACACACGGCCGCGGTAGGCTCGCTACGTGCGAGGCCTACGGCCTACGGCCAATCCTTCGACCAAACTGAAAAATATCTCGACCAACATGAATTGACTGACTATAAATTGACATAATTTGATCTTTTAAACACCAACTGCTCGGATTAACTTGACCATACTGATTGATAATGCCATCAAGCCTTTAATGGCCCGTGGGCGTGCGCGAGGTGCGCAACCCACCACCGTGAGCCAATTCATGAACATACAGCCAACATCTCTCGACCTATCATTCTCAGCTGACTATTATACTTCAAATAAAAGCTAAAGGAACCAAAAATGCTCAGGACTTGCTGAAAAAAATGGAACTTAACCCGGTATAAAACTAACAAGTGCTAACCGAGTTCGACATGAATTTTCTTAAGAATTTCTGAAAATCCTCCGAACAATTAACCTTGAAATAACCTTACTAACATGATCTTAACAAGAAAGGAAGATTACCTCTCAAATCTCTCGGCGGAAAACGAAAGATGGGGCGATGGTTGGCTTCGTGCGCGTCCGAGAATGGCCGTGCGGTAGTTCTATCTTGCCGTGCGATTTTAAGGGAAAATTAGGGATTAAATGGAGCTATTTGTTGCTGAGCTTATAGGGGATATATGCTGCGAAAGTCTTTAAGGGAAAATGGGGAAAATTTTTGTACAATTCTCCCTTTATATACTCGACCGAGAGATGGGAAGGTGATGATGCGAGTGTGGCGTGGCCACCTTAAGCTTTGGACAATTGTTAGCTCATTAAATGAATTGGGATGACTAAGCATATGAACTCTCCTTACTAATTAAGAAAGCTTCAATTAATTTGAGGAATTAATTGAGGTAATTCTAATTGATGAGATAAGCTTACGGCAATTAGAGCAATTTGGGGAAAATTGCACATAAGTCACGGTTTAATCACTTAATTGTGATTAATTACTAATTAATCACTACTTATGTTTAATTATTTAATTAAACATAATGCTTAATTACCAAAATTATTCCGAACGTAAACGGTACGTCGAAAGAAAATTTCGGTAATCTCGACTGAACATAATTAATTCCGAAAATAATAAACGATAATATTATTATATCGGAATTAAAACATAATTTATACCGATAAAATATCGGGATATTACATACCTTAACTCATAATCCACATTTTATCTAAGATTGAGCTTGAACATTATAATATTTCTTAATAAGTGGTTTTCTTCTACTGTCACTTTCAAACATAATCACATTAAACCATATTTATCTACATACCTTAACTCATAATCCACATTTTATCTAAGATTGAGCTTGGACATTATTATATTTCTTAATAAGTGGTTTTCTTCTATTGTCACTTTCAAACATAATCACATTAAACGATATTTATCTACATACATTAACTCATAATCCACATTTTATCTAAGATTGAGCTTGAACATTATTATATTTATTAATAAGTGGTTTTCTTCTATTGTCACTTTCCAACATAATCACATTAAATATTATTTATCTACATACCTTAACTCATAATCCACATTTTATCTAAGATTGAGCTTGAACCGTAATTTCATTTCACTGCTCTAGTAATTCATTGGGCGGGATTTTTTCCCTCCTTAATTTCAGGTATGCGAAAGATATGCGATTTTAATCGCACATTGTTCGCCGTGCTGCGAAATAAAGGTTGGCAGGTTGCGTCTTTCGTCTCGCAAAATGACAGTTGTTTTACGGAAAAGGTCGCCTCTTCTCTGAAACGACGTCCCCTCAGTCTTCGGCGCATTAAAAATAATTAATTATATTTTACGTATTTTTTTTAACCAGATATGCGAAATCAAATGCAATTGATTGTCAATACGTCATGCGAATGAAGTGCGATTCATCGCATTTGTTCGCAATTCTGCAAATTTGAAGAGTCGGCTCTTCTCCGAAACGTCCCCTCAGTCTTCGGCGCATAATAACGGCGCGCATATCAAGGAGGATAGAAATATTCTTGAGTATATCTTCTTTAACCAGATATTCGAAATCATTTATTGTCAATACGTTATGCGAATGCAGTGCGATTCATCGCATTTTGTTCGCAGTTCTGCGAATTTGAAGAGTCGCTCCAAAACGTCCCCTCAAGTCTTTGGCAAATTAATAACGGCATGCGTATCAAGGAGGATAGATATCTTCTTGATTAACCAGATATGCAAAATCATTTATTGTCATAAAGTTATGCGAATAAAGTGCGATTCATCGCATTTTATTCGCAGTTCTGCGAATTTGAAGAGTCTCTCCGAAAAGTCTTCTCAGTCTTTGGCAAATTAATAACGTCGCGCGTATCAATGAGGATATCTTCTTGAGTCTTTTATAAAAGGTAGCTGAGATGAGACAATTGAATTAGGATCAGGACCATTTTCTCAACATTCTTCAACTCTCGCTTTCCTCAACATGCCGGTCAATTAAGTCTCTTCATTGTACGGACATGTTGAGAAAAAGCGAAGGTTGAAGAACTAAGAGATGGGTCCTGATCCTCCTTTTGTCTTTGAGGGTGCGCTCCCTTTCACTGTCGTAGCCTCCTCAATCTAGTATATCTCAGAAGTCCAAGCACTTGTAACGCCTCATTCGTTTATTAGAATTTTTGAGATTTCATATAATTATTTATTTGCCCTTGTTTTATTTATTTGCTCGTTTATTTCTTATTAACTGCTAGTACCTGCCTTGATTTATTTATCTGCTTGAATATTAAATTGTTATGTGACGTGATTTATGTCATTATTATGTTGATAATTTTATTATTTATATGTGTTAGATTTCATTGTGATTCTTATATGTATGGTTTAGTTAGGTTTTTTTTGCTAGTTTAGATCGTTCGGAATTTTTAATCAATCTCATGGTGTTATCTTCGATCCGTTTCGACCCACTTTTGGTATTTTGTCCGACTTAGGAGATTTATTCTCGACAAACCTGTCCCAAGAAATAAAAATCCAGCCCAATGAGTTGAACTTTCGGCCTATTTGAGATAAACGCAGCCTTTAGTTGTTAGGCCCAATTGGACCCTTGTAGCATACCTAAGCCCAACAACTTTACTTCTTCTTCTGAAAATCACGCAAGCCTCAGCGCCCCCATCCTCTTCCTCGCGATATCGAATCAGAAATCCCTCAAATTCTTGAAGAATCGCCTTTCTTCCTCAGATCGATCGCCAGCGAGTTTCTGAGAGTTGGCCATTTCAGAGACGATAATGCCAGCGCACAACCGGTGGTCGCGAGCTCTTCTTTCACGGCGACGCAAGGCGGGTGAATCCCGACCTCTAACAGCGAGCCACGACTTCGAGCCTCGAATCCCATCGGCCAGAGCAACCCTAGGTCGCGAGTCCAAAATCCTCTCCTTGTTTCATCGCTGCGTCGTCCGTGAATCTCATCGGCGTTTCGAGATTTCCGACGAGAGCAGCAGACCCGGCCGACGACGAGGTATCCAGCGAATCGAGTGCCACCAGCAACGAGGCTGGCACCAGTTTTCCGACAATTGGAGTGGAGTCCGCGGCAGCAGCAGAGTAGAGTGACCGAGAGCAAGCACTTTCCGACGAGACAGCACCCCTGGCCAGAAGTATCCATGCCTAGCGGCTGAGACGAGCTCCGGCAGTTGAGGAACTCCAGTTTCCGGTAGCGGCAGACCGAACCCAACTCTCGTGCGGCTGAGACGAGTCGTCGATGTGCCCGACCTGGCCCTTGTGCGGCTGAGACGAGTCGTTGTTGACCGAAAATCGAACTCTTCCCACCACAAGCAGCAGCGGCATCCTTTCCGGCCGTGCGGGAACAGTGGCGGCCCCCATCGGTTGTTCGTTTTGCAGCATCAGGCCGCAGCGGCCACGTGAATTGAATAGCAACTCATCGGACCTTCGTTTCGCAGCCGTCCGTGTCCTTTCTTGTTCTGTTTCTAAGCCCCGCAAGAGGTAAAACTAGCTGAGACCCTTTAGCTCTTTCTCTTGGCTGAGTCTAAATGTGCTATTATATGTCAAAGTTTCAGTTGCATTAAGTAGTAGATTCTTGTTAGAGGATAAAGAAGTAAATGAACGGAATATGTGGTTTCTTTGGCCGAATTAATATGTTGCTGTTACTGAGGCTTGAGACCATTTTTGATGTGCTGATATGAAGCATATTGCTAAGCCCTAGGATATGAGATGATTATAAGGCTGTGAATGAATAAGTATTATCATCTGATCTCAGTTATTTGAACTTGGCATATGACATGATTGGTTGAGATAAAAGAATGAGAAAGAGACATGTTGGTGTTGATTTTGATCCATGTTTTGCTGTCCTTTTTAATTCTGGATTTATAAGTGATGTTTAGGCTGAAATGTAGATGTTGTTTGCGAGTTGTTAAGTGTTACAGGTTCAACTTTAATTAAATCATATGCATGCTTATGTTTTAATAGGAGAGATGCTTGTTTTTTGGATGTTTGTTGGTGTTACTTATTTCAATGAGTAACCCGATTGATACTGGGATTTGTATTGAAAATGTGGCATTAGATACTTCTGTGTGCACGAAGGGGTTGTCATGTTGTCCATATTTTATTCTTTACCTAATGCAGCTAAAGTTATAGTACTTTGATATATCTTTCTTCAGTTGGCTTTATAAATCGAACAATCAAATTCTTTGATGAATGCATAAGTTCTTATGTAAAACTGGATAAGGGAGAGAGTTAGAAGTTAAATTGTTTTGCATGTTCTATTTGATTTATTTGTGTTATCTGCTTAAATTATTATATTTGCCTGCCTTATGTATTTTATTTGTCTCAACTGCCTGTTAGTCATAAGTCTTTGATAATAATAATGATAATAATAGTAATTATTAAATTGTAGATTAAGAAGAGTCGAGCCCTCTCGCAACCTCACGTGTATTCATTCTTCGTACATCTGCAGTCCAGGTGGGTGTTGATAAACCTTACCATGTATGTTAATTTCTATAAATGCTTGGCTTGATAATCTATGTATGCATGTGAATCGGTAGTCTATGAGGCCTAACTCTAGCCTTTAGAGAGCTGACTCCGCGATGGTGTATCGACGGTTTGCTCCTGTCTTTGTTGTATCGACAGTTTGCTCCTGTCTTTGTTGTATTGACGGGTAATCCGGTCTTTGTTGTATTGACGGGTTAGGTGTGATCACATGAGCGTGGCTGTGTTTAGGGAGGGTAGACTAGTCGATTTGTGTTCATGCTGCGATTATGATTTTATGTCTTTATATTGATTATATACTGCATGGTATTCCCACAGTGAACTAGTTGTTTGCTCACTCACACTATTATCCCTCTTTTCAGGTTGAGCTGGTGGCCGTGGCGTAAGACGAGCGAGGCAGGGTCATTTATTTGCTATTGATTTGTTTATCTGCTTCCGCTTACTGATTTATTATCTATCTCGTTGCCAGACTTATTTATTATTAATGTTGGAAATTGAACCATGTTAGAATTATTATTTTGAAAACTGAACCATGTATATGGATTATTACACATGTTTGAAATTGGGTTCTAAATATTCTTGTGTTGGGGTTTCATTTGTTATATGGTAAATGTTGGCATGAGATATTATCGGGATGGTTGTGATCCCTGCAGGTTAAGTGTTGATTTAACTGTTGTATGTGATGGTTTGGGTGGTGCTCGTTAAATAAATTTTTAAACTGACTTGCGAAAATTTAACTCTGATTTTTTTGAAAATATTCGTTATTTTTCTATTAAAATAACGGGGCGTTACAGTTTGGTATCAGAGCAGGTCTACGTTTCTGTAGACTGCTATTGAGTTGTTTAAGTACTTATGTTTATGACCCCTCGCTTTCGTCCAGCCGCGCCAGTTCAAGGTATGAGTTAGTTGTTTAATTGCTTAACTGTTTATTAGGGTCTTAGGAATTTATCCTCCGAATCTAAGGACTTGAACTCTAGCTATAATCAAGTTAAGTTCTTACGCGACTCTCGAGAGGGGCGAAGCCTCATGAATTTGTGGGGGTTCTATACTATGGTTTATTCTTTATAAATATGCGGTAGTATAGTTTTTATATGCATGTGATTGTGGGCCGGTGGACCTAATGTGTAATGTGAACTTTTATCATGACGGCTTGAAATAAGAGTCACTAGGCCGGGTAATTATCAGTTAAGTTATCTACTAGCGGGACTGGGTAATGCCAATGGCACTAGTAGTGTTATTTATTAGCGGGATCGGTTGATGCCGAATGCACTAGTAAGTAACCATACCGACGTTCATGAACTTAGGTTAACGGCGTATAATAGCTAATTAGCCGGGTAAATTATGGAGGCTTGAAATAAGAGTCACTAGTCCGAATTTACCTGGAGGCTTGAAGCTGGGATGTTATCAGTCAGTGTGAGACAGTAAGCTTGCATGTCATATGATTATTATCCTATTTCTGTGTTTTATTATCTGAATTGTTGGGCATACTCTTGTGCCTTATGTTCGGAACTAACTTTGTTTATGGGACTTTGATTACAAATAAGGATAAGTATCTTCGTTTTCTGCTAGTCCTTACTTGTTGCAAAGTTTGTGAATTTTTGTTGGCGATGATTTTAAGTCTGCGATTGAGTACGCGAATGTCGTCGAAACCCTCAATAGTGACTTAGCCTTGAGCATGTGATAATTGTTTTAATCTTTTGGGATCAAATTGAACGTCACATCGAAGAAGCGTACGTGGTGACCAACGCATACCAAGAAGTGTTTTCCACCTTGAAAATTATGAATGATCTTTTAAGGAGGGTAGTCGAGCTTAGTGCAGAGCCGTCTACGTTTTTGAATTTTGTTCATCGTAGTCTTTGGAAACTCCTGTTATTTTATTCCTTCCGCAGTTTCATGAGTGATCTTGTATTTTCCTTAGACTTTTACAATCCTTTAAAAACTCTTGTTTTTGTTTTTGGTTCGTTTGGAGTATTGAGTTCAAATTTTGCAATATTGTGTATTAATTAAGATGAGTACTTTCAGTCTTTCGCTTGTCTTATATCATTCTTTGGGTTGTGGCTATGCTATTCGGACTGGGTTTTTCATTCACATTCGGATCAGTTTGTCAGGGTCTTTATCGAAGATGTACTGGTCTATTTTCGAAACGCAATCGAGATGACGCAACCGACTGGAGACGAAGGGTGATCAATCGCCACCAAGGAGTTAAGATCAGTTTGACCAACGAAAGTAATTGGGTAGTCTCGAAGATCGATTCGAGACCTAACCACCACCAACGGAAGATAAAAGAATGTCCGACAGATCAATAAAGGCTTTACGGGGTTCCAAAGCGTAAAATTCTTAGCAATGTAGGATTTGAGCTCGTTTAGGATTGCCGACACGATTAGCTACCTGAGTAAGAGCTGACGTGAAGGCTGACGTTGTTAGTCGGAAGAGTCGAGCGAGCTAACCATTTTATTGTTCGACAAGGACTGCTGGGTGGGGATTATTCCTGGCTGGGATGCACAGTCTCTTTGGGAATTTTTCCCTACCTCTATTAATAAATATTTGCTTGAAATTGTATTGATTGGTGTAGAAGTGATGGACTTGGAACTCGGTATTATGCCTTGTTATTTTTGAGACCTTGAAACTTTTGAATTCGTGTAAACCAAAAAGCTTATTTGGAATGAACCCCATTTGTACACATTTTGTTGGAAAAACCCGTCTTTTGCTTTTTCTTTGGCCTATGTGAAATCCCAAGTCAGAAAATTTTTAGTATTGAGAAAAACCATGGATTAAATTTTCTTGTCGAAACCTTGAACCGAAAACCGACTCAGACTGGATGTAGCCACGAAGTGGTGGTCAAACGTGTACGCCCGTGCTGATAGACGATAGGCTTGCGCGCGGCCGATCGTTGACTCACACGCAAGCTGCAGCTGCCATCACCGGACACACGGAACTCCTAGGCCAGCGTGATCGGCCAAACTTTGACCTTGCGATTGGTCTCCAAACAGGTGCACGTGAGCGTCCTGGCGCCCCGCATATGCAGCGCCTGCGAGCGTGTCGCCTCTCGGAGGACAGTGCCTAAAAAAAAAAAATTCAAACGACCATTTTATTTTTCTTTTGGACAGTTTGACCGCCGAGAGTTCCAAGTTCCACCGAATTGCGTCTGCATCCTTGATCGATGGTTTTGATAAGGAAGCCTGGCCGATAGGTTTCCTATGCCTATCCGAGGATTCCTCGAGGTGGCGAGATAGGGAACTTGTTTTGCTAGCAAATGGAGCCATGAGGGGCTACGTTTGTGTCGTAGAATCGTGTGTCGTAAGTATGATAACGGGGCTATACTGCGTGCATGGTTGCACAGTCACCGAGACAAATCGCTTCGGCAAGAAGTCACGGGTGTGTCGAGATTGTGGGTAAGTTTTCGGCGTGGGCACCATGCTGAAACTCAGCTCCACGTGTCGACCACGATTGTTTGACCGATAATCTCACGGTCGAGGCATTATGAGACCTGTTGAGGTCGTGTGTGCTTGTTGTGTGTTGCATTACTGCGATTTCTCACCATGGGTGGGCCATTTTGTGTTTTTTTATATCGAACGGGTATCCGAATGCTACCATTCGAGTTTCCCCTTTCGTACGACTAGAGGTGTGGTATACCTCGGTTTGAGGTAATGAGGATCTGCTGTCGTGTGTGGTTGGTCCTTTGAGATCCTTGCTCGAGTCGAGACTTGGATTATCGGCTAGCTTTACCACCGGATTTGTCATGGGTGCATGTTGTGATTCATGTCTCGATGTTGCTTAGATATGTGCATGACCTGGACCACGTGGTGGACTTCGGCAAACTGCGGGTCGAGCGAGACCTTACCTATAGAGAGGTAGCGGTGACCACCTTGGACCAGGGTGTCTATCGGCTGAGGAATCGGGCAGTGAGCCTTGGGAAGGTGCTGTGGAGGCGACATGACGAGTCCGAGACGACTTGAGGGAAGGAGGCCGAGATTAGGGGAGATTCCCTAACTTCATGTTTTGGAGGCCTGTGTATTCTTGTTAGTTCATTAGTTTCTTTTGTCTTCGAATTCTGAGGTCGGAATTCCTTTTAAGGTGGGTAGATTGTAACGCCTCATTCGTTTATTAGAATTTTTGAGATTTCATATAATTATTTATTTGCCCTTGTTTTATTTATTTGCTCGTTTATTTCTTATTAACTGCTAGTACCTGCCTTGATTTATTTATATGCTTGAATATTAAATTGTTATGTGACGTGATTTATGTGATTATTATGTGGATAATTTTATTATTTATATGTGTTAGATTTCATTGTGATTCTTATATGTATGGTTTAGTTAGATTTATTTTTGCTAGTTTAGATCGTTCGGAATTTTTAATCAATCTCATGGTGTTATCTTCGATCCGTTTCGACCCACTTTTGGTATTTTGTCCGACTTAGGAGATTTATTCTCGACAAACCTGTCCCAAGAAATAAAAATCCAGCCCAATGAGTTGAACTTTCGGCCTATTTGAGATAAACGCAGCCTTTAGTTGTTAGGCCCAATTGGACCCTTGTAGCATACCTAAGCCCAACAACTTTACTTCTTCTTCTGAAAATCATGCAAGCCTCAGCGCCCCCATCCTCTTCCTCGCGATATCGAATCAGAAATCCCTCAAATTCTTGAAGAATCGCCTTTCTTCCTCAGATCGATCGCCAGCGAGTTTCTGAGAGTTGGCCATTTCAGAGACGATAATGCCAGCGCACAACCGGTGGTCGCGAGCTCTTCTTTCACGGCGACGTAAGGCGGGTGAATCCCGACCTCTAACAGCGAGCCACGACTTCGAGCCTCGAATCCCATCGGCCAGAGCAACCCTAGGTCGCGAGTCCAAAATCCTCTCCTTGTTTCATCGCTGCGTCGTGTTAGGACATATGAGGATCTCGATATGCACAAATCACGGACAAACATTCAACATAAACCTATGCGCAGCGGATCTAAAAATTTAATGAAGAAAACTTACTGCTTAAAATTTATGTAGATCTGGCTGGCCCGAACAGTTGACCGCAAATCAAATCTTTTCGGAATCGAACAAACTTGACCAATCCAGAAAGCTGACGTCACGGCGAAGTCAACGACATTGACTGATCGGAAAATGGAGGTATCACGCGATCTCACGCGCGTGTGTAAGTCTCGGCAGTTGCTCCCTTCCGGCGGCGCGTGGCGGCGCGTGAGGCGGCGGCTGGCGGCGATCTCGACGGCGATCTCTTCGTCTCGTCGTCCTGGTCGTCGTGGTATGGTCACTTGCTGGTTTTGGTCTCCGGTTTGAATGTATGATAGATCTGATTGGAATCCCGTATATACCTTATGATCTTCTACTGTATTTTCTAACAGCTATCTAGATCTTGTATCAGTGGAGCACAAGAAATAGAACTACTCCTTGGAAGAGAGAGAGAGAGAGGGGCGGACGATTTTTCCCAAGTTGTTGGGATTCTGTTCTCTTCTTCCATGAGCCT
>CACSLK010027624.1:12169175-12205497 GCA_902706635.1 Striga hermonthica | reverse complement strand
TACTGCTTAAAATTTATGTAGATCTGGCTGGCCCGAATAGTTGACCGCAAATCAAATCTTCTCGGAATCGAACAAACTTGACCAATCCAGAAAGCTGACGTCACGGCGAAGACAACGGCGTTGACCGATCGGAAAATGGAGGTCTCACGCGCTCTCACGCGCGCGTGTAAGTCTCGGCAGCTGCTCCCTTCCGGCGGTGCGTGGCGGCGCGTACGGCGGCGGCTGGCGGCGATCTCGACGGCGATCTCTTCGTCTCGTAGTCCTGGTCGTCGTGGTATGGTCACTTGCTGGTTTTGGTCTCCGGTTTGAATGTATGATAGATCTGATTGGAATCTCGTATATACCTTAAGATCTTCTACTGTATTCTCCAACAGCTATTTAGATCTTGTATCAGTGGAGCACAAGAAATAGAACTACTACTTGGAAGAGAGAGAGAGAGAGGGGCGGACGATTTTTCCCAACTTGTTGGAATTCTGTTCTCTTCTTCCATGAGCCTAATGCTGTATATATAGAGCTACAGTAGGGACCCTAAGGATTATAGGATAAGGGCTTCTAATATATTATTACTGTGGAGCAACCCCACAATTAATATATTAATAATATTAAAGTCCACCACAAAAATATTATTGCACTCCCCTCACCTATCCCAAATTACATTTGAGACTCCTTATTATAATTATCCGATTTACCTCCCCATGTTTAAGATATAATGTCCATTAATTAATTCGATCACTAATAATCAAGAATTAATTTATATATTATATTACCGAAGCTAGCGCTCGCTCATAGCATTCATATTATGCCGGAATAAATCCACCTGCAGGGTTTAGCATAATATTCCTTCATGAACTCACTTCGGGGACATCATCATACTAATGCACATGGTGACCGTAAATATCCTAATAGCACATCAAACACATAATGTCATTACCCAATTCATTAAGTATGTCGACCCGACTTGGATCTCACCCAAAGAATCAAAGCAACAACAATTATGTGCACATGCCTATTTAATATCTTACGGGTTAAGAGCACGCAATAATTAACTGAGGCCTAGTTCGTTTACGACGATCAGTATAAAACGAACATCCCTCTCTGGGATCCTGTTCAATACATAAATGTACTAGTGCAACTAATCGGTCAAGACAAACCGTACGGTTGACACTACAACCGTTCCGATGGGTTGTTCAATTCCATCTAGGTTGTGAACCAATGATTCTTGTTTTGCAAGTAACTGATATAGTGATCTTCGGTACGCCCGATGACGACCCACTTATCTACATGCAAAACAATAGAACGTGGAACTCATTTAACCAAACATAATTCTCATTCATCAAGAAATAACAAGTGTAATATCCACTAAAGCAAAGCTTAAGTATATAACACCAACACGTCGTCCGTGAATCTCATCGGCGTTTCGAGATTTCCGATGAGAGCAGCAGACCCGACCGACGACGAGGTATCCAGCGAATCGAGAGCCACCAGCAACGAGGCTGGCACCAGTTTTCCGACAATTGGAGTGGAGTCCGCGGCAGCAGCGGAGTAGAGTGACCGAGAGCAAGCACTTTCCGACGAGACAGCACACCTGGCCAGAAGTATCCATGCCTAGCGGCTGAGACGAGCTCCGGCGGTTGAGGAACTCCAGTTTCCGGCAGCGGCAGACCGAACCCAACTCTCGTGCGGCTGAGACTAGTCGTCGATGTGCCCGACCTGGCCCTTGTGCGGCTGAGACGAGTTGTTGTTGACCGAAAATCAAACTCTTCCCACCACAAGCAGCAGCGGCATCCTTTCGGGCCGTGCGGGAACAGTGGCGGCCCCCGTCGGTTGTTCGTTTTGCAGCATCAGGCTGCAGCGGCCACGTGAATTGAATAGCAACTCATCGGACCTTCGTTTCGGCAGTCGTCCGTGTCCTTTCTTGTTCTGTTTCTAAGCCCCGCAAGAGGTAAAACTAGCTGAGACCCTTTAGCTCTTTCTCTTGGCTGAGTCTAAATGTGCTATTATATGTCAACGTTTCAGTTGCATTAAGTAGTAGATTCTTGTTAGAGGATAAAGAAGTAAATGAATGGAATATGTGTTTTCTTTGGCCGAATTAATATGTTGCTGTTACTGAGGCTTGAGACCATTTTTGATGTGCTGATATGAAGCATATTGCTAAGCCGTAGGATATGAGATGATTATCAGGCTGTGAATGAATAAGTATTATCATCTGATCTCAGTTATTTGAACTTGGCATATGACATGATTGGTTGAGATAAAAGAATGAGAAAGAGACATGTTGGTGTTGATTTTGATCCATGTTTTGCTGTCCTTTTTAATTCTGGATTTTTAAGTGATGTTTAGGCTGAAATGTAGATGTTGTTTGCGAGTTGTTAAGTGTTACAAGTTCAACTTTAATTAAATCATATGCATGCTTATGTTTTAATAGGAGAGATGCTTGTTTTTTGGATGTTTGTTGGTGTTACTTATTTAAATGAGTAACCCGATTGATACTGGGATTTGTATTAAAAATGTGGCATTAGATACTTCTGTGTGCACGAAGGGGTTGTCATGTTGTCCATATTTTATTCTTTACCTAATGCAGCTAAAGTTATAGTACTTTGATATATCTTTCTTCAGTTAGCTTTATAAACCGAACAATCAAATTCTTTGATGAGTGCATAAGTTCTTATGTAAAACTGGATAAGGGAGAGAGTTAGAAGTTAAATTGTTTTGCATGTTCTATTTGATTTATTTGTGTTATCTGCTTAAATTATTATATTTGCCTGCCTTATGTATTTTATTTGTCTCAACTGCCTGTTAGTCATAAGTCTTTGATAATAATAATGATAATAATAGTAATTATTAAATTGTAGATTAAGAAGAGTCGACCCCTCTCGCAACCTCTCGTGCATTCATTCTTCGTACATCTGCAGTCCAGGTGGGTGTTGATAAACCTTACCATGTATGTTAATTTCTATAAATGCTTGGCTTGATAATCTATGTATGCATGTGAATCGGTACTCTATGAGGCCTAACTCTAGCCTTTAGAGAGCTGACTCCGCGATGGTGTATCGACGGTTTGCTCCTGTCTTTGTTGTATCGACAGTTTGCTCCTGTCTTTGTTGTATTGACAGGTAATCCGGTCTTTGTTGTATTGACGCGTTAGGTGTGATCACATGAGCGTGGCTGTGTTTAAGGATGGTAGACTAGTCGATTTGTGTTCATGCTGCGATTATGATTTTATGTCTTATATTGATTATACTGCATGGTATTCCCACAGTGAGCTAGTTGTTTGCTCACTCCCACTATTATCCCTCTTTTCAGGTTGAGCTGGTGGCCGTGGCGTAAGACGAGCGAGGCGGTGTCATTTATTTGCTATTGATTTGTTTATCTGCTTCCGCTTACTGATTTATTATCTATCTCGTTGCCAGACTTATTTATTACTAATGTTGGAAATTGAACCATGTTAGAATTATTATTTTCCTAGTTTTTGGGGAAAGGGGGTGCTATACCATTCTCCCAATCGACCAGTGAAAACCGAACCATGTATTTGGATTATTACACATGTTTGAAATTGGGTTCTAAATATTCTTGTGTTGGGGTTTCATTTGTTATATGGTAAATGTTGGCATGAGATATTATCGGGATGGTTGTGATCCCTGCAGGTTAAGTGTTGATTTAACTGTTGTATGTGATGGTTTGGGTGGTGCTCGTTAAATAAATTTTTAAACTGACTTGCAAAAATTTAACTCTGATTTTTTGGAAAATATTCATTATTTTTCTATTAAAATAACAGGGCGTTACAGCACTCTCCCTGGAGATCCCACGCCTTCCCAGGCACATGGTCGTCTCACATTGTAAGCTAAAAAAAATTGGAGGCTGAAAAAGTTGTAGGTGACCATGTGTTTGGGTAGGCGTGGAATCTCTTGCGAATTGCTTGGTCTTCCGGGGTTTACTAGATTGAGGCGCCTACGACGGTGAAAGAGAGCACCCCTTCAAAGACGAAGGTGTAACACCCCGCCTAAACTTACTAAACTCAGAGTAAAATTTTTGCTCTATAAAAGGGAAAACTCTGTTTTAATTTTCGAAAACTAATATTAATTTTTCGAACTTTAACTTTAATAAGCGGGATGCTACTCAACTTAAATCTTAAATCTTTAATCTTTAATATCTTTAAACAACTAGGCATGCAACCGAGAAATAATTCATTGCTCTAAACATCTCAGGATTTAAGCATGCATAAACTGAATTTCTAGCTACTGAAATACTGAGTGCGGAAGCAAGTGTAAGTATGCATCAACAAAGCATAATAACTCAAACATGCTAAAATATACATGTCATGTTTACTAAAAATATCCTTGCTACGACCACCACCACATCATCGGCTCACGCTCTACGCTCGACACCGTCACCTGAAAAATGGTTAGTGGGGGGGCGTGAGCATAAATAATCTACGTGCTCCGCCGGAACCAGCACTGAAATATACAGCTAACATAATAACATATCATGACATCGGTATATAAGAAAGTATTTACTGGATAGGCAGAAACGATATGATGATGAACATTATACAAATTGATTAAACATTCATCCAATAAAATACTTAACTCGGCAAACTATCTATAGCTGGTACTTAGCTGACTGCCTATAACCGCTGCTCAGGATTGTCTATAACTTCTACTCGACTGGCTGACTATAATTGCTGCTCAATTGACTAACTATAACGACTACTCAACTGACTAACTATAGCGACTGCTCAACGGACTAACTATAGCGACTGCTCAACTGACTAACTATAGTCGCAACATCGCGAACTAAACATACATCTGATATGATAAGCGCATCGCAACCTAAGCATACATCTACTATAATAAAACACATCACAACCTAAGCATACATCTAATATGAAAGAACACATCACAACCTGAGCATACATCTAATACGATAAAACACATCACAAATGTGTATAAGTAAGTATACCGTCTATAACGGCTGCTCAACATGCTATCTATAATTCTGCTTAACTGACTGATTATAACTGACCGCTTATCTGGCTAGAAGAACACTTGGTCTTCACGCTCAAGATAAGCATCCGTAGGACCTAATCTGTAGGTTGCTGCCCGTACTAAGAAAAACCAACCCTTATGCACTTCTAAGGTTGGAGCTTAACCCACAACTGCACTAGAGTCCTTGATAATAACGGGGAATTAAAAACACTTGGTTATGACGAAACATAACCCTAGATCAATGTCCCTTATGGAAAAATTATTCTAAGATCATCTGAAATTAGACTTAACTCAAGGTTGCTCTAGAGTTCTGAATTCACTTAACCCAAAGCTGCACTATAATTCTTATCTCACCTTAACTAACGTTCGATTCACCTATCTAGAAAGGATCTACTCGCTAGGTAGTTGCCCCTAATCGGGCAGAATCTTACTTACATACCTCAACCATGGTATTGCGATTATAGAAGATGTAATACCCAGTACAGGGTCCCCACCTGATATGCTGAAATGCAAGATCTGAATGCTTTGCAGCAGTCGGAGGCTCGACTCTCCACAAGCTACAAAATATATAAGCACAAAATATATTCTAAGTACTTATCTTAAACTGAAAACTCGAATTATATTATCTGATCTGTCTAAGTTCGCTCACTTGGCTTTAAAATCATTTTAGGGATTTGCGAGCTGATTTTGAAAATTTATTGTCTTTGAGGAATTCTAGAATTCTCTGAAATATTTCTAAGTTTGGAACTATAATCTGAATTAATCTAATCTGACTAAAATCTAAAATATATTTGGATCTTTAATCTATCTGGAATCTTGACTTTATCTGGGATCTTAAATATATTTGAAATCTTAAATATATCTGAAATCTTAATCTGACTGAATCTAAAATTTATCTGAAGTTCTATTTGAAATATATCTCGAACCGTCCAGACTGACCGGACCGGTTCAACTGAACTAGACCGACAACTTACTCGGAGCTGGTCGGTCATTCGCTTGACTATGTGCAGCTCGGTTTGACCGTGGTCCGGGTTCGGCGTGGCAACTCGGGGCCGACACGAACTCGACTGACACGGCTTGACCGATGCACGGTTTGGAACGGTGCCACGGTCACTGACGCAGGGGCGTGCTTGGACCACGGCTAACGGAAACAACGCGTAAACAGTTGATCGGATGGACTCGGTGCACGGGCACGCACTCGGGGGTTTGACTCGGACTCGGCGCACGGGCACGCACTCGGCGATTCGACTCCAACAATCAGATGAGAGTCGAGCACGTGTGCGGGGCGACGATACGCATTACGAATTAGCGATACGACAACTAAAGATTGTCCAGACGGTACTAGGGTTCGGGCGGTTAAACTCGGATTCGAAATAATACCCGATTATCAAAACCGGATAAAACTAGGGTTCCTGATTCTCGAGAATCCTAACTCAATTAAGGCCGATATTTAAAACATAATTTTTGTGTGACTTATATAAAGAACTTATAATCAACAATTGCAGCTAAAATCGTATACGGCTAATTTTTATATTTATCGCGAAATGGGGCTAAGCTTCGATCTTTAATCTAAGTCAAACGGTGTCCGAAAATTACGAGATTTGAAACACACCATCCTCGACACATACATGGACCATGGTCAAAATATCCAGTCAATAGTCAACTCCTAATCCATTTATCTAGTAATCACTTCAACCGGTCAATCCAATCAAGAGTCTCGTTTGTCTATCAAACGAGCTCTAAAAATTTTCAAATTTGCACCTAAGCCTCAAGACAATGCAACGAATTTTATAAAATTTATTTCGTCATTTTATCACTTATATAATAAGAGATCGAAAAGTCGAACGGTCCAAGCTCATAAAATCCCGATAAATTCAATTATCACTCAAATCCTCAAATTAATCATTTTTATGACATCTCATTAAACTTATCTAAGCCATTGGAGTTAAGTTCATGCTTTAATACCTCAAATCGGGCTCAAACCGAAAATCAAAAAGTCGGGAAGCTAAGTAAATGAACCGACTCTTGGACCGGACCGATTTTTGGGGCTGTGGGTCTCGGCTTGGAGCTGCTGGTCGTGGAAAAGAGCTGCCGGTCAGAGCTGTAATGGACGTCGACGGTGGAGCTCTACATGAACTCGCCGGAATAGGGCCGTCGCGAACGGCGTTGACCGGAGCTGCAGTAAGAGCTAGGCGCGACAGCGTGACGGGAGGTGCGAGCTCGGGTCGCCGTCGTGAGGGCTCGCTGGAGGTCAGGTCAACGTGGTGGTCGCAAACCGGAGTTGGACGGAGCTAAACCAGTTGTGACGCGGTGGCAAGCTCGAGCTGCTGCTAGGAGGCGCGTGAGCTGAGGTCGCCGGAAATGCGACTGTGCAAACGCCGCGTGAACAGGGGGGACGAAAGTCGAGTGCAGTGGCAGGGACGGCGCCGGTACAAATGCAGGATGAGCTCGTCGGAGGTCAGGTCGACGTGGGAGAGCTGCGGGCGTGACAGGGCTGAGCTTGGGTGTCCGGGATTGGGCTCAATTTGGACCAACGTGGGTCAATGTGGCACAACTTGGGTTCAGAGGTCACCGGCGGGTACTGCTTGTCGGAAAACGGCCGGGAATCTGGTCGGAAATTGTGCTTGAAGGTGGTGGTGATGAGTCTTGAATGGTGGCTAGGGTTTGAGTAAAGTGTTGGGAAGAAGATGAAGTGATATTGGGGGATATTTATAGTGGTAGGAAATTTAGGGTTTTGTGTAGTAATTGGGCCCAACGTTGGGCTTTTAATTAAATTGACTTGGACTTGAATAATCGGGCTTCAAATTACTAACACTCGGGCTCTAACTCGACTAAAAATCAGGCTAAATATCAATCGAACATTAGACTTGGCTTCGAATACATTGAATATTGACTAAGAAATTAAATGTTTGGTTAATAAAATTAATCGGACTTAGACTAATTATACTAGTCGGTCAATTTAAATATTATAATTGGTCTCGAATTTAAAATTGATTATAAGCTCGATTTTAAAATGGGCTAAATAAAATCGAACATGAGCTCGATATACTGAAATGGACCAGCTAAAATAATTGGACTCGCTTGAAAGTGATTGGGCTCGAATAATTAAATTATTCGGCTTCGATTCGCTTAGTACAATCTCCGATAATTGCAAGGCTCGATTTGAAATAGAATCGATGCTTGGGCTATATGAATCCGACTTTAATAATTAATATCCATTTAATTCTCCATGGCTTAGACTTTAATACTAATTATTTAATTGAATGCAAATAATAATAATAAATGCATCAAATTAGGAAACTTAATATTTATGGAAATATAGTCGAGCTCCATAAATAGTAAATAAAAATTCTGGGCGTTACAATCTATCCTCCTTAAAACATTTCCATCCTCGGAAATGCTAAACTAAAATACAAGTCAAAACTCAAAACTAGGATTCTTAGCTTTAAATTCGGTTTTCCTCCTACTAGTGATCTTGGCCTTGCCAAAATTTGCTATGTGCTTCTGGAAAGTCCCAGAGCAGAACATTAAAACTTTAGAGGAAACCTATCTTTCCCACTTAGCAGCATCGCCCTGACTATGGCGACGCTCCTAATCTTAGGGGGAACTGACCTGTAATTCTTTACTATGACGGTCTACCTTGTCAGGCTGATCGAGTTTCACCCGATTAGACAAGATTTACCGTACACTTCGTCAGGCTGATCGAGCGCAGCACGATTAGACGAAAGTGTTAACCATATCAAGCTGATCGGGTTTACCCGATTAGATAGGTTCCATTATGTGCTTCGTCAAACTGATCGGGCTTTTCCCGTTTAGATAAGCACGTCTACCTTGTCAGGCTGATCGGGTCTGGCTCGATTAGACAAGGTATGTTGTACGTTTCGTCAGGCTGATCGGCTTAGCCGATTAGACGAATACGTTTGCCTTGTCAGGCTGATCGGATTCGTCCGATTAGACAAGGTCTGTTGCACTCACGCCAGGCTGACCAGGGTAAGCTGGTTAGGCGGAGATCTCTACCAGGTGATATTTAACTGGTAAGACCTACTTGCAGGTCATTGCTCACTCCCGAACACTTGGTCGGGTATCGTGTGCACATTCAAATGGAATTCACTAGGATTCCATTGCTCACTCCCGAACACTTGGTCGGGTGTGCACATTCGGATGGAATTCACTGGGATTCCATTGCTCACTCCCGAACACTTGGCCGGGTGTGCACATTCGGATGGAATTCACTGGGATTCCGTTGCTCACTCCTGAACACTTGGCCGGGTGTGCACATTCGGATGGAATTCACTGGGATTCCATTGCTCACTCCCGAACTGTAACGCCCCAAAAATTTTTAAAGACAATTCCGGATTTATCCAAAAATCTTGCTTTAAAATTTCGAAAACCATTTATCGATTTTATAAAACTTTGGCGCTACTCGAGAATATTTCCAGGTTAAATACAAATCAGCATAAAGGAAACGAGAATACTCAGCTTAATTCAAGTTCCAGAACTAGATGTCATCATATCTAGAAATAGGATTTTTAACATTATCCAAACTGAATAAAATAATCCACATGGTTCAACCGTTTAACCAAATCCAAGGACAATAGAAAATTCAACAATGTCAATTAGTCTCAACACAATATCAAGCGTGCGGAAGCAAATAAAAGCAAAATAACATTTGACCACCCACTCGTCTTCAATCCCGTCATGCCCAACACGTGCTTATCCTGCATCAATAAAGAGCAGGTGGGGATGAGCACAAATATAAACGAGGTGCTCACCACTATTCATAATATATTGGTAAGGAACCTATACTAGAGTCATATGCAAGTACATGGCCAAAAGACATATCAAACTATTCTCCTACTCATCACTATACTCATGTGCACACCTATCATAAGCCGCCAGGGGTAAGCCCAAACTCGTCAGCGGGAGTACAGTCGTGCCGAAGTGCAAAAACAACGGTCACGGCCCATCAACTAGGCTAAAATGAGTCAACCCACCATAAGGTTGGAGATCGCCCACCACTAGGCACCGTCTCATGACTCACACATACATTCATAGACATAAAGTATAAAAATCTTACCTCAATTATAACATAGCAAATTTTATATTAAACCCACCTGGTATTGCGGTCGAATATTGCACACGAAAACGAGCACGTAGGTCGAGGGCTCGACTCCTCAAACACCTACATTTAAGCGAGATAATATATCAATAATATATCTCACTATTAGAATTTAACATAAAACCCATACTTAATAAAAATTAAGTCTTAAGGGTCTTAATCGGATTTTTCGTGGACTTGGAACTCCCTCTCATTTTGAAAAATATGACTCGGAAGACAAAATTGAAGTTTCGAGACTTAAAATAATTTTTCCAAAATTTATTATTTTTAAAGATATTTTTAAAATTGAAATCGGTATGAAAAACGAGCTTCAGAACACAAAATTGGCTTAAAAATACGAATTGGGTTAATATGATGAAACTGGGCCAATAATTTGCTAAGGAAATGGGCCAACACACTAATTGCCGCGGATTTGGGCCTGAGTTGCGCGGTCATCGGGCCTGACCCAACAACCACAAGGGCTGAAGGAAATCGGGCCTCCATTGGGCCGGGGCGCGGGCTCGCGGGCTGAGATGCTGTGAGAGAGACGGGCCGCGCGCGGGCCAGGATCGGGCCTAGCGGCCCGCGCGCTGAAGAGTCTCAATAAATAATAATAAAAAAAATTGGTTCTATTGCAAACATTGAGGTTCGAACCCGCAACCTAGGGCAAGAAATAGCGCACGCATGACCACTGCGCTACACACTATGTTGCGGTTTTAAAATTGTAAATTTATCACATGATCATTAACAGAGAATCTGCTAAAAACCAAACTAAAGCTGCAATACGAAAAATCCTACAGCAGATTAACAAAACTATGTTTACAGACTTCACAGCGAAGTTTTAACAGAAAATTCGAACTCGGCAACAATACTACCAATAACACTCGAGTCGAGAATTTAAAACGTCTATGGAAACAACACATTTACAAGATTTTGAAAATTGTTTAAAGCCGGTTTAAATGGTCGAGAGTCGAAACGACAATACATGGTTTTAGCATGGACAACGCAATGTACGGTAAAGTTGGAAATATCAAAACGAGACTCCAAAACCAACCTAATAACACAGCAGCACAACACAATTTCCTTTAAAGAATTCGAGAGTTCCAGTCCTACGACTAATATCCGAAACGCAAATAGGACAACGAAATGAACCGAACACATATACGATAATCAGACCAACGAATAATTCACGAACATATAGCACGAAGATTATAACAAAAAGTTCGAAAGAGATAACGAACAACAATGAAAGGTGACTCGGGAAAATAATGGCAAGACTCCGAAACAACGAATCGGGACTCCGAAACCAAAAGACTTATTCATAGCAGCAACAAGATATTCGAATTTCTGAAACCGAGAGTTCTAATAATTCCAGAATAGTCCACAAACGTACGAGACATTTAACGAATAGGCACCCGACAAAGTACAATCGATCGCATAGCAAGAAAATCGGTTCAAGGAGCACGATTATACTCTAATAAGCAACCACGAGTACGAAAATATCAATAAGGTTTTCCGATTACCTTTCTTCGGGAAACACGGTTGTAAATCGAACGGACGAACGGGGCCGAGTAGATGAACGGGACTCGGATTTCTCGAAGTTGCTGCTCACGAACCGATAGACTCGACGACTTCCGGCTGCTGTGATGTTCGAGCAGAGATGGCTCTCCGAATCTGGACTGCTGAGAATAATTGACGGGTTGCTGAGAAGGTGGGCTTGCCGGAAAAGAAGAGGGTCAGGCTTGCTGGCGTCTCGCGAAGGCAACGTGCTCACGATAAGAGCTCGCCGTTGAAAGGTACGCCAATAAACTGAGAGAGAATTATGGGTGATGAATTCGAAATTGCCCTGCTATGGCTGGGTTTTAAGGCAGGCGAGAGTGACGAGCGAGGGGAAAAGATTTTTGCAGCAAAATCGCAACAAGATTTTTGCAGCAAAATCGCAACTGAGGATCGGTCGATTGCGAGGAAGAAGGAGCAGAATTTGAAGACCGAAGAACAGGTCGTCTCGTTCAATCGGTTGCGAAGAAAAAGGGAGCAAGGCTGAGCGAAGAAAATTTTGCGGAGAAGAAGAAGAAGAAGCTTGGGCCTGCCAATTAGCTTCTCAATTCCTTTGGGCTAAAATAAGCTAAAGATTTGGGCCATCATTTAATATCATTTGGGCTGAAATGATATATAAATTGGGCTGGGATTTAAACATAAGACTAGCTTGGAAAAAGGCTCGAGTACGATCGCGACGACAATACGGATTAAAAATAAAACCGGACATTATATATATAATATAAACAATAATATAATTTAATAATAACAAGCATTTAAAATAATTAGACATTTAATGACAATAATAATAATAATAATAAAGTCAATTTAATAATAGCAAGTATCAATATTTATTCCTGAATAATCCACGATAAAACGGGGTATTACACGAACACTTGGCCGGGTGTGCACATTCGGATGGAATTCACTGGGATTCCATTGCTCACTCCCGAACACTTGGCCGTGTGTGCACATTCGGATGGAATTCACTGGGATTCAATTGCTCACTCCCAAACACTTGGCCAGGTGTGCACATTCGGATGGAATTCACTGGGATTCCATTGCTCACTTCCGAACACTTGGCCGGGTGTGCACCTTCGGATGGAATTCACTGGGACTCCATCAGAATCTGGGATTTATAGACACTTGGTTAATAAATCAGGTGTATACTCTGATGGAATACGCTGGGACTCCATCGGAACTTAGGGGTATAAGGACACTTGGCCTCTACCCGGTTCTATATCGTAACTTTCGACACATGACTACGCGATACTTTGCACGGGGTACGTAGCAATGCGGCACACCAACAACCCAGGGCCCTCGGGCGTGGTATACTAGCATGCAGTACCTGCGTGCGGTGTACCCGCAACTCGGAGCCAGTTACTTATGGCGATCATAAATCATCTCGTATGGAGAACTATGTTTGTCCCGGTCCAGTTTCAAGTCTCCATGGTATACCCGACTTAGTGACTCTTATTTCAAGCCGCCATGGTCACCCGGAATAATGACTATTATACACTAGAAAACCGGTACTACATAAACTCAACTGAAATTAGTTCGAGATAGCATCTATAGTCTTATCTCGAAACTTAAGTTCAATCCTAGGCTAGAATACTCGGTCTCTTCCCGATCGTCTGTCGGTCCACTATTGACCGCAAAACTTTCTCTCTTAAGTTCTATCTCAGTACGTAGGCGAATTGCACTTGTGTCCGTACAAGATCGTACGGTGTTTATGCCAAAAGTCTGTTGTTAACTGTTTTGGTAACACATCGTTCTCCAAAATGCAATCGTCATCCAAAACGCAGGCTCTCAGGTGTTATGCTCATTTACAGGTCTCGTACGCTCGAGGGTTGGTTCTTCTTCTACTTCTGGTTCTTTTCGGACCTCCTGGCGACTGCTACGGTTTATCGTTGGTGTATTCTTGTACTATTGTAACGCCTTGGGTGGTGGCGTTCGTATGTGGCGCAAACTGGTGGAACCGGTTGTAGTGGCTGGGTATTTATGATTGGGTCTCTTTCCTCCGTCTATCTTCTCGCTGTAGTGGGCCGGGTGGTACTTCTCCCAGTACGAAGCCCACCAGAGATCTACTTATGCATAAATAGATTGGATAACTATGGGACTATCGGTAATTTGGTACTCATGTGCACCTTTTGGGAGTCCCCTCCCACAGAAATCAAGGCTGGGCATCGCCCACTCATCTGGACGTTAGACTTAGGCTGGACATCGCACCGCCCATCTAAGTCATAACTGACGTCTGACATTTTCGCAATCCAGGCTGGGCATCGCCCACTCATCCGGACGCTAGACTTAGGCTGGGCATCGCCCACTCATCCAAGTCATAACTGAAATCTAATATTTTCGCAATCCAGGCTGGGCCTCGCCCACTCATCCGGACGCTAAACTTAGGCTGGGCATCGCCCACTCATCCAAGTCATAACTGAAATCTGACATTTTCGCAATCCAGGCTGGGCCTCGCCCACTCATCCGGACGCTAGACTTAGGTTGGGCATCGCCCACTCATCCAAGTCATAACTGAAATCTGACATTTTCGCAATCCAGGCTGGGCCTCGCCCACTCATTCGGATGCTAGACTTAGGTTGGGCATCGCCCACTCATCCAAGTCATAACTGAAATCTGACATTTTCGCAATCCAGGCTGGGCCTCGCCCACTCATCTGGACGCTAGACTTAGGCTGGGCATCGCCCACTCATCTAAGTCATAACTGACATACTGAAATATCGACCAAGACGAGATTACTCATCCGTCTCGATCCTTCAATCTACTTACACAAATACCTCAACAATATAATCAATTAAAAGTGATGAGATACACAATAAATAATTCAGCTGAAATTCTGACTTTAACAGTATAGCCGATTAATAAATAGCTACACTATAATTAATAATTTATCATTGAATTCTGAAAATACCTAGCTTGGCTAGAGTTCCGGTTACACTAAAATCTTCTAAGTTCTGGCTAGAGTTCTGACTAGAATTCTCAAATCTTAATCGAAGGATAGATCGTACGCCCCAGAAATAATCTGACTATAATTACATATGCATTCGCAATTAATAAAAGCTGCACAGGTAACGTACCTCGGAGTCGGCGTGGCGTGAGCGTGGTGTGGTCATATCTCTCTAAAATTTTAGTATACAGAACCACTAAGTGGCTCTGATACCAACTGTAACACCCCGCCTAAACTTACTAAAATCAGAGTAAAATTTTCGCGCTATAAAAGGGAAAACTCTGTTTTAATTTTCGAAAATACATATTAATTTTTCGAACTTTAACTTTAATATGCGGGATGCTATTCAACTTAAATCTTAAATCTTTAATCTTTAATATCTTTAAACAACTAGGCATGCAACCGAGAAATAATTCATTGCTCTAAACATCTCAGGTTTTAAGCATGCATAAACTGAATTTCTAGCTACTGAAATACTGAGTGCGGAAGCAAGTGTAAGTATGCATCAACAAAGCATAATAACTCAAACATGCTAAAATATACATGTCATGTTTACTAAAAATATCCTTGCTACGACCACCACCACATCATCGGCTCACGCTCTACGCTCGACACCGTCACCTGAAAAATGGTTAGTGGGGGGCGTGAGCATAAATAATCTACGTGCTCCGCCGGAACCAGCACTGAAATATACAGCTAACATAATAACATATCATGACATCGGTATATAAGAAAGTATTTACTGGATAGGCAGAAACGATATGATGATGAACATTATACAAACTGATTAAACATTCATCCAATAAAATACTTAACTCGGCAAACTATCTATAGCTGGTACTTAGCTGACTGCCTATAACCGCTGCTCAGGATTTTCCATAACTTCTACTCGACTGGCTGACTATAATTGCTGCTCAATTGACTAACTATAACGACTACTCAACTGACTAACTATAGCGACTGCTCAACGGACTAACTATAGCGACTGCTCAACTGACTAACTATAGTCGTAACATCGCGAACTAAACATACATCTGATATGATAAGCGCATCCCAACCTAAGCATACATCTACTATAATAAAACACATCACAACCTAAGCATACATCTAATATGAAAGAACACATCACAACCTAAGCATACATCTAATATGATAAAACACATCACAAATGTGTATAAGTAAGTATACCGTCTATAACGGCTGCTCAACATGCTATCTATAATTCTGCTTAACTGACTGATTATAACTGACCGCTTATCTGGCTAGAAGAACACTTGGTCTTCACGCTCAAGATAAGCATCCGTAGGACCTAATCTGTAGGTTGCTGCCCGTACTAAGAAAAACCAACCCTTATGCACTTCTAAGGTTGGAGCTTAACCCACAACTGCACTAGAGTCCTTGATAATAACGGGGAATTAAAAACACTTGGTTATGACGAAACATAACCCTAGATCAATGTCCCTTATGGAAAAATTATTCTAAGATCATCTGAAATTAGACTTAACTCAAGGTTGCTCTAGAGTTCTGAATTCACTTAACCCAAAGCTGCACTATAATTCTTATCTCACCTTAACTAACGTTCGATTCACCTAGCTAGAAAGGATCTACTAGCTAGGTAGTTGCCCCTAATCGGGCAGAATCTTACTTACATACCTCAACCATGGTATTGCGATTATAGAAGATGTAATACCCAGTACAGGGTCCCCACCTGATATGCTGAAATGCAAGATCTGAATGGTTTGCAGCAGTCGGAGGCTCGACTTTCCACAAGCTACAAAATATATAAGCACAAAATATATTCTAAGTACTTATCTTAAACTGAAAACTCGAATTATATTACCTGATCTGTCTAAGTTCGCTCACTTGGCTTTAAAACCATTTTAGGGATTTGCGAGCTGATTTTGAAAATTTATTGTCTTTGAGGCATTCTAGAATTCTCTCAAATATTTCTAAGTTTGGAACTATAATCTGAATTAATCTAATCTGACTAAAATCTAAAATATATTTGGATCTTTAATCTATCTGGAATCTTGACTTTATCTGGGATCTTAAATATATTTGAAACTTAAATATATCTGAAATCTTAATCTGACTGAATCTAAAATTTATCTGAAGTTCTATTTGAAATATATCTCGAACCGTCCGGACTGACCGTACCGGTTCAACTGAACTGGACCGACAACTTACTCGGAGCTTGTCGGTCATTCGCTTGACTATGTGCAGCTCGGTTTGACCGTGGTCCGGGTTCGGCGTGGCAACTCGGGGCCGGCACGAACTCGACTGACACGGCTTGACCGATGCACGGTTTGGAACGGTGCCACGGTCACTGACGCAGGGGCGTGCTTGGACCACGGCTAACGGAAACAACGCATAAACGGTTGATCGGATGGACTCGGTGCACGGGCACGCACTCGGGGGTTTGACTCGGACTCGGCGCACGGGCACGCACTCGGCGATTCGGCTCCAACGATCGGATGAGAGTCGAGCACGTGTGCGGGGCGACGATACGCATTACGAATTAACGATACGACGGCTAAAGATTGTCCAGACGGTACTAGGGTTCAGGTGGTTAAACTCGGATTCGAAATAATACCCGATTATCAAAACCGGATAAAACTAGGGTTCCTGATTCTCGAGAATCCTAACTCAATTAAGGCCGATATTTAAAACATAATTTTTGTGTGACTTATATAAAGAATTTATAATCAACAATTGCAGCTAAAATCGTATACGGCTAATTTCTATATTTATCGCGAAATGGGGCTAAGTTTCGATCTTTAATCTAAGTCAAACGGTGTCCGAAAATTATGAGATTTGAAACACACCATCCTCGAGTCATACATGGACCATGGTCAAAATATCCAGTCAATAGTCAACTCCTAATCCATTTATCTAGTAATCGCTTCAACCGGTCAATCCAATCAAGAGTCTCGTTTGTCTATCAAACGAGCTCTAAAAATTTTCAAATTCGCACCTAAGAATCAAGACAATGCAACGAATTTTATAAAGTTTATTTCGTCATTTTATCACTTATATAATAAGAGATCGAAAAGTCGAACGGTCCAAGCTCGTAAAATCCCGATAAATTCAATTATCACTCAAATCCTCAAATTAATCATTTTTATGACATCTCATTAAACTTATCTAAGCCATTGGAGTTAAGTTCATGCTTTAATACCTCAAATCGTGCTCAAACCGAAAATCAAAAAGTCGGGAAGCTAAGTAAATTAACCGACTCTTGGACCGGACCAATTTTTGGGGCTGTGGGTCTCGGCTTGGAGCTGCTGGTCGTGGAAAAGAGCTGCCGGTCAGAGCTGTAATGGACGTCGACGATGGAGCTCTACATGAACTCGCCGGAATAGGGCCGTCGCGAACGGCGTTGACCGGAGCTGCGGTAAGAGCTAGGCGCGACAGCGTGACGGGAGGTGCGAGCTCGGGTCGCCGTCGTGAGGGCTCGCTGGAGGTCAGGTCGACGTGGTGGTCGCAAACCGGAGTTGGGCGGAGCTAAACCAGTTGTGACGCGGTGGCAAGCTCGAGCTGCTGCTAGGAGGCGCGTGAGCTGAGGTCGCCGGAAATGCGACTGTGCAAAAGCCGCGTGAACAGGGGGGGGGGACGAAAGTCGAGTGCAGTGGCAGGGACGGTGCCGGTACAAACACAGGATGAGCTCGCCGGAGGTCAGGTCGACGTGGGAGAGCTGCGGGCGTGACAGGGCTGAGCTTGGGTGTCCGGGATTGGGCTCAATTTAGACCAACGTGGGTCAATGTGGCATAGCTTGGGTTCAGAGGTCACCGGCGGGTACTGCTTGTCGGAAAACGGCCGGGAATCTTGTCGGAAATTGTGCTTGAAGGTGGTGGTGATGAGTCTTGAATGGTGGCTAGGGTTTGAGTAAAGTGTTGGGAAGAAGATGAAGTGATATTAGGGGATATTTATAGTGGTAGGAAATTTAGGGTTTTGTGTAGTAATTGGGCCCAACATTGGGCTTTTAATTAAATTGACTTGGACTTGAATAATCGGGCTTCAAATTACTAACACTCGGGCTCTAACTCGACTAAAAATCGGGCTAAATATCAATCGAACATTAGACTTGGCTTCGAATACATTGAATATTGACTAAGAAATTAAATGTTTGGTTAATAAAATTAATCGGACTTAGACTAATTATACCAGTCGGTCAATTTAAATATTATAATTGGTCTCGGATTTAAAATTGATTATAAGCTCGATTTTAAAATGGGCTAAATAAAATCGAACATGAGCTCGATATACTGAAATGGGCTGAAATAAAATCGAACATAGGTCCGATTAACTTAAATGGACCATCTAAAATAATTGGACTCGCTTGAAAGTGATTGGGCTCGAATAGTTAAATTATTCGGCTTCGATTCGCTTAGTACAATCTCCGATAATTCCAAGGCTCGATTTAAAATAGAATCGATGCTTGGGCTATATGAATCCGACTTTAATAATTAAAATCGATTTAATTATCCATGGCTTAGACTTTAATACTAATTATTTAATTTAATGCAAATAATAATAATAAATGCATCAAATTAGGAAACTTAATATTTATGGAAATATAGTCGAGCTCCATAAATAGTAAATAAAAATTCTGGGCGTTACAGAAGGTGCTTGTTCTTTCGGGGTATACTGGATTGAGACTTTCAAATGTTTATCGAAAGTCAAACATGGCTTGGCGAACACGTTCATCACGCGGACCAACTTGTTTAGCCCCCCATGTTCCTCCAGCTTCGACACAGTCATCCAATTGGTTCTGATCTTTGAAGCTGTTCTTTTTTGTTTTTTTGGTACATTTGAAGCTGTTCTTCAACTCGCTGTTGTAGCCTCGTCTATCTAGTAATTTGTGTGACGTTGTAAGGTTACTTGTAAACTACTTCACAGTCGATGTAAAATAGTTGAGTACATGTAAAATTGCGACGTACATGCGTCGCATATTATTTGCCTATAAAAAATTAGTTGATGTAAAGTAGTTGAGTCGATGCAAAATTACGACATATACGTTGCATATTATTCGCAGAATTGGTGTAAAGTAGTTGAGTCGATGCAAAATTACGACATATACGTTGCATATTATTCGCAGAATTGGTGCATTTAATTACTCGAAACATTTCCGCATATACTTCGCATATTATACAACTCCTTTTTTTTTTAAGTTCTGTCAGTGATTTAATAATAAATTGAAGAAAATTACTATTAGGCGAAAGAACATGCGATTATTACTCGAAACATTTCCGTATAAAAAATGCATAACTCGAACTATAACGAATAACATATTTTTTTATATTTGTTTTTGTAAATTTTATATTCCCCAACGCAAAAAATTGTGACATACAAACGTCCCATTTTTTCCGAATAGTTGGTAAATTTTGGAAAATGTCTTTGACTAAATTAATAATGAATTGAAAAAAACTATTTGGTGAAAAAAAGTTGTGCATAACACTTTTCGAAATGTGTTCGCATATTGATACTTTTATGCGAGGTTTCATAGGGATATGCGATTCGTAAATATGCGATAACAATACGCATAATCGATAGTTATCTACTATCTCCCTTATAAATTTGGATATGCGAATATTAAATTATGCGAACATATGCCGCATAATCCAAAATGATGCGTTTGATTGATCTGGCCTGGATATGCGATTGAAAACTATAAATTACTTTTATTTTTTTTCATTATGCTATGCGAACACAATGTAAATTATCGCACTTTGTTCACAGTGCTGCGAATAATAATTTCCCTTCGAGTATTTTCGCTGATTTTACTGGCAAAACTCTGTTGACGGATATTAATGGTTTCATTGTCCATGCAACATATTGTTTTGTTTTGACATATGAATCATGATTAAACACATACTTGACAGAAGAAAAAAATATTTATTATTGCTGCAGTCAGTCCAACATTTGCCACAGAAGCGGATCGCGATCTTTTTCATAGGGTGAAATCCTTTCCATTTTTTGTTTTTGTTTTTGCTGTGATGGAAATATAGGGTTTTGAGAAGTGAAAGGTCGCTTCTTCAACAAAGAGAATGAAAGATTAATAAATACAGATAGCACTTAAAGGCTAGGTAGAGATATACATCAACTTGACAACTAAATTGATAAGTCAAAAAACGTGCTCGCTTTAATCGCTTAATTTTGTAATAGTGCACGTTTATTTACTTGCATTTATGTGATTTTTGACTTATTTAATATTATGATCGATTATGGTGCCTTGATGAGTTTCTTGAGTGTTTTCAAAGTTTTGGAATTACTGTTAGCAAGCGACGATGTTGAATGTAAGACGTGAGCTCGACAATTTTTGTTTGATGCAGTACTGGGGTACCCAGTACTTCATTCCAGCGCCCCGTACTGGCCAGCAGGCCCATACACGTGGTAAAGCCCATACAATTCATGTGGGTTGGCATCAAAGTCAATGTACGTGGGCTGAAATTATTAAAAGCGGAAGTGGCTGGGTGGACTTAGAAATACGAATAAAAGATTTGTGACTTTTGGAGGGCAAGCATAAGGAAAGTGACGTGGCCTGAGGGAATTTGATCTTTCTTTGGAGACTTTGGTTTAATATATTATCTAACATTGGCGGCTGTGACCTATCATTGAGGAGAGAGGCTGGGAAAAGAGATTGTAGGAGAGAAAGCAGCATGAGAACGAGCCGACATAGAAGAATTTCTTAATATCTTTTCTTTTTCTTTTCTTGTGTAATTAATTCTATGAGCATGTTATTGAACACTATGAGTGAGTAGTTTTATTATTCTAGTTCCGGGGAAGTTGAACCCTAAGACTCGACAATGTTTGATTAATTCTCTTGGTTGATAATCAATATCTTTTAGAATTGTTTGTGTTATTTTAAATAATTAACCCTGATTTGTTGAGTCTTGTTCAACTTGATCACCTAGACTAGGCTTTTCATATCTACTGCTAGATTCAAACTATCAATCCGTAATTGTTGATATGTTTAATCAATTAGAGGCTACCGGAAGATGGTAAATATCGGGGATAACACAACCTAAGTAAGTGAATAAAAATTTCGCTACATAGTCTAGCCTATTTTTCTAAATCGTAAAACAGCTAATTGAATTAAATTTAGGAAGCGTTTCCTAGACTGTTCAAGAGATCAGATTTAATCGTAAAGCATCTCGCGGTTAGATTAAAATAAGGATAAATTCAGGTAACAACCCGTGGCGTTACCTAGGGCTAGTAATTCCATAGATAGCGAGATTTGATACCAGAATTAATTAGATGAATCGGTCGAGGGTGTAGACAGAACCGTGAACTAGAAGTTTCCTATAATTTGATAACTATCCTCTTTAGCTGCATGTGATTTTATTTTGTTATTCTTATTTTCATAGTTAATTGTCTCACATTAAAACCCTCTCTTTTATCGCTTTTATTAATTTCAATTAAAGAAAATAATTACAATTAAAATTCACACTCCCTTGGGTTCGACCTTTACTCACTGCTACTACTAGTTGGTAGAAGTTGGTTAAGGAATTTATAAATATTAATTTTGCTGCGTTGCGCCGCGCGGTCAAATTTTGGCGCCGTTGCCAGGGAGTGACGAAATTAAGTTGTTATTTATCTTTCATTAATTGAAATTAGGATTATATTTTATTTATTTATTAGCTTCAGTTTACAAAAAAAAATTAAAATTCAAACCCCTCCCCATTTCGTTTTTCTGTAATTTATTTGCATTTAAATTCTGCACCCAGCACGACTGGGTATCCCCGTACTACTGTGTCGACCCCCAGTACTATGTGTGTAGAATTGCTTCAGAACGCATTATTTTTGATATATTTGGCCCCGTTCGATACTTATATCTCAGTTTTTCTTTCAATTGAATGAACACGAGATCTTCTGGCAAAAACCCACTGACGTACGACCCGGAAATCACAATAAAGGACAAGAAAAACTGGAAGCTAGCAAGGTTGGCAAGGGAGTAACAATCGAACCGAGATCAAGACTATCCGGAGATTGCCGATTACAACAGCTCTTCCAGCGAACCCGACATAGCTGAACATTCTGAATCTTCAAGCGAGGAAGAAGAAATGGCGGGAGCGCATGAACGTACGTTAAGGCAACTAGCCAATCCCCATCTCATTCAACAACCCTTGTGCATAACATTTCTGATGGTGAATGACGCCACATTTGAGCTTATGTCAGGCCTGATACACCTTTTGCCGTCATTCAATGGCCTCTCAGGCGAGGACCCTCATACGCACCTGAAGGAATTCCACACTGTCTGCTCCAGAATGAAGCCAACCGAGGTGACCGAAGAGCATATTAAACTACGGGCGTTCCCATTTTCATTAAAGGACCGAGCCAAAGATTGGCTATACTACCTACCGTCGGGGTCCATTACCACGTGGGCTGCCATGGAGAAAGCTTTTCTCCAACGATACTTTCCAGCATCAAGGGTGGCGAACTTACGTAAAGAGATATGTGGAGCCCAACAGTTGCATGGGGAAACGCTATACGAGTATTGGGAAAGATTCAAGAGACTAATTGCTTGTTGTCCCCAACACCAGATGACGGAGCAGCTCCTAATCCAGTACTTCTACGAGGGGTTGTCTCTTATGGATAGGAATATGATCGATGCGGCAAGTGGAGACACTCTTATGGACAAGACACCAACAGCCGCAAGGGACCTAATAGGAAATATGGCAGCAAACTACCAGCAGTTTGGTACTCGAGATGCATCTTTTCAGACAGTGAATGAAGTTAGTATTGGCGCTTTAGAGACCCAAGTTAAAGAGCTAACAACATTTGTCAGGAAGTTAGCCACAAATGGTTTTCCAAGGATTCAACCTTGCATGCATTGCGAGACAACTGATCACGTTACGGATAATTGCCCGCTAATCAATTGTGAGGTGGAGGCACATGCAAATGCGATAGGATCCAATAATGGGCCGGGCCGAAACTATGACCCATTCTCCAACACCTACAATCCCGGTTGGAGAGATCACCCTAGTCTTCGATATGGGAATCCTTTAGGGGGAGTGTATGCAGAGAAAGACAATTGGTCAACCCAAATCTTCCAAAGAGGCCAAAGCTTTCCAAGACAAGTAGGTAACAGTCAATCGAACTCCATGCCACAATCTTCCCTGGAAAATATGATCGAGACACTTGCAACCAGCTCCATGAACTTTCAGCAAGGTGTTCAAGAGAGCATTAAGAGCCAAGGAGTGAGCATAAAAAACTTAGAAGACCAAATGAGTCAAATGGCGGAGCATATGAGTCGATTAGATGCACAACTCGGTGGTCGACTTCCATCTCAGCCTGAGATCAACCCGAAGAATGTTAGCGCAATTACCTTGCGAAGTGGGAAAGAGTTAAAAGCCCCGAGAGCCGGAACAGAGAAGAAAGAGGGTGAAATCGAGAATTCTGTTCCAGAGTACGGGGGGTAACAAAAGAATACGGGGCGCCCAATACTCAGCCTGCAGAGATTGAAAGACGCAAAGGTAGCCTGGTTTATCCTCCACCGAAACCCGGACCTCAACCATTTCCATCCAGGGTACGAAAGGCAGCAAAGGAGGACTCTGAGAAGCATGTTCTTGATATGTTCAGGAAGGTCGAGATTAATATCCCCCTCATTGATGCAATCAAGCAAGTCCCTCGCTATGCCAAGTTTTTGAAGGATTTGTGCACCAACAAGCGAAAGCTGCAAGGGAATGAGAAGATTCTGATGGGAGAGAACGTCTCGGCAATATTCCAGAAGCCCTTGCCTCAAAAGAGGAGCGACCCAAGTATGTTTTCAATTCCATGCACGATAGGGAATTTAAAAAAATCAAGCGAGCCATGCTCGATTTGGGAGCATCAATTAATGTTATGCCTCGCTCTATTTTTGATTCATTAAATTTGGGTCCTCTTAAAAAAACTGGTGTTGTAATTCAACTTGCCGACCGAAGTAATACTGTCCCGGATGGGGTAGTTGAGGATGTTCTTGTTAAGGTCAATGAGCTCATTTTTCTCGCTGACTTTTATGTGTTAAGTATGAATGACAAGACTCTTATGTTAACCTCAATCTTGTTAGGGCGGCCGTTCTTGAACACCGCTCAAACAAAAATCGACGTTCGTGAAGGCACTCTTACAATGGAGTTCGATGGCAATGTTATTCGGTTTAATATTTTTGATGCCATGAAATTTCCTAATTCTGATCATTGTGTTCATTTACTTGATCGTATAGAACCGTTGACCCAGGATGTTCGCAACACTTATAAGGAAGTTGAGCTAGAGCTTGTGATTTCACAGTCTTGACAAAAATGAAGCAGTACGGGGTACCTTTCCAGGAGTACGGGGTCCCCCTGCACTCGGGCTGTAGAGAGATAGTGATCGACCCAAATTTTTAAATCACTTGGGGCTGGTCGAGGAGGCCGTAACAACCTTAAATACACGGAAACGATATCTTAACAAGCATGATAAAAATTTTATTCGGCCACCTGAACCTGATAAGAAAATTCTTCCTTCTACTTTGCAGACACTGAAAATTGAACTGAAATCCTTGCCGAGCCACTTGAAATATATCTGCATGCATCTATTTTCCTCAAGGAAGACGCTAAACCTCTCGGGAGGAGCAACAACGGTTGAATCCACCCATGATGGAGGTAGTAAAAAAATGAAATCAACAAGTTGTCAAACGTGGGAGTCATTTATCCGATCTCTGATAGACGTTGGGTGTGCCCGAAGCAAGTAGTTCCAAGGAAGTCGGACAATACGTTCAAGGTGAACGACAACAAGCTCAAGCGGTATTATGGAGAACTTGGAATCAACGATGTGAAACGAATCCGGCTGGACACTCCTCAGTCAGTTTAAAGAGGAGTACTTTGTCGAGCCAACGACGTTAAAAAAAGGCGCTAGTTGGGAGGCAACCCAATATTATTATTATTATTATTATTATTTTTTTTTTTTATTATTATTATTATTTATTTTTATTTTTAGTTTAATAGTTTATATTTGCTGAGTATTGAATAAAATGAATATTACACGAGAAAGAAAAGTTTTTGTTTGTTTTTCATGCCTGTAAATATTACACAAGAAAGAAAAGTTTTTGTTTGTTGTTCATGCCTGTAACAGGATTACTAATGCATGTCCTATTTTGCGTTATTGTGTTACAGCTTGCAGGATATGATATTATGTACCTGGGCAATTAAATTGATGTGGGCCACTGAGAGTTTAGCTATGGTGATTAACATTTTATTGTGCCACCAAAAGTGTTGGAAATTATTTATTTTGGGCCCAACAACAACTTAAAGTGGCATCCCAATTGATTGGACTATTTCGAGAATACAAAAGGCGTGTGTCACTTTATCTCCTTCCAGAGAATTCTGAAAAGTCATAAGCTATCGTGGGAAAATTCTGAAGAGACAAAACAAATTTGAGTGCAAAATAGAAAAAAATCCCTCCCTTGCGATTTGATATCTGAAAAATTGAGCGCAATCCTGGAAAAAATTGAGAGCTATGGTGAGAATGAAGCAAAAAGCTTTCAATTCCAGGCTACCCATGGAAGATGATGACTCGCCATCCGTGTCACCATCAGATGCCGCTCAATTGCCGGCCGCACCGCCGCCCGAATCGCCACCCGCGACGCCCTCGTCCGGTTCTAAATCGCTGGACCCATCACCTATGTTGCGACGCCCCTCTTTGTCGGCTGCGTTCTCAATTGCCGCCGGTCGCGTCTTCCCAGCCCACTCCGCTGCCGTCCGTTCCGAAGGCCGCGTCATCACCGGACGCCGCACCATCGGCGGACCGCACCACCGACCGCAATGCCGCCGTCCACTTTCGAGTCGTTGGACCCTTCATCTGTGTCGTTCGCAGCGTACTTAGCCAGGCCATTGCCAACCAAACCACGAGCCTCGCCGGAGGCTAAGGGTGCCCACTTGGACTTCACCTCAGACAGCAACCGGGGCATGCACAAAATGTACCTGAGCCTCACCAGAGGATACGGGAGCACATGAGGAGACAATACCTTCTCACTAAGGCCACTAACCCCGCTGGCTGCACGCGCTACGATGCTACCTATGACGAGGGAAGTTCTTAAACTCTATCTGTTTTGATTTTATTTTATGCATTCTTAGTGTCGTGTCGTTGAGGACAACGTTATTATAAGTGTGGGTGGGGCTGGTTGTTGGTTGCTGTAGTTAAGTGTCGTGCTGTTGGAATTGATTTTGAGATTGCTTCTGTCTATGTTGTCTTGTCTGATAGTGTCGAGTCTTTTTGGATATCAGTTTTGATTATTCTTAATTCATCTCTGATGCCAATTTTTGAAAAATTTTGAGGTGTGCGAAATATTTGGAGTCCTTGTGTGCTAATTGATTGATTAGTTGTTTTCGATGATCGTTGAAATGCACGAGAATTATCACTATTTGTCCCTATTTGCCGTGAGTATTGAGCCAATGAGCATACACTAAGTAAAATGCTCCCTTTTTCTTGACTGTGTGATGTCATAACTGGTTGATCTTTCTAGAACTTGCATTGCTATACATGTTTTTCTCGATTCTTGAATGAATTTGGATACATGAGATTGATAAGGGTGTTTAGGAATTACCCTTTGTGTTGTGACCTTTTCCTGTGATGAACCAAACCGTTTATTATCCATTAGTTGGCCCTTTGAGCTTATGCCTTTTTCATTGGTTATAATTTTAATCCGAACAACATGATTTCTGTTTGTTGATTTGCCATTTGAACTTCAGAATTGGAGCAATCGTGTGATTCTTTGTTTGAGTTGTTCAGGGGCTGAGTGATGTTGGAGCATGGAGTTTTGTGACTGTGTGTTGAGTTCTATTGGGGAGTGTGCATTTTGATATTGGCTCTGAACAAGTTGGTTATTGTTTGAGTTGTCTGAACGAGTTTTGAGTTGTCTGTTTGGGTTTGGCATTGGAAGGTTCTCAGGTTATGTGTTTGTTGGGTTTGGCAGGTTATGGTTGACTGTTATGTAATCATCTTTTCAATCAAAAAAAAAAAATTTGAACCTGTCTCTGAAACAGGTCAAGAAAAAAAAAATAATAAGAAAAAAAATTAGAAAAGAGGAGGATGAATGATTTGGGGGATTTTGTTGAGATTTTTTTAATATGCTCGGGTTTTATGTTTGTTCGTGATCGTAGATTATGATTGTCAATTATGGGTAGCGTGCTTATTTTGTTGAGCCCTTTTAGGACGGGATTCACATGGTTGCTTCGAATCTTTTGAATTACCTTATTCTTCTTCTTCTTGCTTGTTGGAAATTGAGCCATTATTCCCTACCCGTCATTACAACCTTGTGATACACTCTTTGATGTTTTGTGGATTTATGTTTATTTTCGAATTGACAGGCATGATCCAAATGCAAGCTTATGGTAAAGATTTTTGTTTGTCCTATTTTTGTTGTGTTTTTCATTGTCTTTTTGTCTTTCTTTTTCCCCATATTGAGTCTTTTCGTTGGGTTTTATTCGTTTTTGTAGTTTATTGCGTGATTTGATCTATTTTGGTATTTCTTTTGTTTCTTGTGTGTTTTTCTGGTTTTCTTTTATTTTTTGGTGTGCAGGTCGGAAGCCCCATGAGGAATGGATTTTGCCCAAAAATTGATCTAGCAATCATGGTTGTGAAGATCGATTCGTTAGAGATGCGTAGGAAAAAACGGAACTCAATTCCGAGTCCGAACAAACCCGAACGAGCAAAAACCGTAAGATGGTGCAGTGCAGCCCAGTTTTGATCACCGCGGGCCGCGACCCATTTCTTCACCGCGGGCCGCGGCGAACAAAAACTGCCAGCACCCAACCTTCTGCGGAAAAATGGTCGCGGCCTCGGGAATAGTCGCGGCCGCGGAGCTGTTGTTCACCGCGGCCAGCGGGAAGCTCCGCGGCCGCGGAGGACGCGAAAAACAGTTTTTTAAATAGCAGATTTTTTAGACGATAGGGGGATTATTCTCTCCCCTTCTGGGAGATGAACCCTAGCCCGTAGAAAGCACAAAAATCTCCTTCTTCCTCCTTCTTCTTTTCTATTCTTTTATCTTTATTTTCTATTTTTCACCTAGATTTTGTTCTTGCTTTTGGGATTAAGCTTGTAATTCATATTCAACCGTGGATTTGAGATTATTGGTAATTTTCTTTTCTCTTATGTTTAACTCATGAATAATGGTTGAATTTGGAGAATTGATTATGATTGTTGAATTTGATTTACGTAGCTGATCTTTTGTGCTAGGGATAGGGGATTTATTGTTCTTGTTCATTGTGTAATTGTCGGGCTTGATTTGTTCATTCTTATGTGCGTTGTTTTGATAAGGAATTGATGAGTTTGTATTCGATAGATTGATATAATCGAAAAGTGACATTTCGATCTTGCTATTGGTGACAGTTGGATGTTAGTTTGTCGAGTTAGGATTCGTCAATTCTATATGATTAGTTGATTAAACACCTTCTAATTGATTTAGCGGCTTTCAGAACCGAAAGGGGAGAAGTCGTAGAAATAGGCTCGCATGAGGTAGATGATTTCGTAATTGAATAATCTATGTGTTTTAGATTGAAATACGAGCTTGTCAATGACTCGTCCTTTGTTACGGATAGTTATTGGGACTGGGATCATTGGCCTGTTTTGTATGCTTGAGCTTGTTCGTCTATGTTCAATCCCTTGTTACGAAGAGTTATTGGGAGCGAACCGCTAGACGTTTAAGCGAGAGTGTCAATCTCGAACCGAACAATTGATTACCCGACTTTGCTAGACCTTGAATTAATTATCCCCGATTCCCTAGCTTCTCCATCTTCGTTCCATTCATATTCTTAGGTAGATTTACTTTCTTGCATTGTTATTTATTTCTTAGTTGATAATTATTCATCCATCCCCTATTTGATTAGAATGTTTAGGATTTATTTTGCTTTTATGTGTTATCGATATCAAAGCTGAATTCCGAACCGCCTTCCTCGTGAGATCGACCCGGGGAACGAATCTTTCGATTCGGTACTCGGTAAAAAGAAAAATTTGTACCCAACAATTTTCTATGTTTTGACTTGAGCGTTCATATATATATCTTTTCTTGTGTACTTAATTCTATGAGCATGTTATTGAACACTATGAGCGAGTAGTTTTATTATTCTAGTTCCGGGGAAGTTGAACCCTAAGACTCGACAATGTTTGATTAATTCTCTTGGTTGATAATCAATATCTTTTGGAATTGTTTGTGTTATTTTAAATAATTAACCCTGATTTGTTGAGTCTTGTTCAGCTTGATCACCTAGACTAGGCTTTTCATATCTACTGCTAGATTCAAACTATCAATCCGTAATTGTTGATATGTTTAATCAATTAGAGGCTACCGGAAGATGGTAACTATCGGGGATAACACAGCCTAAGTAAGTGAATAAAAATTTAGCTACTTAGTCTAGCCTATTTTTCTAAATCGTAAAACAGCTAATTGAATTAAATTTAGGAAGCGTTTCCTAGACTGTTCAAGAGATCAGATTTAATCGTAAAGCGTCTCACGGTTAGATTAAAATAAGGATAAATTCAGGTAACAACCCGTGGCGTTACCTAGGGCTAGTAATTCCATAGATAGCGAGATTTGATACCAGAATTAATTAGATGAATCGGTCGAGGGTGTAGACAGAACCGTGAACTAGAAGTTTCCTATAATTTGATAACTATCCTCTTTAGCTGCATGTGATTTTATTTTGTTATTCTTATTTTCATAGTTAATTGTCTCACATTAAAACCCTCTCTTTTATCACTTTTATTAATTTCAATTAAAGAAAATAACTACAATTAAAATTCACACTCCCTTGGGTTCGACCTTTACTCACTGCTACTACTAGTTGGTAGAAGTCGGTTAAGGAATTTATAAATATTAATTTTGCTGCGTTGCGCCGCGCGGTCAAATTTTGGCGCCGTTGCCAGGGAGTGACGGAATTAAGTTGTTATTTATTTTTCATTAATTGAAATTAGGATTATATTTTATTAATTAGCTTTAGTTTACAAAAAAAAAAAAAAAATTAAAATTCAAACCCTCCCCTGTTTCGTTTTTCTGTAATTTATTTGCATTTAAATTCTGCACCCAGCACGACTGGGTATCCCCGTACTACTGTGTCGACCCCCAGTACTATGTGTGCAGAATTGCTTTAGAACGCATTATTTTTGATATATTTGGCCCCGTTCGATACTTATATCTCAGTTTTTCTTTCAGCTGAATGAACACGAGATCTTCTGGCAAAAACCCACTGACGTACGACCCGGAAATCACAATAAAGGACAAGAAAAACTGGAAGCTAGCAAGGTTGGCAAGGGAGTCACAATCGAACCGAGATCAAGACTATCCGGAGATTGCCGATTACCACAGCTCTTCCAGCGAACCCGACATAGCTGAACATTCTGATTCTTCAAGCGAGGAAGAAGAAATGGCGGGAGCGCATGAACGTACGTTAAGGCAACTAGACAATCCCCAACTCATTCAACAACACTTATGCATAACATTTCTGATGGTGAATGACGCCACATTTGAGCATAAGTCTGGCCTGATACACCTTTTGCCGTCATTCAATGGCCTCTCAGGCGAGGACCCTCATACGCACCTGAAGGAATTCCGCACTGTCTGCTCCAGAATGAAGCCAGCCGGGGTGACCGAAGAGCATATTAAACTACGGGCGTTCCCATTTTCATTAAAGGACCGAGCCAAAGATTGGCTATACTACCTACCGTCGGGGTCCATTACCACGTGGGCTGCCATGGAGAAAGCTTTTCTCCAACGATACTTTCCAGCATCAAGGGTGGCGAACTTACGTAAAGAGATATGTGGAGCCCAACAGTTGCATGGGGAAACGCTATACGAGTATTGAGAAAGATTCAAGAGATTAATTGCTTGTTGTCCCCAACACCAGATCACGGACCAGCTCCTAATCCAGTACTTCTACGAGGGGTTGTCTCTTATGGATAGGAATATGCTCGATGCGGCAAGTGGAGACACTCTTATGGACAAGACACCAACAGCTGCAAGGGACCTAATAGGAAATATGGCAGCAAACTACCAGCAGTTTGGTACTCGAGATGCATCTTTTCAGACAGTGAATGAAGTTAGTATTGGCGCTTTAGAGACCCAAGTTAAAGAGCTGACAACATTTGTCAGGAAGTTAGCCACGAATGGTTTTCCAAGGATGCAACCTTGCATGCATTGCGAGACAACTGATCACGTTACGGATAATTGCCCGCTAATCAATTGTGAGGTGGAGGCACATGCAAATGCGATAGGATCCAAAAATGGGCCGGGCCGAAACTATGACCCATTCTCCAACACCTACAATCCCGGTTGGAGAGATCACCCTAGTCTTCGATATGGGAATCCTTTAGGGGGAGTGTATGCAGAGAAAGACAATTGGTCAACCCAAATCTTCCAAAGAGGCCAAAGCTTTCCAAGACAAGTAGGTAACAGTCAATCGAACTCCATGCCACAATCTTCCCTGGAAAATATGATCGAGACACTTGCAACCAGCTCCATGAACTTTCAGCAAGGTGTTCAAGAGAGCATTAAGAGCCAAGGAGTGAGCATAAAAAACTTAGAAGACCAAATGAGTCAAATGGCGGAGCATATGAGTCGATTAGATGCACAACTCGGTGGTCGACTTCCATCTCAGCCTGAGATCAACCCGAAGAATGTTAGCGCAATTACCTTGCGAAGTGGGAAAGAGTTAAAAGCCCCGAGAGCCGGAACAGAGAAGAAGGAGGGTTGAAATCGAGAATTTTGTTCCAGAGTACGGGGGGTAACAGAAGAATACGGGGGCGCCCAATACTCAGCCTGCAGAGATTGAAAGACGCAAAGGTAGCCTGGTTTATCCTCCACCGAAACCCGGACCTCAACCATTTCCATCCAGGCTACGAAAGGCAGCAAAGGAGGACTCTGAGAAGCATGTTCTTGATATGTTCAGGAAGGTCGAGATTAATATCCCCCTCATTGATGCAATCAAGCAAGTCCCACGCTATGCCAAGTTTTTGAAGGATTTGTGCACCAACAAACGAAAGATACAAGGGAATGAGAAGATTATGATGGGAGAAAACGTCTCGGCAATATTCCAGAAGCCCTTGCCTTAAAAGAGGAGCGACCCAAGTATGTTTTCAATTCCATGCACGATAGGGAATTTAAAAAAATCAAGCGAGCCATGCTCGATTTGGGAGCATCAATTAATGTTATGCCTCGCTCTATTTTTGATTCATTAAATTTGGGTCCTCTTAAAAAAACTGGTGTTGTAATTCAACTTGCCGACCGAAGTACTACTGTCCCGGATGGGGTAGTTGAGGATGTTCTTGTTAAGGTCAATGCTCATTTTTCTCGCTGACTTTTATGTGTTAAGTATGAATGACATGACTCTTATGTTAACCCCAATCTTGTTAGGGCGGCCGCTCTTGAACACCGCTCAAACAAAAATCGACGTTCGTGAAGGCACTCTTACAATAGAGTTCGATGGCAATGTTATTCGGTTTAATATTTTTGATGCCATGAAATTTCCTAATTCTGATCATTGTGTTCATTTACTTGATTGTATAGAACCGTTGGCCCAGGATGTTCACAACACTTATAAGGAAGTTGAGCTGGAGCTTGTGATTTCACAGTCTTGACAAAAATGAAGCAGTACGGGGTACCTTTCTAGGAGTACGGGGTCCCCCTGTACTCGGGCTGTAGAGAGATAGTGATCGACCCGAATTTTTAAATCACTTGGGCTGGTCGAGGAGGCCGTAACAACCTTAAATACACGGAAACGATATCTTAACAAGCATGATAAAAATTTTATTCGGCCACTTGAAACTGATAAGAAAATTCTTCCTTCTACTTTGCAGGCACTGAAAATTGAACTGAAATCCTTGCCGAGCCACTTGAAATATATCTGCATGCATCGTATTTTCCTAAAGGAAGACGCTAAACCCTCTCGGGAGGAGCAACAACGGTTGAATCCTCCCATGATGGAGGTAGTAAAAAATGAAATCATCAAGGTGTCAAACGTGGGAGTCGTTTATCCGATCTCTGATATACGTTGGGTGTGCCCGAAGCAAGTAGTTCATAGGAAGTCGGACAATACGTTCAAGGTGAACGGCAACAAGCTCAAGCGGTATTATGGAGAACTTGGAATCAACGATGTGAAACGAATTCGGCTGGACACTCCTCAGTCAGTTTAAAGGGGAGTACTTTGTCGAGCCAACGACGTTAAAAAAAGGCGCTAGTTGGGAGGCAACCCAATATTATTATTATTATTATTATTATTATTATTATTATTATTTTATTATTATTATTATTATTTATTTTTATTTTTAGTTTAATAGTTTATATTTGCTGAGTATTGAATAAAATGAATATTACACGAGAAAGAAAAGTTTTTGTTTGTTGTTCATGCCTGTAAATATTACACGAGAAAGAAAAGTTTTTGTTTGTTGTTCATGCCTGTAACAGGATTACTAATGCATGTCCTATTTTGCGTTATTGTGTTACAGCTTGCAGGATATGATATTATGTACCTGGGCAATTAAATTGATGTGGGCCACTGAGAGTTTAGCTATGGTGATTAATATTTTATTGTGCCACCAAAAGTGTTGGAAATTATTTATTTTGGGCCCAACAACAACTTAAAGTGGCATCCCAATTGATTGGACTATTTCGAGAATACAAAAGGCGTGTGTCACTTTATCTCCTTCCAGAGAATTCTGAAATGTCATAAGCTATCGTGGGAAAATTCTGAAGAGAGAAAACAAATTTGAGTGCAAAATAGAAAAAAATCCCTCCCTTGCGATTTGATATCTGAAAAATTGAGCGCAATCCTGGACAAAATTGAGAGCTATGGTGAGAATGAAGCAAAAAGCTTTCAATTCCAGGCTACCCATGGAAGATGACGACTCGCCATCCGTGTCACCATCAGATGCCGCTCAATTGCCGGCCGCACCGCCGCCCGAATCGCTACCCGCGACGCCCTCGTCCGGTTCTAAATCGCTGGACCCATCACCTATGTTGCGACGCCCTTCTTTTTCGGCTGCGTTCTCAATTGCCGCCGGTCGCGTCTTCCCAGCCCACTCCGCTGCCGACCGTTTCGAAGGCCGCGTCATCACCGGACGCGGCACCATCGGCGGACCGCACCACCGACCGCAATGCCGCCGTCCACTTTCGAGTCGCTGGACCCTTCATCTGTGTCGTCCGCAGCGTACTTGGCCAGGCCATGGCCAACAAAACCACTAGCCTCGCCGGAGGCTGAGGGTGCCCACTTGGACTTCACCTCGGACAACAACCGGGGCATGCACAAAATGTACCTGAGCCTCACCGGAGGATACGGGAGCACCTGAGGAGGCAGTCCCTTCTCACTAAGGCCACTAACCCCGCTGGCCGCACGCGCTACGATGATACCTATGACGAGGGAAGTTCTTAAACTCTATCTATTTTGATTTTATTTTATGCATTCTTAGTGTCGTGTCGTTGAGGACAACGTTATTATAAGCGTGGGGTAGGGCTGGTTGTTGGTTGCTGTAGTTAAGTGTCGGGCTGTTGGAATTGATTTTGAGATTGCTTCTGTCTATGTTGTCTTGTCTGATAGTGTCGAGTCTTTTTGGATATCGGTTGTGATTATTCTTAATTCATCTCTGATGCCAATTTTTAAAAAATTTTGAGGTGTGCGAAATATTTGGAGTCCTTGTGTGCTAATTGATTGATTAGTTGTTCTCGATAATCGTTGATAGATAAATGCACGAGGATTATCACTATTTGTCTCTATTTGCCGTGAGTATTGAGCCAATAAGCCTACACTAAGTAAAATGCTCCCTTTTTCTTGATTGTGTGATGTCATAACTGGTGGATCATTCTAGAACTTGCATTGCAATACATGTTTTTATCGATTCTTGAATGAATTTGGATACATGAGATTAATAAGGGTGTTTAGGAATTACCCTTTGTGTTGTGACCTTTTCCTGTGATGAACCAAACCGTTTATTATCCATTAGTTGGCCCTTTGAGCTTATGCCTTTTTCATTGGTTATAATTTTAATCCGAACAACATGATTTCCGTTTGTTGATTTGCCATTTGAACTTTTGAATTGGAGCAATCGTGTGATTCTTTGTTTGAGTTGTTCAGGGGCTGAGTGATGTTGGAGCATGGAGTTTTGTGATTGTGTGTTGAGTTCTATTGGGGATTGTGCATTTTGATATTGGCTCTGAACAAGTTGGTTATTGTTTGAGTTGTCTGAGGGAGTTTTGAGTTGTCTGTTTGGGTTTGGCATTGGCAGGTTCTCAGGTTATGTGTTTGTTGGGCTTGGCAGGTTATGGTTGACTGTTATGTAATCATCTTTTCAATCAAAAAAAAAAAAAAAATTGAACCTGTCTCTGAAACAGGTCAAGAAAAAAAAATAATAAGAAAAAAAAATGGAAAAGTGGAGGATGAATGATTTGGGGGATTTTGTTGAGATTTTTTTAATATGGGGTAAGAGAGAGGGATATTCTCGGGTTGTATGTTTGTTCGTAATCGTAGATTATTATTGTCATTTATGGGTAGCGTGCTTATTTTGCTGAGCCCTTTGAGGACGGGATTCACATGGTTGCTTTGAATCTTTTGAATTACCTTATTCTTCTTCTTCTTGCTTGTTGGAAATTGAGCCATTATTCCCTACCCGTCATTACAACCTTGTGATACACCCTTTGATGTTTTGTGGATTTATGTTTATTTTCAAATTGGCGAGCATGATCCAAATGCAAGCTTATGGTAAAGATTTTCTATGTTTTGACTTGAGCGTTCATATATATAT